>CM077155.1:127256928-127706579 GCA_039583875.1 Platanthera guangdongensis | reverse complement strand
GGACTCGGCGGACGTTTGACCCACGCAAATGGCTTAAATTGTCGTTGCGATGTGAGCACGGGTTAGATGGAACCGTACCGTTCTATGTCGTCGGTTAAAGAGAACCTAAAGGCACGTGGCACTTACTGTTGGCATAGAGTAGGGTCTTCGGCGGTCAATGGCTTAAATTGTCGTGACCCAGGCCAGGAAGACAAATTTGCTCATAAGGTTGGCCGTCCAAGTGGCGGTGGTGAGTTCGGAATGTCAATGGCTTTAATTGACGTGACATCGACCGGTTCACCGAGAATGTGCCCTGAGAGCACGGGGCGTTGTGCTGTGCGAGCCAACGTCTGTGATGAAATGGCTTATATATATATACATTGCTCGCTTATGCTAATGAAATGCAGGAAAGGAGCATCGCCGCCCGAGTTGGGGGCGGGATCGTTATAATTTGGTCAGCATTGCTGACGTTGCCTTGTTTTCGCCACCGTGCGGTGGTTTGTTGCTTGCAGGTGCAGCTGCACCAAGCGGTCATTAGCGGGTTAAAGCCCTTTTTGCGAAGCCGGCCCTCGAAGGCCCAAATGGAAGTGTTTACTGTTTTATTCATGTATGACCGGTCTGCGTGCCGTGGTTTGTAAAACATGTATATTCAAGTGAAACATTTGTAAGGCCTTAAGGCTTGTTTTGGGTCTTTTGTATAACATTCCTAATTTTACTAGTGGACATTCATGCTCTATTGCTGGGTTCTTTGTTTACAACTTTTAAACTGCTTCCGCTAGAATGCTCTGTGTAGGACGTTGAGATTGGTTGGATGGTTTCCATAAGTAACCACCGGTCTGTCTGTGGCATACGGCGTCGGGCCCGACCGGACCTACTGCTTTATGCTATGTGACGGATAGGGGGTGTTACAATTTGGTATCAGAGGGAGGTTTCGATCCTCCGACCTGTGGATGGTTTTCCATAAGTAACCACCCGGTCTGTCTGTGGCATACAGCGTCGGACCCGGCCGGACCTACTGCTTTATGCTATGTGACGGATAGGGGGTGTTACAATTTGGTATCAGACTACTGGTTTTGGTTGGACTTAAACTGAATTCGGGGGCGAATTCTTTTTAAGGGGTGGTGAGCACATTGTGTGCGTCATCGTAATATCAGTAAAAAGAACCCATGAATGTCCACTTAGGAATGAAAATACTCGTGTTTGAGGAACCTGCGTGTTCCTATAATTGCTGTTTGCAATTTATGTGGTCGCTTAACGGTGTTTTGTACCACTATAGGTGACCAGAAGTGGTGTTGGGCCGTCAGAATGCCGAGTTTCTGAGGCTAGTAGTGCACCGGATGTTGCTCCTGCAACACCTCTGTCGGCTGAAAATATTCGATTGGTGGCTTAAGCGGTGTTGGCCGTGATAAATGCGCAGCCTGTAAGGAAAGCGCAGCAGCCCGCTCCTGTTATGGAGCAAGAACCTCTGCAAGAGGCTGAGCCGAGGAGGGTGGAGCAAGTGGTTGTAGAACCGGTGGTGCCAAGGAGGGCAACTGAGAGGCAGCTAAAGCATGTAATGAGCATTAACCCTCCGTTATTCTCGGGGTTGCGAACCCCATCTCAGGCTGAAGATTAGCTCTCCAGGGTGAAGAGAGTCATGACAGCGACGGAGACGGAGGAGTGGCAAATGACCACCATTGCTACGTTCCTGTTGGACGGTGAAGCGAGAATGTGGTGGGAAGGTTTGGAGCTGCATCATTTGAGGGTTAGACAACTGATAGACGTTCCGATGGAAGAGTTCTCGGGATTGTTCTTGGCAAGATACCTCCCTTCTACTCAGAGGATTTCGATGGAGAATGAGTTCCTGAAGTTGGTGCAGGGTGAGAGGAGCGTGGATGAATATCTCCACGAGTTTACTCGTCTGAGTCGTTATGCTAGTTCCACCATCATGGACGAGGAGCGTAAGACTAATCGCTTCTATGAAAGCTTGAGGGATGAGTTGAGATTACTACTTTCGGGGCCGATGACGCAGGGTTTCTTTACCTTGGTCAACACTGCCCGGTCCTTGGAGAAGGACATGAAGAACGTACAAGCAAAGAAAAGCTTGGGTGAGAAGAAATCTGAATTCAAAGTGCCGACTACTTCAAAGTCCGGCTATCGGAGGTCTTTCAAGAAGCATAGGACTTCGGGTCCAGCTCATTCTGGTGCTTCTGGGGCGACTACGAGTCGGACCCCGGGCGTGTGTTTTACATGTGGAAAGACGGGGCACTTTGCCCGTGATTGTTGGAGCGGACGTCCTAAGTCCGAGAGGAGGCCGGGAGCTACTTATGAAGAGAAGGGAAAGGCGGTGGAGTCGACCGCATCCCATTATGCTCCGGCCCAACCAAGGGTCTACATTCTTGGTCAACAGGAGGCCATTAAACAAGCTGATGTGGTGACAGGTACGGTTTAATTTATAGCAAGTCAATTTCTTTAAATACTTGTTATATACATGTTACCTTACCACTACTTGTTTAGGATTTGTATTGATTTGTGAAAATCCGGCACGAGCACTCTTCGATACGGGAGCCTCACACTCCTTCTTGTCCGAAGTATTTATATCACACATCGGAGTCCCTTCTTCGATGGCAAAGGATAAGTTGGATGTGTTGTTGCCCAATGGGTGTTCGATGTGAGCGGATAGGATCTGCGATGTTAAGGTTCATATTGGGGAGCAGGAGTTCGACCTGCGGGCGTCTTTACTTCCGTTAGTGGAGTTCGACGTCATATTTGGCATGGACTGGCTCTCGGAGCAGCAGATCCATATAGATTGCGGTAGCAAGGAAGTTAAGCTGGGAGCGAGTCGTGAGACGACGTTTACAGGCTTAAAGGGGTCGAGCAAGACGTTGATATCTGCTCTTCAGGTGGTGAAGGCGGTTCGTGCTGGAGCAGAACTATTCTTTACACTAGTGGAGGTTTCAAAGCCGAAGCCCGCGTTGGATTGTATTTCAGTGGTATCAGAATACCCTGATGTGTTCCCCGCGGATCTTCCTGGAGCCCCGCCTCAGCGGGAGATAGATTTTACGATCGAGCTAGTGCCAGGTGCAAAGCCTGTGTCATGATCTCCTTATCGGCTAGCGCCTAAGGAAATGGCAGAGCTGAAAGTTCAAATGCAAGAGTTGTTGGAGCAAGGGTATGTGTGCCCGAGTTCTTCGCCTTGGAGCGCACCGGTCCTCTTTGTTAAGAAGAAGGACGGAAGCTTGAGGCTATGTATTGATTATCGGGAGCTAAATAAGCTGACGGAGAAGAACAAGTACCCGATCCCCGGATTGATGATCTCTTTGATCAGTTAGTCGGGTCGACGGTGTACTCGAAGCTAGATCTCAAGGCTGGGTACTATCAGCTGCGAATAAGGGAGAGTGATATCCCGAAGACAGCGTTTAGTACGCGTTACGGGCATTATGAGTTTACGGTCATGCCGTTTGGGCTGACTAATGCGCCGTCAGTGTTCATGGATTTGATGAACAGGACTTTCAGGGAGTACTAGGATCATTTCGTGATCGTCTTCATCGACGATATTTTGGTGTACTCGCAAAGTGAGGAAGATCACTTCAAGCATCTTCATTTGGTGTTGGAAACGCTAAGGAGAAATCAGTAGTATGTCAAGTTCTCGAAGTGCGAGTTTTGGCTATCCTCAGTGGCGTTCCTCGGGCATATAGTGAGTGGAGAGGGTATTGCTGTGGATCCGGCGAAGATCATTGCGATACGGGAGTGGCCTGAGCTTGTTACGGTAGTGGAAGTCCGGAGTTTTCTAGGGCTTGTCGGCTATTATAGGCGCTTCGTAGAGAACTTCTCGCGGATAGCTTTGCCTCTCACTACTTTGACGAGGAAGGAGCATAAGTTCGTTTGGACGCCGGAGTGCGCAAGAGCTTTTGAGGGGTTGAAGTGTCGGTTGACCACGGAGCCTGTGCTGTTCGCCATGTGGGACCGAAGGCTACGAGATTTATAGTGATGCTTCAGACAGCGGTTTGGGTTACGTGCTACTGCAACATGGAAGTGTAATAGCTTATGGCTCGAGACAGCTAAAAGTGCATGAAAGAAACTATCCGGTCCATGACTTGGAGTTAGCGGCCGTGATTTTTGCCTTGAAGCTGTGGAGACACTATTTGTACGGTGTGAAGATTGATATCTACACCGATCACAAGAGCCTGAAGTATCTTATTGATCAGAAGGATCTGAATATGCGGCAGCGTAGATGGATGGAGTTCCTGGGGGACTATACATTTAAGATCCACTACGTGTCTGGCAAAGGGAATGCGGTTGCGGACGCGTTGAGTCGCCGAGCCCCAGCTCAAGCCAATTGGCTATCGGTGCATGATGAGCGGTTGGTGCAGGAGTTGGAGGCGTTGGAGATTGTTTGTGTGGACAGACAATCAAGTGCTGAAGCATTTTTGAATTGGACTGAAGTCCAATATGACCTGGCTGATCGTATTCGCAGGCTTTGGATATGGATGCTCTTATGAAACAGTTCATGGTAGAGGCTCTGGATGGGTCAAATTACCAATTTGTCGTGGAGGACGGGTTGCTTTGGAAAGACGGTCATTTGTGCATCCCAAGTGTGAGCAATTTACGGGTGGAGTTGTTGTACGAGGCACACCATACCAAGTACTCGATTCACCCGGGGAGCACGAAGATGTACCGTGATGTGAAGAAACTGTTTTGGTGGCCGGGTTTGAAAAAGGATGTCGCGCTATACGTAGCGAAGTGCCAAACCTGCGCCTTGGTAAAGGCGGAGAGCCAAAAGCCGGGAGGATTTCTTAAGTCCTTGTCTATTCCGGAGTGGAAATTTGACGACATCTCTATGGACTTTGTGCACGGTTTGCCAAGGTCGCAGAAGGGAAACGACGCCATTTGGGTGGTTGTTGATCGATTAACGAAGGTGTCGCATTTTATTCCGCATAGGAAGGATGATCCGGTGGAGAAGTTGGCAAAGCTTTATGTGGATAACATAGTACAGCTTCATGGTGTGCCCCGCAGCATCGTGAGTGACCGAGATGGGCGGTTCACGTCCAATGATTGGAGGCTGGTGCAACAAATGTTGGGAACAAAGTTGAAATTCAGCACAGCCTTCCATCCACAAACGGATGGGCAGACCGAGAGGGTCAATCGAACCATGGAAGACATGCTCCGCATGTGTATCTTGGATTTCGGAAAGCAATGGGAAGACCACGTTTATTTGGTGGAGTTCGCCTACAACAACACCTACCAAGCAAGTATTCAGATGGCGCCTTTCGAGGCCCTATATGGTATAAAATGTCGCACGCCGTTGTCTTGGTTAGAAACTGGTGAGTCAAGGTTGTATAAGCGATCGGAAGTGGAGGGTGCTACTTCTTTGGTGCGAACCATTCGGGAGAGGTTGCTTATCGCTCAGGACCGACAAGCAAAGTACTATAATGCCAAGCACAGGAACGTGGTGTTCGCTGTAGGCGATTATGTATACTTAAAGATCAAGCCGTTCAAGGGTGTCTCGCGGGTGCGGCGATTGAAAAAGCTAAGCCCAAGATACCTTGGACCGTTTGAGGTTCTGGAGTGAGTTGGTGAAGCGGCCTATAGGTTGAAGCTTTCAGTGGAGCTTAGTGGTTTACATGATGTGTTCCATATTTCGGTACTACGGAAGGCGGTACAAGAGCCTACGCAAGTGATCGCGGTCGATCAAGTGCCGGTGGATAGTGGGCTAACGACAAAGGTCAAGCCCGTGCGGATTGAGGACTCGGAGGTCAAGCGGCTACGCAATAAAGAGATCAGGATGGTCAAGGTCCGGTGGGACAATTGCGGTCGTGAGGAGCTCTCTTGGGAGCGAGAGCAGACTATGCTTGACGAGTATCCGGAGTTGTTCCGCTCAGGTACACATTTTGGTTTTGTACATGTCTTTCCTTTATGTAATTTCGTGGGCGAAATTCTTTTAAGAGGGGGAGAGTTGTAACGCCCCGAAACTCAAGGGAGAAAAAGGGGGACGTTTTGGGCCAGTTTGGGTTCTGGCAGCAGGCACACGGCCTGGGACACGGGCGTGTCCCAGGACGTGTCGACCCGTGTCGACACTTAGCCGCGAAGTCGTCGAGATTCTCTCGACGATTCGTTGAGAATGGGCACACGGCCTGCGATACGGGCGTGTCGACCCGTGTCGACACTTAGTCGCGAAGTCGTCGAGATTCTCTCGACGATTCGTTGAGACATGGCACACGGACTGCGACACGGGCGTGTCACAGGGCATGTCGACCCGTGTCGACGATCGTCCCGGGGAGTCGACGAGATTCACTTGACGATTCGTCGAGACAAGGCACACGGCCTAGGACACGGGCGTGTCCAAGGCCGTGTCATCAGATCGACGATTTTCGCTCAACGAAATGTCAAGACCGTGTACACGGCCTGGGGTCCAGGCGTGTCAAGGTGACACGGGTAAGGACACGGGCGTGTCCTAGAACCCGTGCAGTGCTCGGGTTGATTTTGGGGAAAAATCATGGGGTACACGGCCGGCCACACGGCCGTGTGAGGTGGAACACGGGTGTGTCAGCTCGAACACAGGCATGTTCGATACCCGTGTGAGGTTCCAGTAGATTCGATTTTGACGGCGAATGCGGCACACGGCCCTGGACACGGGCGTGTGCCAGGCCGTGTTCGGTCCAGATTGGGCATTTCAGCCCCGAATCGAAGCCGTTCATTTCTTTAACTGAAGATCCAACGGCTGGGGGTTATTCCTGAAGGGATATACCCGTGAATGGGCTTTCAAAACCCTTACTTTTTCTTAAGTGTTCTTTTTCTAAAGCCTTAGAGAGAGAGGAGAGCCAAGGGAAGAAGAAGGAGCTAGATCCCGCCATTGGAGGAGCTTCGGAGCTCCGAATCGCGAACCGACTCCGGATCCGCGGAGGCAACGCTAGTGCGGTGGTTTTCATCCGATTACTTTTCCATGGCGCCAAAGAGGAACGCAAGGGTAACGATCCTCATCTTGAGCATGAGTAGCTCTCTTTCTTAGCATAGGAAGCCCGCTCTCGCGAGTTTGCGGAGAGTTGGAGGCGTTCCTTCGGGTAGATATGTGAAGTCCCCATTGTTTAGAGTTCGTAAGCGAGAACGGACATAGGCATGATGTGTGAAGCCTACCTGGACATGTTGGTCTGGATCGGTGATGTTGCATTGCATAATGCCGGAGAAGACTCCGTGCTATTGGTTGTTTTTCGGGTTTTCTACGCGGTAGATTGCAGCAGGGAGCCTTGGGGACTAACCCAAAGGTGCACCCGGAAAACTGGGCGGATACGAGATCTTGCCAACTTGGTGGCTTGAGAGCCAACTTGAGCATAACCGGGTTATGTGACTTATGATGTAAATGGGACTCGGCGGAAGTTTGATCCGCGCAAATGGCTTAAATTGTCGTTGCGATGTGAGCACGGGTTAGATGGAACCGTACCCGTTCTATGTCGTTCGGTTAAATAGACCTAAAGGCACGTGGCACTTACCGTTGGCATAGAGTAGGGTCTTCGGCGGTCAATGGCTTAAATTGTCGTGACCCAGGCCAGGAAGACAAATTGCTCATAGGTTTGGCCGTCCAAGTGGCGATGGTGAGTCCGGAATGTCAATGGCTTTAATTGACGTGACATCGACCGGTTCACCGAGAATGTGCCCTAAGAGCACGGGGCGTGTGGCCGTGCGAGCCAACGTCTGTGATGAACTGGCTATATATATACATTGCTCGCTTATGCTAATGAAATGCAGGAAAGGAGCATCGCCGCCCCGAGTTGGGGGCGAGATCGTTATAATTTGGTCAACATTGCTGACCGTTGCCTTGTTTTCGCCACCGTGCGGTGGTTTGTTGCTTGCAGGTGCAGCTGGACCAAGCAGTCATTAGCGGGCTAAAGCCCTTTTTGCGAAGCCGGCCCTCGAAGGCACAAATGGAAGTGTTTACTGTTTTATTCATGTATGACCGGCCTGCGTGCCGTGGTTTGTAAAACATGTAATATTCAAGTGAAACATTTTGTAAGGCCTTAAGGCTTGTTTTGGGTCTTTTGTATAACATTCCTAATTTGTACTAGTGGACATTCGTGCTCTATTGCTGGGTTCTTTGTTTACAACTTTTATAAACTGCTTCCGCTAGAATGCTCTGTGTAGGACGTTGAGATTGGTTGGATGGTTTCCATAAGTAACCACCCGGTCTGTCTGTGGCATACGGCGTCGGGCCCCGGCCGGACCTACTGCTTTATGCTATGAGACGGATAGGGGGTGTTACACTAAAGAGCTTATAAATAAGTTTGGGATGGCTGATGCTTCAGAAAAGAAAACACCTATGGCTACTAATGCTGTGATTGACTCTGATGCACATGGGAAACCTGTGGATCAGAAATTATATAGGGCATTGTTGTCACTACTATATCTAACAGCAAGTAGACCTGATATTATGTTTGCCACATGCCCTTGTGCTAGGTTCCAAGTGAACCCTAAAGAATCTCATCTAATTTTCTTAAAAAAAATTTTGAGATATATAAAGGGTTATCCTAGTCTAGTCCTATGGTATCCAGCTGAGTCAGAGTTTGATTTAACTGGATTTTTAGATGCTGACTTTGCTGGATGCAGGGTTGATAGAAAAAGAACCCCAGGGACTTGTCAGTTCCTTGGTATGAGGTTGGTATCTTGGTTTTGCAATAAATAGTAATCTGTATCCACCTCAACTGCTGAAGCAGAATATATTACAACAGGCAGTTGTTGTTCTCAAATGCTGTGGATCCAAAACCAACTCCTAAACTATGGTCTCAACTTAAATAATTCAACTCTCTTTTGTGATAACACACGTGCTATACCAATAGCACAAAATCCAGTCCATCACAGTAGGACTAAGCATATAGACATTAGACATCACTTCATTAGAGAGTGTGTAGACAAAAACAAATTAATCATGTCTATATCTACACTGATTTACAAAGAGCTGATATATTCACCAAACCTCTGGATGAGAGAAATCACTTATTATTTATAAATCAGCTTGGAATGATCAATGGAGAAGACATAGTATAGTTTCTGTCTGCACTCAACGAATTATCTAGAGTTTGTCGAACGTAGCTCGACGAACTAGGGAAAGTTCGGGAGATATTCGTCAAACGAAGGTCGACGAACTCTCTGTCAGTGAAGTTTTTTCATCGAACGGAGATTGATGAATCCAATTCAGAAAACTTTCGTCAAACGGAGCTCGATGAAATGCCTTCAACTCTTCCAGCTGAGCTTGACGAATTATTTCACTATCAATTATTTCGTCGATCTCAGGTCGAAGAATTTCTTATTTTTCGTGGAACGGAGTTTGTCGATTCATATTCCAGAAAACCTAATAACTAGGTTTTCTTCGACCTCCGTCCCGCACTTTCTGTTCCCTTTGCACTTGATGGCTGTTTTTCTCTTTTGCAGGTGATTTCATGGCGATTCAAGTAGAAGCCCTAGCCGCTATCAAGTTTGACACAAGATTTGATGTCGACTTCGACTCATTTCAACACTAAGATCCAATTTTTCTGAACATTCTGAATCTACTGGAAGAACAGAATTTGAAAAACCAGATGATAACAGGAATAAAGCTGGCGGGAATAGAAATTATATAATGGGTCTATACTTCATCTACATCAGAGGAAAACACCATGACAGGAAAAATCGCGGGTAATGCTGTTTCTTTGACTCCGCAGTTTTGAATGAAATTTTTGATTTGATAAATGGAGAAGAAGAACTGGATATAGATATTGTAGAATATGATATGATGTTAAGTCTGATGGGTTTTGCTGGAGATAACCCAAATAAGCTGTTGAAGAAGCACCTATCTGCAGAATATAAGTTACTAGCAGATATAGTGAGAAAAGTCTTGCTGGGCAAGCACACTGCCCATGACTACATCACCAGACATCAATTCTTGGTCATGTGTGTAGTGGTCAATAAGAAGAAAGTGGATTGGGCACAGATTGTAACAGTCCAAATTTCTGAAACAGGCATTTTTGGGTGATATGGCCTGGGACACGGGCGTGTCCCAGGGCGTGTCAGCGGACACGGCCTGCGACACGGGCGTGTCGCAGGGTGTGTCGAGGTGGTGTCGACGACCGACCTTTGTGTCGACGATTGTTCGCTCGACGATGTGTCGAGAGGATGCACACAGCCCAGGACACGGGCGTGTCCAAGGCCGTGTCGTGTGCTCGACGACTTTTGCTCGACGATCGTCGAGTGTCGAGTGTTGAGTGTCGAGAGGTTGAACACGGCCTGTGTCACGGGCGTGTCACAGGGCGTGTCAAATCGGGTCGGCGAACTCAGCCCGCCGAAGGATTTCGACAGGGCGTGTCTTCGTGCCGTGTCTGGGCACACGGCCTGGGACATGGGCGTGTCACAGGCCGTGTGAAGTCTCGGGATGTTTTGGGATTTTTTTCGCCCAGGCACACGGCCACAGACACGGGCATGTCTGAAGGCGTGTTGGGGACACGGCCCATGACCCGGGCGTGTCCCATGGGCGTGTCACTGGTTTGGATAGGTCGGTTGACCACCGCTTGAGGCACACGTGCTGGGTACATTGGTCAAATGTACCTGATTTGAAGAAGCCTCACCCAACTCAATGATATACATCATAATGTATTTGATGTATGTTTGAGTTACTTGTGCAGGTTAAGAAATCACTGGACTGAAGCAAAAGTTTCTAAGTCCATGTGTCGACACCCAGAGGGAAAGTGTCGACACTTAAGAAAGCTTGTGTCGACACCCAGACAAGCAGTGTCGACACTTGGAGTCATTGTGTCGACACATGGTGTAACACCCCAGTTTTTCTAGAGGCTCAGTCTGCAGTTCAGAAAAAATTTTTGGGTTTCTGGCAGGAGGCACACGGCCTGCGACACGGGCGTGTCGCAGGGCGTGTCGAGGCCGTGTCAACACTCGGCCCAAGTGTCGACACTTTCGCTCGACAGAGTGTAGAGAGTGGAGAACACGGCCTGCGACACGGGCGTGTCGCAGGGCGTGTCGAGGCCGTGTCGACACTCGGCCCAAGTGTCGACACTTTCGCTCGACAAAGTGTCGAGAGGGTGGCACACGGCCTGCGACACGGGCGTGTCGCAGGGTGTGTCGAGGCCATGTCGACACTCGTCCCAAGTGTCGACACTTTTGCTCGACAAGGTGTCGAGACTGGAGCACACGGCCTATGACACGGGCGTGTCACAGGGCGTGTCCCGCTTGGTCGACGATCTTCGCTCGACGTTTTTCCGCGGTGTCGACACAAAGCCTGTCGATGGGTGTCGAGACTTGGCACACGGCTTGGGACACGGGCGTGTTCCAGGCCGTGTCACCTCTCGGGTTGGTTTCGGGGCCGTGTAGTTGGAGGCACATGGCTAGCCACATGGCCGTGTCACTGGGGACACGGGCGTGTCAGATGGAACACGGGCGTGTCGGATGCCCGTGTGCGATTCCAGGCGCGTCGATTTGAGACGGCGAATGGGGCACACGGCCCTGGACACGGGCGTGTGCCAGGCCGTGTTCGTCCCAGGTCTTCTGTTTTCCTGGCGAATCGCGGCCATTCTTTTTCTGGTTTTGGGATCTAACGGTTCAGGCCATCTCCTGGGAAGTTAAGTCCGAATTTAGGGTTGCAGATCCTCATTTTTTATCAAGTCTTCTCTTTCTAAGTTCTTGAGAGAAACTAGAGCAAGGAGGAAGAAGAAGAAGGTTTTGGGCTGTAGGAAGGGTTTCAGAGCTCCAAATCGCGAGCCGAGTCCGGATCCGTGAAGCTTAGAGCGTTACGAAGATTTCCATCCGGCCATTTTTGCCATGGCAAGGAAGAGGAGTCGGAAGGTAACGACATCTCTCCTCTCGGTCTTTAGGATGCACGTTTTTAGCATCGTTTTCTTCTAGATTTTTGGGCACCAAACTCTCAAATGAGAGGGGCTTTGGTTTGCCAAGGTTCAAGAGGAACCTCCGGGTTGATTGAGTCCGTCCCCGGCATATCTTGCATTAGAGATCCGCTTCGCTAGTGGATTAGGCATGGTGGGTGAAGCCGTAGTCGCGACCGTTAGTCCGACTCGGTGATGTTGCATACGAACTTAGGGATTCGTAGAGATTTTCCGTTGCGGCAAGATGCCGTTTGTGTGGTGGTGGTGATTGTCCCGTTTGCTTGAAAAGGTACGTGTAGTCGAACCCGGACAAGGTTAGCTCCTCGTGGCGGTAGATGGTTTCCTTGAGGGACAAGGTTAGCTCCGTATGAGTTGGAGATGGTTTCCTTGGTGAACAAGGTTAGCTCCGCACGAGTTGGAGATGGTTTCCTTGGTGCGCGGGAACGCTGCAGTACAAAGAGGGATTACGATGTATTTAGTCTTGGTTTGT
Source organism: Platanthera guangdongensis (assembly GCA_039583875.1). Classification (NCBI taxonomy): domain Eukaryota; kingdom Viridiplantae; phylum Streptophyta; class Magnoliopsida; order Asparagales; family Orchidaceae; genus Platanthera; species Platanthera guangdongensis. The sequence continues at coordinate 127,694,276 of CM077155.1, read as the reverse complement.
GTTGTGCCAAGGCGTGGCTATGTCTCCGTGGTCGGCTGGCTATCCCGTGACATGTGCGTCATGTGTGGAGAGTGTCCCGGCGAGACTAGTCCCCTTCTGTGAGACTGACGAGAATGCCAAGCTTGGGGCAAGCCCGGGCAAAGAGGCCATGAGCGGGTGGGGTCCAGCAAGGCTTCTTAGAATCGGTCGGTCTGTGTTTGTTGGAATCCTGACATGAGACGTCAGAGCTTGCAGGCAAGCCCGGGGCTAAGCCCACGAGCGGGTGGGGCCTTGGCAAGAATTCCTTGTGGCGGCCTGTGCGCCGCTTAAGGGAGAGGTGACTCCCTTAGTGTTTGCGGCTTTATGCCAATTGGGGAAACGTGAGTACCCAAATGATGTGATGTTGTGCTAGATGCATACGCTGTAGGGTACCTTGGGTGAAGCCCGAGTGTTGCATTCATGTTGCATAGTAGGCCCCTTACTTTATATGCTCAACCAATAGAGAACATGTTTGATGATTGAGACATCCAAGCCTGTTTTAATGCTTTTCTATTTATAGATGTTTATTTGCATATGAAGTGCTGACTTGCAGGTTGGAGGGTTCCTCGGGGTCCGTTAGGGGCGGCCGGGAGGAGATGTGTTGTTACACAGTTTGAGGTCAGCCTTTGCTGACCCACGTTATTAATAATTTTTACAGGGCAAGGATCGCATGCAGAAGCTAGCACGCCGGCCAGAAAGGCCTAAGCCCCATGAAGTGTCTTTCCCTCTTTTGTAGCACTACATTTTTGATGATGTTTGTTTGAGACTCTTTTGTCCGGCTTGCATGCCGAGGTAGACTAGGAGTGCTATGCACATTCATGTTTGATGTACTATTTACTTTTGGACATTTGATGTAAGGCCTTAAGGCCATTTGTTTACTCTTTTGGTTAGTGGATAACTTCTAGTTGCCCTTGGTTTTCCGCTGTGTTGTGCAAGTGTTTTGAGTTTGGGTAGCTATATCAACTTATAATACTAAAGCTGTGGCGTTCGTATGTTGTGGGGCCCCGGCCGGACCCATGTTATACGTCCACTACAGGGGAGGTGTTACAATTTGGTATCAGAGGGAGGTTAGATTCGAGGTCGGTTTGTAGAGAAGTTATCCACATAAGAGTAACGCGGGACCGTGAGTGTCCTTATGTTTTAGTCTTGAGATTGGAGACTAATCCCTTATTTCTTGTTTTCCTGAAGAGTGCAAGCAACGAGGCGAGCACTTCAAGAGCAAGGGATGATCTCTCGGCGAGCAGTGCTACTGCTCCAGGCCTTTTGGGCACGGGTGTAAACCCGGCCGACTTCTGCCGTATGCTTGCAGAAGCGATGGTGGCAGCCCAAGCGGCGGCTGCAGCCCAGGTAGCAACCCCTGCTACACCGGACACGGCGACGGCCGTGCCAGGCGGAGAAGCCAGGCGAGTGGAGCCTTTGGTAGAAAGGGTGGTGGTAGGACATGGAGACCGATACATGAAGTATTTCCTGAGTTTCCATCCCCGTCCTTCAAGGGTGTTGGAACGCCAACTGATGCGGAGGATTGGTGGGTTCGTATTCAAGAACTTCTAAGGGCGGCAGAGACGCCAGAGGAAAAGAAAGCTGAGTATGCGGCGTTCATGTTGGAAGGAGACGCCAAGTTGTGGTGGGTGAGCCTTAGTGGCCGCCAGTTCCCTGGACGCACCCCGTCGGTGGAGGAATTTGGGGACGCTTTTCTAAAGAGATATATACCAGTTTCTACGCGGCTGGCCCTGCAGAGGCAGTTTCTGCATCTAATGCAGCGAGACAAGACGGTGGACGAGTACGTGCAAGAGTTCACCCGTTTGGGTCGTTATGCGGGAACGACAATGGCTGATGATGTAGAGAGGGATAACCTCTTCTACCAAGGGTTGAGGGAAAATCTGAGACAACCCCTTATCTCCATGAAGAGGGCGGGATTTAATGATCTAGTTGAAGCCGCCAGGAGTTTGGAGAATGATCTGGAGCGAACCCAGCGTCGAAAGGGTTTTACCCCCAAGCAAGGGGAAGAGAAGCCTTCCCAATCTCATGGAAAGTCTGATGGGAGTAGGTGGAGGAAGAAGCCTCATACTCCCAGATCTGGTGAGAGGAGCAACTGGATGCCTGGGGGTTCCCACTCTAGGGGACCGCCGACGTGCTACAACTGCGGGAAGGTTGGGCATATAGCCCGTGCTTGTAAGCAAGGGGGAGCGGGGCAAGAGGCAAGGCAGGAGCAGACTGTGCGCTCCGGCCCCAGTGCTGCAGAGAAGGGAAAGATGGCGGAGTCGAGCGCTTCTCGGTTCCAACCGGTGCAACCAAGGGCCTACAACTTTGGACAGCAGGAAGCGATCCGCCAGACTGATGTGGTGACAGGTATGAAGAAAATTTAAGTTTAAATTTTGTGCTTCATCCTTTTAGACTTTTGTGGAATGTCTATGTTGTAGGCTTCGTGTTAGTTTCCGGATACCCCGCTAGGGTATTGTTTGATACGGGAGCATCGCACTCCTTTCTTGCGGAGAGCTTCATCCAGAGAATAGGAGTTGAGTCTTTTTCGTCGGGAGCAGAGCTGAAAGTGCTCATGCCCAATGGGTCATCTATGACCACCGGGGCTAAAGGGCGCATTTGTTGGGAGCTAGACGGAGTTGTCTTCGCTCTGGAAGCAGCAGTGTTACCTTTAGTAGAGTTCGATGTCATTTTGGGCATGGACTGGCTTGCAGAGCAGCGCGCCAGCATTGATTGTTTATCCAAGGTAGTGACTCTAAGGAGTAAGGGGCAAACGGAAGTCAAATTTGAGGGCCTTTGTGGAGTGGCCTGTTCCCTGATTTCGGCCATGCAGTTGGTGCTGGCGGTTAACCAGGGTGGTGTAGCGCTTGTAGCGTTATTGGAGGTTCGTCTCTCCCAACTGTCTTTTGAGGAAGTGCCTGTGGTGGCAGAGTTCAAGGATGTATTTCCGGATGAACTTCCTGGAGCGCCTCCTCGGCGGGAGATCGACTTCTCGATCGAGTTAGTGCCGGAGGCTAGACCGGTGTCACGTCCTCCTTTTAGGATGGCACCAAAGGAGTTGGCGGAACTTAAGGTACAGTTACAGGAACTGTTGGAGCAAGGGTATATTAGACCCAGTTCTTCACCGTGGAGCGCACCGGTGTTGTTTGTAAAGAAGAAGGACGGTAGCATGCGCCTATGCATAGACTACCGAGAGCTGAACAAATTGACCGTCAAGAATAAGTATCTGATCCCTCGGATAGACGATTTGTTCGACCAATTGGTGGGGTCAGTGGTATATTCAAAACTGGACTTGAAGTCAGGCTACTATCAACTGCGAATTCGAGATGAGGACATACCCAAAACTGCCTTTGGTACAAGGTATGGACACTTTGAGTTTATGGTGATGCCGTTCGGGTTGACGAACGCACCATCAGTGTTCATGGATCTGATGAATCGGGTATTCCGGGAATACTTGGATTCTTTTGTGGTTGTTTTCATTAATGATATTTTGGTGTATTCCAAATCGCAAGTGGAGCATGATACCCACTTAAGAATGGTTTTGCAAGTGTTGAGGGAGAATGAGTTGTATGCAAAATTCTCCAAATGCGAGTTCTGGTTGGAGAAGGTGGCATTTTTGGGCCACGTGGATTAGTGGTGATGGGGTGGCAGTGGATCCAGCGAAAGTGGAGGCCATCAGAGATTGGCCGGTGTTGAGGACCGTGGCGGAAGTCCGAAGTTTTCTTGGACTAGCCGGGTATTATAGGAGATTCGTGGAGAATTTCTCGAAGATAGCTCTACCCCTCACCTCTCTCACTCGCAAAGACCATAAATTTGTGTGGACCCAAGAGTGCGGTCAAGCATTTGAGGCCCTGAAGGAGAGGCTTATGATGGCTCCGATCCTGAGTTTACCGCAAGGGACCGATGGATTTCAAATTTTCAGTGACGCATCGGGATGCGTTTTGGGTTGCGTTTGGTGCAACATGGGCAGGTGATAGCTTTTGGGTCTAGACAGCTGAAACCTCATGAGAGGAATTACCCCGTCCATGATTTGGAGTTGGCGGTGGTAATCTTCGCATTGAAAATTTGGCGACACTATGTGTATTGCGCAAGGGTGGAGATCTTCACGGACCATAAAAGCCTGAAGTATCTCTTGGATCAAAAGGACTTGAACATGCGGCAACGCAGATGGGTTGAGTTTCTTGGAGACTACGAAGTGGCGATCCAGTATACGCCGGGTAAAGCCAATGTGGTGGCGGATGCGTTGAGTAGAAAGTACTCGGGGCAAGGAAATTGGATCGAAGCTCATGATGAGCGGTTGGTACGGGAATGGGAGTCCCTTGGATTGGAATGTGTTGCGAGAGGCGAGTCTAGCGTGGCTCGGTTGAACTGGATTGAAGTGCAAAACGACTTGTCCGATCGTATTCGGGAAGCGACTCGATTAGATGTGGAGTTTCAACCTTTTGTGTTGGAGGCTCAAACGGGCGAGAGCAGCACCTGGGAGATGATCGGGGGAATCTTGAGAAAGGATGGAAGGGTTTGTGTACCGCAGTTTGGCAATCTCCGTGAGGAGTTGATGTTTGAGGCTCACTTCTCAAAGTACTCCATTCACCCAGGCAGTACAAAGATGTACTTGGATATGAAGAAATCCTTTTGGTGGCCGGGGTTGAAGCGGGATGTAACTTTGTATGTGAGTCGTTGCCAAACATGTGCCTTGGTGAAGGCCGAATGTCAGAAACCGGGCGTGTTCCTGAAGCCCCTTCCAATTCCTGAGTGGAAATTTGAGGACATTTCCATGGACTTTGTGCATGGTTTGCCTAGATCGCAGCATGGTAATGATGCTATTTGGGTGATCGTGGATCGCCTAACCAAGGTGGCTCACTTCATCCCGAATCGGAAAGAGGACAGCGTGGAGAAGCTGGTGGAGTTGTATGTTCACAACATTGTGCGACTGCACGGAATTCCTAAGAGCATAGTCAGTGATCGCGATGGACGGTTTACGTCCAAGAACTGGAGACTGGTTCAGAAGAGTTTGGGCACGAAGCTAAAGTTCAGTACGGCGTTCCATCCTCAAACTGATGGGCAAACGGAGAGAACGAACCGTACTATGGAGGATATGTTGAGAATGTGCGTTCTTGATTTTGGCAAAAGGTGGGAGGATCACCTCTTCATGGTAGAATTTGCGTACAATAACAGTTTTCAAGCAAACATAAAGATGGCGCCATACGAAGCTTTGTATGGGAGGCGGTGTCGAACGCCAATGTCTTGGGCAGAGGCGGGAGACACCAAACTTTTGGGAAAGGATGTGGTAGTTGACGCTTGTGAGTTGGTTCGGACCATCCAAGAGCGTATGAAAGTGGCGCAAGACAGGCAAGCAAAATATTTTAATGCTCGTCACCGGAAGTTGGAATTTGCAGTTGGTGATTGGGTTTATCTGAAGGTTAAGCCGTTCAAAGGCGTCTCACGGATTCGCCGACTCAAGAAGTTGAGCCCAAGGTTTTTGGGGCCTTTTGAAATTGTTGAGCGGATAGGAGAAGCAGCCTATCGGTTGGCGTTGTCCGCAGATTTGAGTGGATTACATGACGTCTTCCACGTCTCCGTTTTGAGGAAAGCCTTGGTGGAGGCTAGCGTGGTGATTGAGCCGGCATCGGTGCCGATTGAGGAAGACTTGAGGACGCGAGTCCTTCCAATCGCTATAGAAGATTCGGAGACTCGGCAGTTGCGGAATAAAGAAGTTAAACTTGTGAAAATTCGTTGGGACAACTGCGGTCGTGAGGAGTTCTCTTGGGAGCGAGAACAGGCCAATGCTAGAAGACTATCCAGAACTATTTTTGTCAGGTACAATTTAAGTTTTGTACCTCTTTTGTTTTGAAATTTCGGGACGAAATTCTGTTAAGTGGGGGAGAGTTGTAACACCCAGTTTTTCTAGAGGCTCAGTCTGCAGTTCAGAAAAAATTTTTGGGTTTCTGGCAGGAGGCACACGGCCTGCGACACGGGCGTGTCGCAGGGCGTGTCGAGGCCGTGTCGACACTCGGCCCAAGTGTCGACACTTTCGCTCGACAGAGTGTCGAGAGTGGAGAACACGGCCTGCGACACGGGCGTGTCGCAGGGCGTGTCGAGGCCGTGTCGACACTCGGCCCAAGTGTCGACACTTTCGCTCGACAAAGTGTCGAGAGGGTGGTACACGGCCTGCGACACGGGCGTGTCGCAGGGCGTGTCGAGGCCGTGTCGACACTCGTCCCAAGTGTCGACACTTTTGCTCGACAAGGTGTCGAGACTGGAGCACACGGCCTGTGACACGGGCGTGTCACAGGGCGTGTCCTGCTTGGTCGACGATCTTCGCTCGACGTTTTTCCGCGGTGTCGACACAAAGCCTGTCGACGGGTGTCGAGACTTGGCACACGGCTTGGGACACGGGCGTGTTCCAGGCCGTGTCACCTCTCGGGTTGGTTTCGGGGCCGTGTAGTTGGAGGCACACGGCTAGCCACACGGCCGTGTCACTGGGGACACGGGCGTGTCAGATGGAACACGGACGTGTCGGATGCCCGTGTGCGATTCCAGGCGCGTCGATTTGAGATGGCGAATGGGGCACACGGCCCTGGACACGGGCGTGTGCCAGGCCGTGTTCGGCCCAGGTCTTCTGTTTTCCTGGCGAATCGCGGCCATTCTTTTTCTGGTTTTGGGATCTAACGGTTCAGGCCATCTCCTGGGAAGTTAAGTCCGAATTTAGGGTTGCAGATCCTCATTTTTTTTCAAGTCTTCTCTTTCTAAGTTCTTGAGAGAAACTAGAGCAAGGAGGAAGAAGAAGAAGGTCTTGGGCTGTAGGAAGGGTTTCGGAGCTCCAAATCGCGAGCCGAGTCCGGATCCGTGAAGCTTAGAGCGTTACGAAGATTTCCATCCGGCCATTTTTGCCATGGCAAGGAAGAGGAGTCGGAAGGTAACGACATCTCTCCTCTCGGTCTTTAGGATGCACGTTTTTAGCATCGTTTTCTTCTAGATTTTTGGGCACCAAACTCTCAAATGAGAGGGGCTTTGGTTTGCCAAGGTTCAAGAGGAACCTCCGGGTTGATTGAGTCCGTCCCCGGCATATCTTGCATTAGAGATCCGCTTCGCTAGTGGATTAGGCATGGTGGGTGAAGCCGTAGTCGCGACCGTTAGTCCGACTCGGTGATGTTGCATACGAACTTAGGGATTCGTAGAGATTTTCCGTTGCGGCAAGATGTCATTTGTGTGGTGGTGGTGATTGTCCCGTTTGCTTGAAAAGGTACGTGTAGTGGAACCCGGACAAGGTTAGCTCCTCGTGGCGGTAGATGGTTTCCTTGAGGGACAAGGTTAGCTCCGTATGAGTTGGAGATGGTTTCCTTGGTGAACAAGGTTAGCTCCGCACGAGTTGGAGATGGTTTCCTTGGTGCGCGGGAACACTGCAGTACAAAGAGGGATTACGATGTATTTAGTCTTGGTTTGTGTTGTGCCAAGGCGTGGCTATGTCTCCGTGGTCGGCTGGCTATCCCGTGACATGTGCGTCATGTGTGGAGAGTGTCCCGGCGAGACTAGTCCCCTTCTGTGAGACTGACGAGAATGCCAAGCTTGGGGCAAGCCCGTGCAAAGAGGCCATGAGCGGGTGGGGTCCAGCAAGGCTTCTTAGAATCGGTCGGTCTGTGTTTGTTGGAATCCTGACATGAGACGTCAGAGCTTGCAGGCAAGCCCGGGGCTAAGCCCACGAGCGGGTGGGGCCTTGGCAAGAATTCCTTGTGGCGGCCTGTGCGCCGCTTAAGGGAGAGGTGACTCCCTTAGTGTTTGCGGCTTTATGCCAATTGGGGAAACGTGAGTACCCAAATGATGTGATGTTGTGCTAGATGCATACGCTGTAGGGTACCTTGGGTGAAGCCCGAGTGTTGCATTCATGTTGCATAGTAGGCCCCTTACTTTATATGCTCAACCAATAGAGAACATGTTTGATGATTGAGACATCCAAGCCTGTTTTAATGCTTTTCTATTTATAGATGTTTATTTGCATATGAAGTGCTGACTTGCAGGTTGGAGGGTTCCCCGGGTTCCGTTAGGGGCGGCCGGGAGGAGATGTGTTGTTACACAGTTTGAGGTCAGCCTTTGCTGACCCACGTTACTAATAATTTTTACAGGGCAAGGATCGCATGCAGAAGCTAGCACGCCGGCCAGAAAGGCCTAAGCCCCATGAAGTGTCTTTCCCTCTTTTGTAGCACTACATTTTTGATGATGTTTGTTTGAGACTCTTTTGTCCGGCTTGCATGCCGAGGTAGACTAGGAATGCTATGCACATTCATGTTTGATGTACTATTTACTTTTGGACATTTGATGTAAGGCCTTAAGGCCATTTGTTTACTCTTTTGGTTAGTGGATAACTTCTAGTTGCCCTTGGTTTTCCGCTGTGTTGTGCAAGTGTTTTGAGTTTGGGTAGCTATATCAACTTATAATACTAAAGCTGTGGCGTTCGTATGTTGTGGGGCCCCGGCCGGACCCATATTATACGTCCACTACATGGGAGGTGTTACACCTGGGATGCAGAGTCGACACCAGACAGAAAGTGTCGACACTTGGAGCTGTGTCGACACTCAGTGAAGAAAAGTGCAGACAGAAAGTGTCGACACAAGGAGCTGTGTCGACACCCAGTGAAGCTGTGTCTACACCAGAAAGTGTCGACACTTGGAGCTGTGTCGACACTCAGCAAAAGTCTGCAGAGTCTAAGTACAAGTGTCGACACTCAACATAATGTGTCGACACTAAGCAGAAGAGTCAGCACTTGAAGCATGTGTCGACACTCAACACAATGTGCCGACACTCAACAGAAGAGTCAGCATTTAAAGCATGTGTCGACACTCAACACAATGTGTCGACACTCAACAAAAGAGTCAGCATTTAAAGTAAGTGTCGACACCCAACACAAAGTGTCGACACTCAATAGAAGAGTCAGCATTTGAAGTATGTGTCGACACCCAGAAAACTATGTGTCGACACACAGCTGAAGACTCAACACTAGAAGAAAGTGTCGACACATGGAGCTGTGTCGACACTTAGCAAAGAACAGAAAGAACAACAAATTATTCTAAGTACAAGTGTCGACACTATGGGAATGTGTCGACACTCAGCTGAAGTCTCAACAACAAGAAGGTGTGTCGACACAAGGAGCTGTGTCGACACTCAGCAAGATTCAACATAGAAGACTATGTGTCGACACCAAGAAGCAATGTCGACACTTGACAGATTCAACACAAGAAGATGTGTCGACACAAAGGAGATGTGTCGACACATAGAAGAATTCAGCAAAAGCTAGAAGAACAAGTACTTGTGTCGACACTCAATTTAGTGTCGACACATGCAGAAGAATCTGTGTCGAGACATACAAGGAGTTGTGTCGACACTTTGTAGACTTGTGTCGACACTTACACAACATGTGTCGACACTTGGACTATAAGTGTCGACACTTAAAGACAGAAAGTATCGACACTTACAGACAGTTAGAGATTTTCAAGAAGTGACTGGATGATTTGACAGATGCCATTCCAACCGGTCTACAACACCTGTCAGAGATATCAGAAGTCAGTTATGGACCGGACCAGCCGGTTACCAAGAAGAAGGCCTATAAATAGGCACCTACAGTTTACAGAAACTGTGGTTCAGAATTGTTGAGGTTGTTAAAAAGAAGTTCAAAGTTGTTGATCAGATTATTGAAGTAAATATAGTGTTACAAAGAGGATCAACACAAGAAGATCTTGCAGTTCAAGTGCAGATCTAAGAAGTTGGAGAGAGAGGGCTCCATCCAAGAAATCAGCCTCTGGAACTAGGCTGAGAAGAAGGATTCAGATTCAATTCTGGATCTTAAGTGGTAGAGGTCAAGGAACAACTGCAGAGGATTCAGTCTTATTCAGTTCTACTCAAGAAGCTTTGAAGAAAGCTAAGTCAGGGTGAATCCAGCTGAGTTCTTCCAAGAACTCATCAAGAATCTCTCAACTCCCCTCCTTTAATTCTGAGTTGTAGAGATATTATTTGTATTACATTTTTAACTTGTAGGATTCATTGGATCTGAGTGATTGTAAGCCTATATTTATAAAGGCTGAGGGTAGGGCTTGTTAGCCTGAGTGTAGGAGATAGAGATCTCTGAGTGTAGGCCTTGTTGGCTGAGTGTAGGCCTTGGTTGGCTGAGTGTAGGCCTTGATTGGCTGAGTGTAGGCTTTGGGATAAAGCTGAGTTGTAAGGCTTTGGGACTGAGGTGTAGGAACCAATTTGGGTTCTGAGACAGTGCAGGAGTTTGGCCGAATCTAGTACACTGCTAGATAGGCGAAGGGGGAAAGTGGATGTACCCATATCTTGGGGAACCACTATAAATCACTGTGTGCTGTACTGTGCTGAAATTGTTGCTGTGTATGCTGTGTTTGCTGTGATAAACTAGTTAGATTGCTGTGATATAACTGATAGCTGCCAATAAAGTTAGAAAAGGATTAGGTCACCTATTCACCCCCCCCTCTAGGTGTTTAGGTACCATATCTTTCAAGTGGTATCAGAGGGAGGTTTCTCAAAACAAGGACTAACAGTCTGAGGAGATCCTGTTTGGCAGATTCAGTGTAAGGCATTACACAGTTTCAAGAAAATCAAGAAAATCAAGAAACATGGGTTCTTATGAGAATCACAAGGAATTGGGTTCCATGAAATTACCCATATGCAGAAAGGAGATCTTTGGGATCTGGAAAGAAAGGGTAAGGCTATTTATGGAAGCCTCTGACCCTAGAATATACATCACAGTTAAGGAAGGGCCTTATGTGCCTATGAAGATTTCAGTTCTAGATGCAAACCAGAGAACTCCAAAGGATTTCTCTGAGATGACTAAAGATGAAATTGTCCTGGCCACCATGGACAAGAGGGCACAGAACATAATAGTGAGTGCCATTGATGATGCAACTTTTCAGAACTTAATTCACTGTAAAACAGCAAAAGAAATGTGGGATACCCTCATTGTCTATATGGAAGGTTCTGAAGAAGTTAGGCAAGATAGGAAGTCCTTGCTAAATCAGGAGTATGAAAGCTTTAGGCAAGGAAAGGGTGATAACATCACTGAGTGCTATAAGAAATTTTACAGAATAGTTAATGAACTCATGTCTTATGGAAGAGAGTTCAGTAACTATGAACTAAATGACAAGTTCTTAAGGTCCCTAACCAAAGATTGGGACACCAAGATCTGTGCCATAAGAGAAATGGCTAAGTTGGGGGAAATTCCTCCCCCTACACTGTTTGGCAAGTTATTGTCATATGAGATGCAGTTGACAGTAAGAAAAGAGGAGGAGAAATCAACAAGGACTGAGCACAAAGAAAGAACTGTTGCTTTCAAAACAGAAGTTCCCAGAAAGTGCAGGAATAAGTCTTCAACTCCACCTCCAGAGGTAGTTGAATCAGAGTCTGATGAGTCTGTCAGCATAAAGTCAAAGAGCAGTGAAAGTGATGAAGACTTTGCTGTTTTTACTAGACACTTTCAGAAGTTTTTGAAAAAGAAACAGTGGAGGTCAAGGCCTTCTACATCACAAGGAAAGGAAGACTCTTATCAGAAAAAGAGGTCTTCAAAGAATGACAAGAAAAGGACAAAATCAAGCAAGGCAACTGGTTCAAAGATTGTTTGCTATTGCTGCAATAGACAGGGCCATGTTATTGCAGATTGTCCAGAGAAGAGAAAGGAATCTGGTGACAGGAAAAAGACTCACTTGAAAGGGAAGAAAGAAAAGTCTTTTGTTGCTAAGAAGGAGAAGACTCTATCAGATATCTCTTCTTCAGAAACTGAGTCTGAGGCTGAAGCCTACATAGGGCTGTTTGCTGAAGAAGAAGAAGAAGAATTCATGCAGATCTTGGAGTCAATTTATGAACAAGAAGACAGTCATTGCCAAGGGCTAATGGCATTGACAGAAAGTGCCAAAATCCTGGAGCAGCCATGATCCAGTCAGGTACAAGGTTCATGTTCAAGTTCAGTTTCTTGTTCTAGTTCAGATTCAGATTCTTCTTCATCAAGTGATGAGAATGTATCTGAGTCTGAGGAAGATATTCATCAGCTTATAGATGAATATAAGGTACTGTTGCAAGCCTACAAGAAAAGCAAGAACCTAGCCAAAAGTCAGGCAAAGGAAATTGCTGATCTTAAAGCTGCTGCAACAGATTTTGAGAAACAATTTGATCAAAAACTGAATGAGGTAGCCAGGCTGAAACACATTACTGTGATTCAGATGGGAACTATCACTTTTAAGAATGATCAAATTAAGTGTCTGGAGAATAATCTTCAGAAGGAGAAGGACTTGGTTGCTAGGTTTTCAAAACCTAAATCAGTGCTACCCTTAATTGATGAATTTGTTCAACATAAAGGCAAGGCTGGGCTGGGTTTTGTTAGACCTGCAGAGACTGAGCAGTCTAAGTATAAGTCCAAGGGCAAAGCCCCAACATTCAACAAGCCTGCTGTAGTCAAGACAACCAAGGCAGTACCTAAGCAAAGGTACAATAAATTTGAATGTTGGTGCTGTGGCAAAGTTGGCCATTTTGCAGTGGACTGTTGGCACAATGTGAGTGCCAAAGTGAGTCCCAAACTACCTGTTGGAAAGCCAGTAGGTAGGTTTGTCAAATTGCAAACTAACAATCACTAAGGACCCAAGAATACTTTGGGTTCTAAGGTTCATTAATTTGTTTTGCAGGTGAGTCCAAGTGGCCATACCCCTATATGGTACTTGGACAGTGGATATTCCAGACATATGACTGGAACTAGGGGACTACTGAAGGACTACATTCCAATCAAAAATGGTCCTAAAGTGACCTTTGGTGGTTCTGAAAAAGGAATCATCAAAGGGTTTGGTAACATTTCTTCAAACTTAGTTACCATTACTCAAGTGGCTTATGTTAAAGGGTTGAAACACAACCTAATAAGTATAAGTCAATTAAGTGATGTAGGGTATGACATCTCATTTGTTAAAAATGGTTGTCATATCAAGAGGTCAAGTGATCAAGAGATCATTTTGACAGGTTATAGGAAGAGGAATGTCTACTGCCTAGACATTATGATGAAGAACAATGATTCTCCAGTTTGTCTTGTAGCTGATGAGACAGTCTCTCATTATGTCAAATGGCACAAGAGGCTAGCCCATCTTAACTACAAGACAATTAACAAACTCTTTAGCAAAGAGTTAGTGAGGAATGGTCCTCAAGTTAAGTGTGTTAAAGATGGCATTTGCTCAGCTTGTCAGAAGGGCAAGCAGACTAAATCCACCTTTAGAAGCATAGATAACAAAGATGCTGTGAGGTGTTTGTACCTCTTGCATTTGGATCTCTTTGGTCCAATGCCAGTTCACAGCTTGGGTAGGAAGGTCTATACTCTTGTAGTTGTAGATGACTACTCAAGGTTTTCCTGGGTGTTCTTCTTAAGACAGAAATCAGAAACACCTAGTGTCTTCTACAGCTTTGTCAAGCAAATTCAGAATGAACTAAATAGTACTGTGGTCAGAATTAGAAGTGACCATGGTACTGAATTTCAGTCTGATAGCATGACAAAACAGTGTGAAGACTTTGGGATATTTCACGAATTCTCTTCACCTAGAACACCTCAGCAAAATGGCATTGTTGAAAGGAAAAATAAGACCTTGATAGAGGCTGGTAGAACCCTACTAAGTGATACATCACTGCCAGAGTATTTCTGGGCTGAAGCAGTTAACACTGCATGCCATGTTATAAATAGGGCTACTATCACTAAAGGGCTAAACAAGACCCCCTATGAAGTTGTGAAAGGCAGGAAACCAAACCTATCCTACTTCAGGATCTTTGGTTGCAAATGCTTCAAACATAACAATGGGAAGTCTTACTTAACTAAGTTTGCTGCCAAGTCCCAAGAGGGAATTTTTGTTGGGTACAGCAATAATAGTAAGACTTATAGAGTCTACAACTTTACTACACAAGTTGTAGAAGAATCTGTGCATGTAGTTTTTGATGAGATTAAACTTATTAATAATGAGTTGTCTAGCAATGTATGCAGCCCCACAGGTTTGACAAAGACAATGGACAAGCTGACTATAGAAGAAGTGCCTGCTGCAAGACAGCAAGGAGAGGAGAGTAGCTGCTGTCCAGGGGGAGAACTACATGTGCCAGTTGCTGAAGAAATCCAAGGTATACAGCATGATGCAGATGCTGAAGAGGTTCAACCTGAAGTAAGGATGCCTCCAGCCCACAGGCATCTTAGAGATCATCCAGTAGAGCTGATTATTGGAGATCCAAGACAAGGAGTACAAACCAGGAGTAGAAACATGAATGCTGCAATCTATTCCAGCTTTTTGTCTCAAGTTGAACCTAAAAGATTTGAAGAAGCAATAATGGATCCACAATGGACTGAAGCAATGTAAGAAGAGCTTAATCAGTTCAAGAGGTGCAAGGTTTGGGAACTTGTTCCTAAACCTAAAGACCACAATGTAATAGGAGTTAAGTGGATCTACAGGAATAAGATGGATGAACAAGGTGTCATCATTAAGAATCAAGCTACACTGGTTGCTAAAGGATATAGGCAAGAAGAAGGTATTGATTTTGATCAAACCTTTGCTCCAGTAGCCAGACTGAAAGCCATAAGAATGTTCTTGGCCTATGCAACCTATCAAGGATTCAAGGTATACCAAATGGATGTCAAGTCAGCATTCCTAAATGGTAATTTGAAAGAAGAAGTCTATGTGGAGCAGCCTTCAGGTTTTGTTGATCCAACTCTACCTCATTATGTCTATAGACTTAGGAAAGCTTTATATGGGTTAAAGCAAGCCCCTAGGGCTTGGTATGAAACCCTATCTAGTTTCCTCATTGAGAACAAGTTCTCAAGGGGGAAAATAGATAAGACTCTATTCCTTAGGGAATCTAGAGGCAAAGTCATACTAGTCCAAATATATGTAGATGACATTATATTTGGGTCTACTGAAAGCAGACTTTGCAAAAAGTTTGCAAAACTTATGCAAGGTCAGTTTGAAATGAGTAGTATGGGAGAGCTGAAGTTTTTCTTGGGTCTCCAAGTTAAACAGACTGAGAGTGGTTTGTCCATTTGTCAGTCAAAGTTCACCCTAGAACTCATAAGGAAGTATGGTATGGATTCATCCAGTACCATGAAGACTCCTATGGGGTCAAGTATGTCTCTTATCAAGGATGATGCAGGGAAACCTGTAGATGAAACCTTGTATAGAGGGATAGTTGGCTCCCTATTATACTTGACTGCTAGTAGACCAGACATCATGTATGCTACATGTGTTTGTGCAAGGTATCAAGCCTGCCCTAAAGAGTCTCACTTGACTGCAGTCAAGAGAATTTTGAGATATCTAAAGGGCACTCCCTATTTAGGCCTCTGGTACCCTAGGAATGGAGACTTTGATCTAACAGGTTATTCAGATGCAGACTTTGCAGGAGGCAAAGAGGATAGAAAGAGTACTACTGGAACCTGTCAATTCCTAGGTGGGAGACTAATTTCATGGAGCAGCAAAAAGCAGACTAGTGTGGCTATCTCCACAGCTGAGTCAGAGTATGTGGCTGCAGGAAGTTGCTATGCTCAACTTCTGTGGATTCAACATCAGCTAGAGGACTATGGATTTCAGGTAAGTAGAACTCCACTTTACTGTGATTCTACAAGTGCTATTTCAATAGCTAATAACCCTGTATCTCATAGTAGAACAAAACATATTGAGATTAAATATCACTTTCTTAGAGAACATGTAGAAAGAGAAGATATTTCACTTGAATATGTTAAAACAGATGAACAAGTAGCTGATATGTTTACTAAGCCACTAGAAGAAGCTAAGTTCAATAGATTCAAAATTGAACTAGGAATGATAAACTTAGAGTAAGTTTACAGATTTGAAAATGACTAAGTAAAAAGGTGTCGACACATAGACAAGTCTATGTCGACACAGAATAGTGGTGTCGACACTTCAGGAAAAAGGTGTCGACACTTCAGGAAAAAGGTGTCGACACATCTAGGAATGTGGTGTCGACACTTCAGAATGTTAGTGTCGACACATGTCAAGTAGGTGTCGACACATCCTATGTGGTGTCGACACTTAAGTTTTACTCAGAATTTTTCTAAGTAAAGTCTCGACAATGTGTCGAGTTATGTTGTGTCGACACATAACCAAGTGTCGACACATAAAATCTGTTGACTAAACTTGTGTCGACACATGTGTGTCGAGACATTATAAGTCAGTGTCGACACTTATTGCCAGTGTCGACACACTTTAAGCTAGCTGTCCCGCCTGTTCATCTTCAAAATCAGAAAGGTATAAATAGGGTTCTGTCTTTGTTTGTCGACACGCTTTCAAAGTTTCGAGACCAAAACTCCTGTATCGACACCTCTCTTTTCTAAAGACTAATTCTCCAAACCCTAATGGCTCCTAAGCTTGAGGAGAATGTTAACGAGGGCTATGAGCTAGTGCGCGGCGCATTCGATGAAGCTGATCAAGAAATCAAGTCGGTGGTAACCCTAGTCACCAATTCTGGACTAGAATACTTGGTTTCAGAACCAACAAAGATTTGGAAAAAGGAAGTTCTTGAATTCCTTAATGGAGCTGCTGTAGATGAATCTGGATACAGAATCAAATCCAGAGTTCATGGATCTAAAGTCAAGATTTCACCAAAAAGTCTGAGGAAGGTACTCCAGCTACCTAAAACACAAGATGAAGAAAAAGTAACTGCATCCAAGACCAGGGAAGCTCTTACCTGGTGTGGTCTTGATCCTAAGATGAAGATAGGATCTGTATTCAACAGGAAATGCATGAATAACCAAGGAAAGTTCATGTCTGAGATTGTAGGAAAAGTCTTACTCAGCAAGACTGGAGGGCATGACAGAGTGTCTGCCTACATGTTTCAAATCATGACAAGAATAATCTTCACTCTGAAAACAGACTGGTCAATAGTGGTTTTTGACAAGATCAAGGAGAGATTGAAGAAGCCCAATCTGGGCAGAATTATAAGTCTCTACCTAGCTGGTACAATACCAGAGGTAATGAGCAATGCTGCTGGAAGTAAGATCAACCACATGAGGAAGATGGATCAAAGGATCTTTTCTAGATGGGACAGGGTGTTGTCCAAGGAACTGTCAACCCCTGAGAAGCCAGTATCTGCAAAAGAAATTCCTCCAAAGAAGAAGAGAAAGACTGTACAAGTGGTACAAGAGTCCACTAGTGATTCTGATAGTGAAGAACAGGTTGTCTTCACTCCAGATGATCATGAGGGAGAGCCTGCTGACAAGACTCCTGCTCCTCCAGCTGATGCAGAGATCCAGGGGGAGCTGCCTCCAGCTAGCCCCATCCACAGGGATCAAAGCCAGGGGGAGCATCCAGTTGTAGAGGAACCATCTACACTGGACAGTGAGCAAGCCACCATCTTCATCCAAGAGGTACTCACTGACCTAAAAACCTTAGAATATCTTATAGAAGATGCTGATTTGTCTGATGTTCCTCAGCAAATTCAGCTGCCTAGCCAAGAACCAGATGTTGTTATCAAAGACACATCTGCTATTCCAGTAGTTGAAGAGCACAGAATATCTCCAGCTCAATCACCTCAAGAGTTCACCATGGAAGATCTATTTCTAAATCTAGATCAAGAAGATTTTAACATGGACAAGGATGCTGCTGCTGAAGATAAGACTGCTGCTACTGAGGGGGAGCTAGTATAAGATCTGGAAGAGCCTATTAGGCTGGAAACTGAGCAAGCACCTGATGTGCAAACTGAGAAGCCTCAAAGCCCTAAGGACAGGGTTGATATTGCCAGCACTTCTGCCTCTGAAGATGAGGAGAGTGCTAGGGCCAAGAAGAAGAAACTCTATGTCTTCAAGAGGAGAAGTCAGAGTTATAAGAAAGCCTTGCAATCTATAGCCCCACAGCCTATAGTTCAACAAGCTCCAACTGTTGACTATAGTGCTTTACTGATTGCACTGCAGATAAAAATGGATGAGCAAAGAAAGGCTATAGAGGCTTATGTTGATGAAGGGCAGAAGACTTTACAGTTTGACCTGGCCCAAGAAATAAAGTCTATAAGGTTTGAGATGAACCTTAATAAGAAGGAGATGAATGAATGCTTCCACAAGGGTGGAAATACTGTGGTGTATCTGACAACACACCAAGAGAAGATAAAGGCTCAGGTAGATGATATAGCCTTAAAGCAAGGATATGTGCTGGAAAACCAAATCAGAATGAATGACAATCTGACTGAGTCACATAATGCTCTACGCACAGAATTGAAGAACAAGGCTGATCAACCTTCTACATCTACTGCTGCAGTTAAGGCTGACTTTGATAAAGTATTTCAAGCTGAGATTACTGCTGTTCAGTCTGCTATTAAAGAATCCCAGAAAGTCATCTCTGAACAACTTACAAAGCTGAAACCATTCTTTAAAGAGGGAATCAGGTATTTGGATAGTCAGATAAGGTTTCAAAAGGATGATGTCAGAGATCATATGGCCAGAGAAGTCATAAAGGGGGAGAGAGTATTAGTCAAAGCTAGCTCTGACCATGCCAAATGGATATCTAACTCCATCAGAGCTACACTGGGCTATCCTCCACTCTGTGATGATGATAATGTTGCTGAATCAGGGATTCAAACTACATATCTTGGAGGTGAGCAACCAGAGGTAGCTCAAGTGATTTATCCACCTCCAGATTTTGACATGGTTCAAGCAGATGTCCAGACAATGTATAGCCCAACTGAAGGGAAGCCTAATGTTATTCTGGATAAAGTGGTTCAGCCTATTTCTGCAGCTATGCAAGAGGCATTAGAGAAAGAAGAAGAGGCAAGGTTGTCAAAGAAGAGGTTTAGGGAACAAGCAGAACAAAGGCCAGATTTTGAACAGTGGAGCCCTACCTCTAGAAATATAATTTTAACTGCCTGGAAAGCTGTCAAGGACAATGCTCATGAAAGGAACAAGTGGTTCTCTGAACCAGAATGGAGGAAACATGAAATAAGACAGGATGCCATTGTTCAATATAGAAGAAAGGCAAAGATGGGAAAGCTACCTCCTACTGCAGTGGAGCCTAGCAAGTACTTCCCCAAGCTATATCATTATTTTGAGAGGCAGAAAATCAAAGCAGAAGAGCTGAAGAAGAAGGACTTAAAAGGCAAGAAGCCTGCTGATGCTGCAACTGCTGAAGCCACTGTCAAAGCTCAAGTTCAATCAGGAAAAGGCATTGTTATCAAAGAACCAGATCAGAAATAGATTAGGAATTGACTTGAAGATTGTTGTAATCTTTTGAATGAAAAATATTTTTGTAAACCATTGAAGATGTATTAGAAAAATGTTAGAACAATATATGATAAATATATTTCATGATTGTTCTGAGAATATGTCTATTTCTTGTTTGTTCTGCAATGTTGAATGTGTATACATGTGTGAAATATTACATGTTTATGTTTACCCTGCTGTTTATAATCTGCTTTACATCATTTTGTAATTTTAATTATGAATGGTGTATATCATTGACTAAGGGTTATGACTTCTCCAAATAGGGGGAGATTGTTGGGTACATTGGTCAAATGTACCTGATTTGAAGAAGCCTCACCCAACTCAATGATATACATCATATTGTATTTGATGTATGTTTGAGTTACTTGTGCAGGTTAAGAAATCACTGGACTGAAGCAAAAAGTTTCTAAGTCCATGTGTCGACACCCAGAGGGAAAGTGTCGACACTTAAGAAAGCTTGTGTCGACACCCAGACAAGCAGTGTCGACACTTGGAGTCATTGTGTCGACACCTGGGATGCAGAGTCGACACCAGACAGAAAGTGTCGACACTTGGAGCTGTGTCGACACTCAGTGAAGAAAAGTGCAGACAGAAAGTGTCGACACAAGGAGCTGTGTCGACACCCAGTGAAGCTGTGTCTACACCAGAAAGTGTCGACACTTGGAGCTGTGTCGACACTCAGCAAAAGTCTGCAGAGTCTAAGTACAAGTGTCGACACTCAACATAATGTGTCGACACTAAGCAGAAGAGTCAGCACTTGAAGCATGTGTCGACACTCAACACAATGTGTCGACACTCAATAGAAGAGTCAGCATTTAAAGCATGTGTCGACACTCAACATAATGTGTCAACACTCAACAGAAGAGTCAGCATTTAAAGTAAGTGTCGACACCCAGCACAAAGTGTCGACACTCAACAGAAGAGTCAGCATTTGAAGTATGTGTCGACACCCAGAAAACTATGTGTCGACACACAGCTGAAGACTCAACACTAGAAGAAAGTGTCGACACATGGAGCTGTGTCGACACTTAGCAAAGAACAGAAAGAACAACAAATTATTCTAAGTACAAGTGTCGACACTATGGGAATGTGTCGACACTCAGCTGAAGTCTCAACAACAAGAAGGTGTGTCGACACAAGGAGCTGTGTCGACACTCAGCAAGATTCAACATAGAAGACTATATGTCGACACCAAGAAGCAATGTCGACACTTGACAGATTCAACACAAGAAGATGTGTCGACACAAAGGAGATGTGTCGACACATAGAAGAATTCAGCAAAAGCTAGAAGAACAAGTACTTGTGTCGACACTCAATTTCAGTGTCGACACATGCAGAAGAATCTGTGTCGAGACATACAAGGAGTTGTGTCGACACTTTGTATACTTGTGTCGACACTTACACAACATGTGTCGACACTTGAACTATAAGTGTCGACACTTAAAGACAGAAAGTCTCGACACTTACAGACAGTTAGAGATTTTCAAGAAGTGACTGGATGATTTGACAGATGCCATTCCAGCCGGTCTACAGCACCTGTCAGAGATATCAGAAGTCAGTTATGGACCGGACCAGCCGGTTACCATGAAGAAGGCCTATAAATAGGCACCTACAGTTTACAGAAACTGTGGTTCAGAATTGTTGAGGTTGTTAAAAAGAAGTTCAAAGTTGTTGATCAGATTATTGAAGTAAATATAGTGTTACAAAGAGGATCAACACAAGAAGATCTTGCAGTTCAAGTGCAGATCTAAGAAGTTGGAGAGAGAGGGCTCCATCCAAGAAATCAGCCTCTGGAACTAGGCTGAGAAGAAGGATTCAGATTCAATTCTGGATCTTAAGTGGCAGAGGTCAAGGAACAACTGCAGAGGATTCAGTCTTATTCAGTTCTACTCAAGAAGCTTTGAAGAAAGCTAAGTCAGGGTGAATCCAGCTGAGTTCTTCCAAGAACTCATCAGGAATCTCTCAACTCCCCTCCTTTAATTCTGAGTTGTAGAGATATTATTTGTATTACATTTTTAACTTGTAGGATCCATTGGATCTGAGTGATTGTAAGCCTATATTTATAAAGGCTGAGGGTAGGGCTTGTTAGCCTGAGTGTAGGAGATAGAGATCTCTGAGTGTAGGCCTTGTTGGCTGAGTGTAGGCCTTGGTTGGCTGAGTGTAGGCCTTGATTGGCTGAGTGTAGGTTTTGGGATAAAGCTGAGTTGTAAGGCTTTGGGCCTGAGGTGTAGGAACCAATTTGGGTTATGAGACGGTGCAGGAGTTTGGCCGAATCTAGTACACTGCTAGATAGGCGAAGGGGGAAAGTGGATGTACCCATATCTTGGGGAACCACTATAAATCACTGTGTGCTGTACTGTGCTGAAATTGTTGCTGTGTATGCTGTGTTTACTGTGATAAACTAGTTAGATTGCTGTGATATAACTGATAGCTGCCAATAAAGTTAGAAAAGGATTAGGTCACCTATTCACCCCCCTATAGGTGTTTAGGTACCATATCTTTCAACACGGCCTGGGACACGGCCGTGTCACAGACCGTGTCAGGTCAAATTTAGCATTTTTGGTAGTTTTGTGGCCGTCCATTCTTTCAGCTGGGATCCAAGGGCTGAAGCTTCTTCCTCTTTTTCTTAAGGCCGAAATCTGAGAAGTGATTCTCATTTTTCTTGGCCTTGATCTTTCTTCAAGTTAGGAGAGAAAGAGAGAGAGAAAGGAGGAGGAAGAAGGAAAGGGGGCTGCTGCTGGTGGTGCTGCGGTTTACCGACGAGAAATCCGAAGCCGGTGTTGCGGAGGAAACGCTCTTGCGAGTCTTGCAAGCAAGCTTTGAGGTCATGGCACCGAAGCGGTCGTCAAGGGTAACGACTTTTGTTCCTAGCCATGTGAAGGCTTCTTTTTGGCATAGCTTTGTGATTCCCCCACCGAGAGGTGGCTGATTTTGGGAATCTTTGGGTGGATGCTTGAAATCTCATTTGTTAGCATATAGATCCGGAAAGGGAGTACGGAATAGGCATGCTGTGTGAAGCCCATCTGGACAGGTTGGTCTGGATTGGTGATGTTGCATATGAACCAGAGAAGACTCCATGAAAAGGAGTCAACGGGTGGTGCCTGCGAAAAGGAGTAGCAGGAAGTACTAGAGTGGTAGTCCAGGAAAAATAGCCATGTTATGTTTTTGGGTCCAACCTGTGAATGAGGCACAGGAAGTACTGGTGTGACCAGGAAATGCCCTCTGTGATGCTTGATGTCGTAGGGTGTCCACCTGTGAAGCGAGTAACAGGAAGTACTGGCAGGATAGCCAGGAAAGACCCCTGACATTTGTGCTTGTGCGGTGTCCACCTGTGGAGAGGGTCACAGGAAGTACTGGGAGGCCCAGGAAAGACCCGCTGTTGTGCTAAGGAAATGAGTATCGAGATATGCCCAGACTTGAATGCCAAGAACAGGATTGGTGAGACCGACCCGTGCCTTTGATATAGACATGAGTACGCTGTACTCGGAGAAGGCAAGGCGATTTGAGCAACGAGTGGTGGAGGATCCGACCTGCGCTATGTCCGTCCGACGTGAGACCAAAAGGTGCGGTTTGTTGGAGCGCATAGCAAGAGTCTTCGGCCTGCGTGTCATGACACAATGGGGGGATACGGGCCATCCCGGTGTAGGAAGACTAACTCCGGCTGCACGCCATGGAGTAAATGCTCAAGAGATTTACCGTTGGGTTGTGACCCTGATACGGTGGTGGGCAAGAGCTTTGCCAGAACACCAAGAATGTGCCCTGAGTGCACGGACCGTTGGGCCGGGTGGCGAACGGTTGTGATATCTTGTGTGCGTAAAAGCACATTTTGATGATATATCTTGCCATACTTGTGATCTAATATGCCTGCAGGGAAGAATACCGCTGCCCCGAGAGAAGGGGTAGGGTCGTTATAATTTGGTCAGCTGAACGCTGACCGTTGTTTTTATTTGCCACCATTGGGTGGATTGTCCCTGTACAGGTGCTGGAGAGCCGAGCGGGACGCATAGAGGTTGATGTTCCTGCGGCTATTGCTACGATTGCTGCTAGCCCTCGAAGGCTAAATGTGTTACTTTTGTGTAGTTTCTTTTCATGTGGCCGGCCTGCGCGCCAATTTGTTTAGGCCACTGTGTGATAGCCATGTAAGGCCATAAGGCCAACTTTGTTGACTTGTTGTAAGACATTCCTATCTTATATAAAATGTGGAGTTTATATTTGGACATTCATGAGGAGTCAAGTTGTAGTCTAGGCTTCCGCTAGAATGATTTGTGATAGGTGTGATGCGCTACTCTGGTATCATCTTGTACCTTCACCGCCTGTTTTGTGATATATCCTGTGGGGCCACGGCCGGACCTTCTAGAATATACCATATGAACGGATGGGGTTGTTACATTTTTGGTATCAGTTGTCTTAGTCTTTCCCTCTCGAAGTTGTGGTCGACTTCTTTTGTGGGGGTGGCGCGCACGTGTTTGTGCAAACCAAAGTCTACGAATGAACTCCTAAATGTCCATGATAGGAATGCAAACTTGATGTGTTTGAGGAACCCGCGTGTCCTTATTTTGTGTTGATTGCTTGGGTACGACCGCTAATGTGTGTCTTGTCCACCTTTAGGTGACACGAAGTGGAGCTGGGCCGTCTGAGTCCCAGCGTTTTGATGAAAGTACGGCACCAGCCGTGGTGCCAACACCTCCACCGTCTGCGGGACATGTGCGTTTAGTTGTGGAGGCTTTATTTACCATGAGCCAAGGCCAGCACCTTAGGCAGGAGCAAGCGGCTGTGAGGCTAGAACAGGTGGCGGCAAGTCCTGAACCTGTCGTGGATGTGGCTCCTCGAGCAGCTGAGAAGCAACTAACGCGGTTTATGAGTTTCCATCCGCCTACGTTCTCGGGAGCAGGAACTCCGACGCAGGCTGAGGATTGGTTATCGCGCGTCAAGCGAGTGATGACTGCGATTGGAACGGCGGAGCATCAGAAAGTTACCTTAGTTACCTTCTTGCTTGAAGGAGAAGCTCGTTTGTGGTGGGATGAGATGGAGTTGCATCACTTGGTGGGTCGTCCTTTAACCCAAGTATCCATGGAAGAATTCTCCAGACCCTTCCTAGCAAAGCACCTTCCTGCGGTTCAACGGATAGCCATGGAAAATGAATTCCAAAGGTTAACACAAGGTGATGGCAGCATTGACGCATACCTGCATGAATTTACTCGCTTGGGGCGGTATGCGGGTTCTATATTTGCTGATGAACAGAGGAAGACCAACAGGTTCTATAAAGGACTGAGGGACGAGCTGCGGTTCCTTGTGTCAAGTTCTGTTAACCAAGGTTTCCAAGCGTTGGTTGACACTGCGAGCGCGTTGGAAAAGGATATGAAAAGGGTACAGGGGAAGAGAGCGTTGGCTGTGACGCAACCGGAGTGGAAGGCGCCCCGATCGGGGAAACCATTTTATAAAAAGAGATGGGGCAAGAAGTCCAAGCCCAGTGGACAAGCTCCTTCATCAGTTGCAACGGGAGCAACGTCAGAGGCTACCTCCAAGCCAGATACTCGTATCTGCTTCAATTGTGGCCGAATGAGGCATATTGCGCGAGATTGTCGGATGCCGCCAAAGAGTGAAAAGAAGGCGGGAGCATCTTATGCGGAAAAAGGAAAGGCGGTGGTGGATTCCTCTGCCTCGCAGGCGCAACCCCGGGTCTACAATCTTGGCCTGCAAGAGGCCATCAAGCAGAGTGACGTGGTCACAGGTATGAGTTTAGTTTTGCATATGCTATTGTTTGTATGCTTTGCTTAGTACCCCTATGTTTGCGGTTTGTGTGTGTGACATGTTTGTCATAGGCTTTGTGATGATTCGGGACACGCTGGCGCGAGCACTGTTTGATACGGGTGCATCGCATTCTTTTCTGTCTAGTGAGTTTATTACGCAGCTTGGGATACCCAGTCGTGCAAAGACAGATAACGTCAGAGTGGTGTTGCCGAATGGCTGTTGGATGCTTGCGGATCAAGCTTGCGATGTGGCGGTTCAGTTAGGAAGTCGGGATTTTCGTTTGACTGCATTTGTTTTGCCAATATTGGAATTCGATGTGATTTTTGGGATGGATTGGCTTGCGGAGCAGCATGCTATGATTGATTGCCAGTCCAAAGAAATCACGTTGGGCCAGAATACCGAACATGAGAAAAAGTTCGCGGGTATGCGAGGAGTAGGCGGGATGTTGATGTCTGCACTCCAGGTCGTCAAAGCTGTTCGGAAGGGTGCGGAGTGTTACTTTGCACTAATTCAGGCTGTTGAGCCTAAGGCCAATGTGTGCGAGGTTCCGATTGTGGCAGAATTTACAGATGTGTTTCCCACGGATCTCCCTATGCTACCACCCCAGCGGGAGATTGACTTCATAATTGAGTTGGTGCCAGGTGCGAAACCTGTGGCCCGCTAGCCATATCGCGTTGCGCCAAAAGAGATGGCGGAATTGAAGGTTCAACTACAAGAAATGCTAGAGCAAGGTTATATCCGCCCAAGTATGTCACCTTGGAGCGCGCCTGTGCTTTTTGTAAAGAAGAAAGATGGTGAGTTGCGGTTGTGTATTGATTACCGTGAACTGAATAAGCTGACCGAGAAGAATAAGTATCCGATACCCCGGATTGATGAGTTATTCGATCAGCTGGTGGGCTCGACCGTCTATTCGAAGTTGGATCTGAAGTCTGGTTATTACCAGTTAAGAATTCGGGAAGGTGACATTCCCAAAACCGCATTTGGAACACGTTATGGGCACTATGAGTTCACAGTCATGCCATTTGGACTGTGCAATGCGCCCTCGGTGTTTATGGATCTGATGCATCGTATTTTTCGTGAGTACCTGGATCTGTTTGTGATTGTGTTCATTGATGACATCCTGGTATACTCGAAGTCCAAAGCCGAGCATGAGATTCACTTGCGGTTGGTGTTGAAAACGTTGAGGCAAAATCAGCTATATGCCAAGTTCTCGAAGTGCGAGATCGAGATGGGCGCTTTACGTCAAATGATTGGAGACTAGTTCACCGACTGTTGGGTACGAAGTTGACTTTCAGTACGACCTTTCATCCCCAAACGGATGGCCAAACTGAACGTACCAACAGAACAATGGAGGACATGCTCCGAATGTGCGCCCTTGACTTCGGAAATAGATGGGAAGATCATCTCTATATGGTAGAGTTTGCATATAAGAACAGCTACCAGGAGAGCATTGGGATGACACCCTATGAAGCACTATATGGAAGGAAGTGTCGTACTCCCTTGGCTTGGGTAGAAGCGGGCGAAGCTCAGGTTTTTAAACCAAATGAGGTTGATAAAGCAAACTCCACCATACGGACTATTCGAGAGAGATTGCTTATTGCTCAAGATCGACAAGCGAAGCTTTTCTGGTGGCCAGGGCTCAAGAAAGATGTTGCCCTTTATGTATCCAAATGCCAAACATGTGCGATGGTGAAGGCGGAATGCCAAAAGCCAGGCGGTTATTTGAAGTCACTGCCGATCCCAGAATGGAAATTTGATGATATTTCCATGGATTTTGTGCATGGGTTGCCAAGATCGCAGCAAGGAAATGGTTCCATTTGGGTGATTGTTGGCCGACTAACAAAAGTGGCCCAACCTGTGAATGAGGCACAGGAAGTACTGGTGTGACCAGGAAATGCCATTTGTGATGCATGATGTCGTAGGGTGTCCACCTGTGAAGCGAGTAATAGGAAGTACTGGCAGGATAGCTAGGAAAGACCCCTGACATTTGTGATTGTGCGGTGTCCACCTGTGGAGAGAGTCACAGCAAGTACTGGGAGGCCCAGGAAAGACCCGCTGTTGTGCTAACGAAATGGGTATCGAGATATGCCCATGCTTGAATGCCAAGAACAGGATTGGTGAGACCGACCCGCGCCTTTGATATAGCCATGAGTACGCTGTACTCGGAGAAGGCAAGGCGATTTGAGCAATGGGGGGTGGAGGATCCGACCTGTGCTATGTCCGTCCGACGTGAGACCAAAAGGTGCGGTCTGTTGGAGCGCATAGCAAGAGTCTTCGGCCTGCGCGCCATGACACAATGGGGGGCTACGGGCCATCCCGGTGTAGGAAGACTAACTCCGGCTGCACGTCATGGAGTAAATGCTCAAGAGATTTACCGTTGGGTTGTGACCCTGATACGGTGGTGGGCAAGAGCTTTGCCAGAACACCAAGAATGTGCCCTGAGTGCACGGACCGTTGGGACGGGTGGCGAACGGTTGTGATGGCTTGTGTGCGTAAAAGCACATTTTGATGATATATCTTGCCATACTTGTGATCTAATATGCCTGCAGGGAAGAATACCGCTGCCCCGAGAGAAGGGGTAGGGTCGTTATAATTTGGTCAGCTGAACGCTGACCGTTGCTTTTATTTGCCACCATTGGGTGGATTGTCCCTGTACAGGTGCCGGAGAGCCGAGCGGGACGCATAGAGGTTGATGTTCCTGCGGCTGTTGCTGCGATTGCTGCTAGCCCTCGAAGGCTAAATGTGTTACTTTTGTGTAGTTTCTTTTCATGTGGCCGGCCTGCACGCCAATTTGTTTAGGCCACTGTGTGATAGCCATGTAAGGCCATAAGGCCAACTTTGTTGACTTGTTGTAAGACATTCCTATCTTATATAAAATGTGGAGTTTATATTTGGACATTCATGAGGAGTCAAGTTGTAGTCTAGGCTTCCGCTAGAATGATTTGTGATAGGTGCGATGCGCTACTCTGGTATCATCCTGTACCTTCACCGCCTGTTTTGTGATATATCCTGTGGGGCCCCGGCCGGACCTTCTAGAATATACCATATGAACGGATGAGG
The DNA here is from genome assembly GCA_039583875.1 of Platanthera guangdongensis. NCBI lineage: Eukaryota > Viridiplantae > Streptophyta > Magnoliopsida > Asparagales > Orchidaceae > Platanthera > Platanthera guangdongensis. The sequence goes on along the minus strand of CM077155.1, from coordinate 127,666,240 downwards.
TTGTTACACATATCATCTTTGATCTGATAAGGAAAAAGAATAATAAGAAAGAAGTTTTCTTTGGAGGGATCCTGGGGATCATCCTGAAGGAGAAGGCTGCTGAATCCCTGGTCTCACAGACCATATTCATAAATGCCTGCAAAAGGGTCACCTGTACCTTATTCTGCAGGTGGGAGAGGACCATAACTAAGCCATCCAAGGCTTCAACCTCTTACACCCAGCTTCTGAAAGCACAAGGGCTGCTAGATCCACTCCCCACCCTGCTAACGAGATCATCCCCACACCTCCATCCCTTCCAGCAACTCAACAACAATCACCCTCCACAGTTCATACTCCCTCTTTTCAACCACATCCACAACTCCAACAACAACTCCAACAAGTTCATGTACCTACTACAGTTACATCTTCTGCCACCTCTCCACCCGTAGATCTTACCAACATCCCCTCATCTCCAATTCAGGAATACAATCAACCCACTCCACCTCAATCACCCCAATCCCCCAATGATATGTCAGCTCCAACACCACCTTCATCTCCTCTTCCACCACACATATCCTCCATACCATCCTTCAATCTGCTGACATCTCCTCCCAATACTCGTCTTCCTCTAAATCAATCCATCCAGGATGACCACATGCAAGATCCCCTCCCCCATCCTCACCAACATCTACCATCCCTCCCACTGTTTCAACCTCCACACCATCTGCCACTCCAACACTGGACCCCTCCACCATTTCATCTGTCCTTACTCTCATCACACCCCTCCTCAAAACTCTAATAGTAGAGGCCATTACACCTCTTGCTACTTCCATTTTCTTTTTATCTGCTCAAATCTCTACCCTTTCTGCTGCCCCTCTTCATTTAGGGGCTGACTCCAGTTATTACTGAAATCAGGCAGGGGAAGATGCTTGATGAAGAAGCTGCAGCAGCTCAAGTAGCAGCAGTCTCAGTCTCAGCTCCAGCACCAGCAGATGCAGAGGCAGTAGCAACAACAGTAGGTACAGAGCTTACAGATACAAATTTAATTGAGTATATTGAGACTGACATGGATATGGAAGATGCAGTCCCAGAAGAGTTAATTACTACTGGTGATTTTATTTTAAATCCCACAGTAGATTTAGTTAATTTGTTAAGCATTTTTGATACTGCATACTTGATATTCTTTCCAGCAGAGTATACTAAGCCATCTTTGGCTATTATCCCATACACCTCTCCAATAAGCCCTAAAGTGGCTAAGCAGCTTAAGGACAACTTTGCTTCTCAAGAGGTTCCTACTTCACCACTTCCTAAAGTTGTTTCCCCAATTGTCTCTTCCCCTTCAGTCCCAAATTTTGTAATGGATGACTCACCCTTGCCTGATCTGGATGAGTTAATCAGGGCTAACATTGAAGAAGAGAATAAGGTAGCTGCTGAAAGCACTATCACAATTATTTCTCCAGCTCCTGTTGAAATTTCTCTTCTAGCTCCAGCATCTACTCCAGCTCCATCCCAAGTTGAGAAATCCATTATATCTGATGAAACACTAAAAAAGTTAGATGCTTTATATGATAATACACAGGATAGTAGTGATGGTGATGATGAGGAGGATGATGAGAATTCTGATGAGGATGCTAAGAAAAAGAAGAAACCAGTATCTAAAAAGAGAAAAGCTCCTCCTCCTCCTGCTCCTAAGCCAAATCCAGCTAATGACACTTCCTACTATATTCTCCAAAAGATAATTCCATATAAAGGGATGTCAGCTTGGATGTGGTTATCCAAAAATGAACAGAAAGAGAGGAAGAGAAGCAGAAGATACTCTCCTCCTTCATCTCTGAAATACAAAAAAGATCCACCTCCTCCTCCTCCAGCTGCTGGTACTTCAGGCACAATTTCCCAAAGATCTACCCAATTCCAAACATATTAGAGACATCAAGGGAGATCTTCTTCTGAAAGCAGCCAGCATAGGCATAACTCTTCAGGCAAGCAACATCAATTTCAGCATCAACCACAACAGCAACATCAACCACAGCAGCAGCATCAACAACAGTTATCATTCACTGCAGATCAGAAAGCTAAAAGTCCTAAAAGACCAAATTCTCCTCCTGGTCCTTTTGAAGATCCTAAAACAGCTAATACAGCTAGAATGGCCAGGTTCCAAGAACTTGTAGGCCTTTCTATGATTAACAAGGCAAAAGTTGAAGGTAAGGATCCTTCTGGGTATTCCACAATGTCTAAGTACAGGAAAGAAGAGCTTAAGTGGTTTGAGAAAGCAAACAAGTTTTTCAATGTTGATGACAACATAAAGTTGCACCCAGAAGCAGTTGTCCCTAGAGCCACATCTTTGAAGATTATAGGGGCTGTTGATATGACCATGACAAAAGTGCAAGCTTCAGACCTAAACAGAGAAATTATCTTTACCAAGCCTGGAGATAAAGGTAAAGGAGTAATGCCCAAAGAGAAGAAACAAAAGAAGTAATTCTGAACTGCTTTACTTCTGTTATGTTCTTATAACTGCTTTCTATTTTTGAACAAAGCTTATGTATATATATATATCTGTTGCATGTGTTATTGATGTCAGCCAGATATATGCTTTCTTGTCTTGTGATTTTGAATTTTGATTTGAGTCTGTAATTAGTGACCTCACCCAAATAGGGGGAGATTGTTGGATCCCTAGTAAGATTTGGGCTAGGTTCACTATGTTAGGATCATAAGACCCACAATGTATAGCCAGGGTCATGGTTGTGGCCTAGAGTCTAGGCCAAGTCCTTAGAATCAACATCACATGGACCAACTATCAACAAGACTTTCAGAGACTCAAGACTGAGAGTTTTTTTAAAGACCAAGTAAAATGAGTTCGACGTTCGTCGAACTCAGGTCGACGATAGTCGTGATCAGCTCGACGATCTTAGAGTAAATTCTCTGAGATGAGCTCGACGAACTTGGTACTCAGGTCGATGAACGTTGGACACTATACTTCAACACTTCAAGATCAAAAAACATCTCTTTATTCTAAGTCTAGAGTTAGACTTTGCTCGACAAACTTGATTCTCAGCTCGACGAACTTTGACCACAATAGCTAGAGTTATCCAACAGCAGTTAAGTGGTCCTCGGCTCAACGAAACCAATTCTTAGGTCGACGAATTATGGATACTTCACTTCAACACCTTCATCTAGAAGCATCTGAAATTATTCTAAGTCCAGAAATATTTTGTTGAACTTCAGTCGACGAAACCAGATATCAGTTCGACGAACTCCAGGCACAAAAAAACAAAGTTTCTAGAGAATATAGTTCTGCTCTCAGCTCTATGATCTTGGAACTCAGCTAGACGAACAGAAGTCATCTGGTCGACGAACTTAGCAACTCAGCTCGACGATCTGTGAACTCAGCTCGATGATTTTGTTATCAGTTCGACGAATCCAGACTTAGATATTTTCCATCCTTCTGTCCCCTTCTTACTACAATAATTACTGAGTAATTAATGCTCAAATATTCACTGTAATATTACCGTCAGACAGTGCATTGATTAAGGTCTTCTCCAGGATTATTGCCTGCCGTTTTTCCATGGGACAGTTGGGGAAATAATTCAATGCTGTTTATTCACAAGGTCGTCAACATTGATTACAGAGGATTTCAAAATTTCGAAGGACCATTTTTGACAGGAAATATAAAAGAGATTTTCTCTCTTCTTCCTGACACACATAGATAGATAGACAGAACAAGATACATAATACAGAGAGACGACAGACATAGAAAAGAGTCAGTCTGAAACAAGAGATTCATTGTTGTCTGTCAACACAGAATTCTGATACAACAAGAAGCCATATTCCTAAAGATCATCAGCTATCTGAAGAAGAAGAACACCTAATCAAAATCAAGAGTCTTCTGTCTTCAACACTCCAGGATACTTCAAAGGACAACTACATCACTATCTGTCAAAGAAGTTCCTGAACAGCTGCTGATCAAGACTATACCACTGAAGACCTATCACCCTGCAACAAGGCTTCTTCTACCTGAACCATTCCATATCTCAGGGGGAGCCTGTGCTAAAATAAAATATCCACAAGTCTTCTCATTGTATATTGAGAAAGAGAAGACACAATCATCTTTCACCCCCCCACTGTATAAAGGTTTATAACTCCATTAAAAAGTTATTCCTGGTTGCAAGTCACCTGAACAAAAGACTTGAGGATTGGTTTTTGAGCATCTAATCAAAAGCTCATTGGTGTCAGACACCTGATCAAAAATCTGAGTGGATTCCTACCCGGGTGGTAGAAGAGTGGATGTACGCAAGTTTAGGGGAACCACTATAAATTCTTGTGTTATATGGATTGCTCTTTTCTTTTGTTTTTTGTGTCGTGACTGTCTGTTAGGATTGTTGTTTTAATTTTGTTCCGGCACTTGATTAAATCAGAAGAAAATTTTATAAACCCTGAATACTGTATTCACCCCCCCACCTCTAGAGTATTCCTGATCTAACATCTCACTTTTCGAAGAGCTGCGGGAAAGCCTAGAGGCCTATGAGGCCCGCTTCCATATTATCCAAGAGGTGGAGCAGTACCAGGTTGTTGGATCCCTAGTTTGATTTGGGCTAGGTTCACTATCTAGGGTAATTGACCCAACATGTATAGCCAGGGTCATGTCTGTGTCCTAGAGTTTAGGCTAAGTCCTTGGAAACAACCACACTTGGACCAGCCAACAAAAGATAGTAGAAGACTCAAAGACTTACAAGAATATCAAGTTAAGGGAAATGAGTTCGATGTTCGTCGAACTCAGCTCGACGAAAGTCGTGCTCCGCTCGACGAACTCAGAGAAAATTCTCTGAGTTGAGCTCGACGATATTCGAGCTCAGGTCGACGAATTCTGGGTCATCAACTTCAACACATTAAGTCCAGAATCCTTTCTTTGAACTCAGCTCGTCGAAGTTTCATTATCAGCTCGATGAAATTAGAGCACAGAAATGGGAAGTTCTTCACAGAAAGAAGTTAGTTGATCTCAGGTCGACGAACTTAGTTCTCAAGTCAACGAACGAGGATTCCCAGGTCGACTAACAAGATTTCTTAGCTCGATGAACTTTGGACTCAGGTCGACAAAATCTGTTCTATGCTCGACGATTGCTGTACAGTTCCAAACTTGGATTTTCCCTTCTTTTTGTCTATATTCTATTGCAGTAATTCCTGAATAATCAATGCTTATATTTTCTAGAAATAGCCGTTAGTGGAAGCATTGATGATGGTATTCATCAGGATTATTACTTGTCATTTTTAATAGGACAGTTGGGGAAATCCATTAATGCAATTTTCTCTCCAGTCTGATTTTCTTTCTCCAGGCAGTCAGCATTCAATGCAGACAATTCAAATTCAAAGGAGAAATTAGACAGAGATATATTGTTGGAACCAGCTTTCTGATCCCACCTAGAGTTCGAAACAGGATGCAGCCCCCACGTACTCTCCCTGCGCTACCGTCCCGACGAGAGTCAGTAACCTGGAAACAGACCAAGGGGATTCAGCTTGGAGGTCCCACCTCTTACCCGGAAGAACTGAGAGTCTTCCCCTCCCTAGCCAGTGCTGAGCTAGGTGCCTGTGAGGAAAATAGTGGGAAGGTTCAACAACCTTTTCTCAGGCACCTTATCGGTCTATTTATAGGTTTCTGAATCTGTTCTGCAAATATCACTTCCAAACCATCTCGAAATGACCAAAACACCCTGGACCGGGTCTGCCAATAGCCCAACTCCGCTGTTCTGGAGAGCTATACGCAGGCCTCCAGGGTTAAAAAGGTAAAACTATCTGGGGCCCAAAGGTAAAATCCCCCTTATGGGTAAAAAAGATGAAAACCGTCTTCCTTCCTGAGGTGAGTGGGGAGGGACCCGCCAATCTTTTTAGGGGATCTCGCCTGTGGGCTACTCGCTCGCGCCCGGAGGTCTTGTATAGCGAGATCTCGCCTAGCGAGGTCTTGCCTAGCGAGGTCTCGCCTAGCGAGGTCTCGCCTTATCTTGCGAGCTATCCCTTCTTCCCTTGCTTTGTCGGCCTACTCGCGAGTACAAGGTTGTACACAATCCCCGCTCTTTACGAGGTTGCCCTAACCTCGGAAAGACACATCCAACCGCGGCTCGCGATGCTGAGATTCCTTCATGAGAATCTTGGGTGCCCCCCCATACGGCCTAAAATATGAGGAGAAAGCCTTCATTCAGAAGTCTTTTGTCATCTTCTTTCGGAATGTCTCATAGTCAGAGTTTCCGCGAGCGTCTTGCGATTGTGCGAAGGCGAAACAAAGCCCACACGGATGCCCTTTTTCCAGATCTGGGGCGTACTCCCCCCGCAGCCTCTCCGCCCTCTCGCGTAAAGAAGGCGAAAGCGGTCTGCGCCCCTCTCTCGGCGGGCGTAATTTCATCCGCCGCCCCGATAGACAACCCCCTTTCTTCCTAAGGGGGAGGCAGGTGAACACCTTATCTTTCCCTTTTCTGGTTTCGCCTGTCTGACTATGCTTTTCCAGGGAAGTCTTGCTGATTCGCCGGTGTCTGCCAATCCCCCGGATAATGTAAGTCAAGTTCCTCAGCGCGCAGACTTGCCCAAGGTGGCCTCTCCTCCTCCCTCGCGGAGAGAAAACCTCTCGCGAGTTGTGGGGAACCCTCGAATCCCGAGTAAGATCTCTTCCCTTCTCGCCTCTCGGTTGCTTCGCCCTCTTTTATCTGGCTTGCGCGGGCTCACTTGGCTTGTGATCTTTCGCTTACTTTCGCAGGCATCCACTTTGATTCCGATACTGAGGAGACTCCCACGTCGCCCCCCCCCCTCGCCTCTCCCTCATCCAAGCGAGATCGAGGACTACCTAGGTGACCCCATGGACCCTTTGGAATTGAAACGTAGGACTGCCCGGATGTTCCGCAAATATACCCACATAATCCGCGAGATGGAGCTCGAGAAGCAAGCCTCCGACCGGCGCATGGAGTGGATGGAATCAGATCACCACCGCCTTTCCGCAATGGTGGAAGCGGACGGGGTGCTAGATGGGACCGACCCTCAGACTATATTGAAAGAGACGGATGAACATCTCCGTCTCGCGCGCCGCGGTGTGATCGCCGCTCTCGCCTTTCATCTTCCTGGCCGCCCGCCATGCGCGGGAGGTAAGGATGGCCGCTGGCAGTGGGTGCGGAACTAAACTGTCCCCGTCCCGTCTCGCCCTCTCTGGATCTCATTTTTATTAATGTCGCTGTTTTATTACCGATTATGTTGTAAAAGCTTATTAGGGCGGGACGCCCTCTCCTGTGGGACGATTTTCGTTTTGACTTTTGGTCACGCAAGGGTCGCATCATGCCGTCTTTTCATTATTGCCATGATTAGATACTGTTTTTTATTTTATTATTTTATTAATCCTGCAATGATGACCTGCCTCGAAAGGATGTCTGCGGCGCCTCCGCCTCTTGGGTTCTAGAGAGAGAGTGATAGATTGTTGGGTTTCTCTATAACGTTGGCACAACACTTGTGCACGCAGCGGAAAAGTAAAATATCAAGAAAAACCCAAAGAGATGTGGATCGGGCCATGAACGTTGAATCAAGAAGTTAGCAAAACTAGGCAAAAATTACCTCGGTGGCGTTGAGTCACAACTCAACGGAGAAGCTCCAAACTTTATCTTCTTGCTAGTGGCGAGTTCTACGTGGAATAGTGTCCACGTTTCTGCAGAAGTCCACACGAGTGGGAGAACGCCGAGCTTTTCATCGCACGGAAGATCGGGAAGGAGAAGACCGCACCTCGGCTATTCCACGGACTGCTAGGTCCGCGCCAGGAAGAGCAGCACCAGCGACAGTCGCCGGAGAAGAGGTGGCAGCGGAGCGAATGCGGCGGCGGAACAGTTTCCGGCGGCGGGATCGGGATCGGCGAAGCGAGATGCGGAACAGCTTCCGTCGGGTTTCGATTCGCACAGTAGCCAAAAGGATATATCCCGATAAAACCTAAGTGTTCTATTTATACTAGAGGTATAAATAAACCCAGGAAAATCGCTATCCGCAGACCACCCAGAACTAGGGTTCAGAATCGGCGAGAATGAATCGGTGAGAATCGGCGACAATCGGCGAGAATCACTGAGCAGGTTTGGTGAGAATCATTCGGCGAGTATCACATTGGATCGGCGAGAATCAGAGTACAATACTCGACGATTCTCGCCGATCGTCGAGCCACGCTCGACGACACATAATGATACTCGACGATCGTCGAGCCGCGGTCGACGACAATTGTCAAGGCAGTCGATCGTCGAGAATCAACAATTGATTCTCGACGATTCTCGTCGATCGGCGAGAATCAGCAAGGTGATTCTCGTCGATCGGCGGGAATCAGAAGACCATTCTCGACTAATGTCTTTGACCCTCGGACGACGAACCTAACCAGCCCTTCAAGGCAACCTTTGCCCAACCCGATGATCCTATAAGGCAACACTTTGCCCATAACCCTATTCAGGTCGGTGATTGGTAACCTTTACCAACACAGTCAGTCATCCAACTTCTCCACGTCTCTTATGTGCGACCCTGCAGGCTCATATTGCGTTGGCAGTGAGATTAGATGTTTGACCACTTCAAGATCATCATGGTAACTCCAACAGCCTCCCACTTGATCTCGAAAGTATCAAACCAAAAACCTCACAAACAATGAGCGGCATCTAGCAATGCATCATTGCTCCCCAAGCAATAAGAGTTAATAACTCATAAGCCTTTGTGACCAATGTATCAGCGTTGTCTTTGTCCCTTTGTCCCTTACATCCGGAAAGAACTAGAGGCATGGACCGTGTCACCCTCGTAATAGCTCAATCCAAGTTTTCTTGATCCAGGATGGACTTCCAGAGAATGGTGAGTCCAATATCACATATTGACTCAACCAAGCATGGCCATGCATTTCTCAGTCCAGTTCCATCAAGGGGCCCATGGATGCAACTCCTGTCATACAGGAGGACAAATTCCATATCTGCTCACACACAAACACCCAAATGATTCGTAACATGCCCAACGACCACCCTTATCATCAACCTTTCTCAAGGAAGACTTTAAATGGCATCAAAGCACGCTCTTCCTCACTTGATGAATGCTGTGACTTCAGGTCAAAGGACCACAACACCATTGTCAATTGAGACCTACTCGTGACACTATTGGATGACAATCCACAGAGTAGTCTCAGGTTGGGTCTGTCCAGTACAACTTGTTCACTAACAAGTACCCACGTGATGACTTGATATCACAATATCATGACCTGTGAGAACCGGTCATCAGTCAACACACGTGCTAGTCTCCATGTACCATCATCACCCTTAGCTTCTATGATGATACTCGACCAGGGACCTTTAAGAATGAAGCTTCAAATAAATCATGGGCTCTCACATTCAAGTCACGTACTTGATGTCCCATGGAAGCAAACATTCTAAGGGTATCTATTATGTTAACATTTAACTATCATATATAGAAAAACTCATAATAAAAGAATTTGACATTAATTATAAAAGAAAAACTAGGTACACAGTTCATCATATGAACAAACAGCCAACAAAATACATATTTACACGCAATCCACAAGATCCTCGCTAGAGTTGATCGTTTAGGTATCGCATACCCATCGATCTAGTATGACCATCATGCTTTCTCTGCGCGAGAGGCTTTGTCAGCGGATCCGCAATATTTTCCTCAGTCGGCACTCTGCAAATGTTTACATCTCCTCGTTCGACAATCTCACGAATAAGATGAAACCGCCGGAGTATGTGCTTGGAGCGCTGATGAGATCTAGGTTCCTTAGATTGTGCAATTGCACCATTGTTATCACAGTAGAGAACTACGGGACCAACAATACTAGGAACTACATCAAGCTCGCCGATGAATTTCCTAATCCATACAGCCTCCTTCGCTGCATTAGCTGCTGCGATATACTCGGCCTCTGTTGTAGAATCAGCAACTGTCTCTTGCTTGGAACTCTTCTAGCTCACAGCTCCTCCATTCAGGCAAAACACAAAACCTGACTGAGACTTGGAGTCGTCTCTATCAGTTTGGAAGCTAGCATCCGTGTAACCGCTTACAACGAGCTCTTCCACTCCACCATACACCAAGAACACGTCCTTAGTCCTTCTCAAGTACTTCAAGACATTCTTGACTGCAATCCAGTGACACTCACCGGGGTCTGACTGATACCTGCTAGTCATGCTCAAAGCAAAGGAGACATCGGGTCGAGTATATAACATCGCGTACATGATTGATCCAATTGCCGAAGCATATGGAATCAACTTCATGCGGTCCTTATCTTCACAAGACTTCGGACACTGGTCCTTAGAGAGATTCACACCATGAGACATGGGCAAAAATCCTTTCTTGGACTCAAGCATGTTGAACCGCTTCAACACCTTTTCGATGTACGTACTCTGGGTCAAACCCAGCAACTTCTTCGATCTATCTCTATAGATCTTAATACCAAGTATATAAGTCGCTTCACCCAAATCCTTCATTGAAAAGCAGTTCCCTAGGTTGTTCTTAACAACTTTCAGGGTAGGAATGTCATTCCCAATCAACAGTATGTCATCTACATACAATATCAGGAAGACAACAATGCTCCCACTGATTCGCTTGTAAACACAAGGCTCATCTTCATTCTTGATGAAACCAAACTCTTTGATTTTCTCATCAAAATGAAGATTCCAACTTCGAGAGGCCTGTTTCAGTCCATAAATGGACTTATTCAGCTTGCATATTTTAGTGGCTTCATCTGGGGATACAAAACCCTCGGGTTGTGTCATATACACTTCCTCAAGGAGGTTTCCATTAAGGAAAGCCGTTTTGACATCCATCTGCCAGATCTCGTAGTCATAATACGCAGCAGTAGCAAGCAATATCCTAATGGACTTTACCATGGCAACAGGGGAAAAGGTCTCATCATAGTCAATACCATGAATTTGCTTGAAACCTTTAGCCACGAGTCGCCCTTTGAATGTCTGTACATTCCCATCCATGTCGGTCTTCTTCTTGAAGACCCACTTGCACCCTATGGGTCGTACCCCTTCAGGTGGTTCCACCAAGTTCCAAACTTGGTTTGCATACATGGAGTCCATTTCGGATTTCATAGCCTCAAGCCATTTGTCGGAGTCCGGTCCATTCATAGCCTCTTGGTAGGTTGCTGGTTCATCATCATGATCCATAAGCAACACATTACCTATTTGAGACACGAGAAATCCATATCTCTCAGGCTCAAACCTCGGTCTACTAGATCTACGTAGGACTTGTGTTCCCTGAGCAGGTTCTCTAGCTACAACATCTTGCAGTCCTGTCTCAGAATCCAATTCCGGTTCATTCACTACATGTGGTTCTTGAACTTCTTCAAGCTCTACCTTTTCAGTCTTTCTTGATAAGAACTCTTTCTCCAAGAAGACACCAGTCCTTGCGACAAACACTTTGCCCTCAGACGGTAGGTAAAAGTAATACCCTTTCGTTTCCTTAGGATATCCCACCAGATAACATTTATCCGATTTGGGTTCCAGCTTGTCAGGCATTTGACATCTCACGTATGCCTCACAGCCCCAAATTTTAATGAACGACATACTAGGACGCTTCCTAGTCCATATCTCATATGGTGTCTTCAGAACCGTTTTCGTTGGAGCGCGATTCAATGTCATTGCAGCAGTCTCTAAAGCGAAACCCCAAAAGGAAACAGACAAGTCTGCATGACTCATCATCGAACGTACCATGTCTAACAGAGTACGATTTCTCCTCTCAGATACACCATTATGTTGTGGTGTTCTAGGTGGAGTGAGCTGTGATACAATACCACACTCTTTCAGATGATCACGGAACTCATGACTCAGGTATTCGCCACCTCGATCAGATCGGAGTGCTTTAACCCTTTTACCCAACTGGTTTTTTACTTCATTCTTGAACTCTTTGAACCTTTCAAAGGTCTCGGATTTGCACTTCATAAGATACACATATCCGTATCTACTGAAATCATCAGTAAATGTAACAAAGTAGAAATACCCACCTCTAGCCATGGAACTCATGGGTCCGCATACATCACTATGTATAACACCCAAAAGATCCTCAGCTCTCTCAGTATAACCAGTGAAAGGAGCTTTAGTCATCTTGCCTAACAAACAAGATTCGCATCGCTCAAATGATTCATAATCAAATGAGTCCAAAAGTCCATCTCTATGGAGTTTGGATATGCGCTTCTCGTTGATATGGCCCAAACAACAATGCCAGAGAAACGTAGGGTTCGAGTCATTTGTTCTTAGTCTTTTATTATTTTCTACATTATAGATCAGATGGTCCAAGTTCAAAACGTAAAGACCATTAAACAATTGGGCTACAGCATAACAAACATCATTCTTAAATATAGAACAACAATTGTTCTTAATTATAAAAGAAAATCCAATCATGTCCAAACATGAAATAGATATAATGTTTCTAGTTATCGCCGGAACAAAATAACAGTTATCTAGTTCTATTACAAGCCCACTGGGCAAAGAAAGACGGTAAACTCCTACGGCTACAGCAGCAACTCTTGCTCCATTGCCGACGCGGAGGTCCACCTCCCCTTTACTCAGCAATCTTCTCCTTCCCAGTTCCTGCACATTTGTACAAATGTGAGAACCACATCTGGTATCCAATACCCAAGATGAAGGAGCAGAAAGGTTTATCTCTATAACGTAAACATTAGAAGCGGAAGTCATACCTCCCCTCAATTTCTGCAGACCCTCAATATACGAAGGACAGTTCCTCCGCCAATGACCAGCCTTGCCACAGTGGTGGCATTTCCCTTCCTTCACCGTGCTCTTCTTCTTCATCAGTGCTGAAGACTTGGGCTCAAGATATGACTTAGGTCCTACCTTCATCTTCTTAGAGCCCTTGGCTTTGCCCTTGCCCTTATGCACCATCAGTATGGGGCTGGCAGGCTTGGCCTTCTTCATGTTGATCTCGGCAGTTCTTAACATGCCTAGGAGTTCGGGCAGTGTCTTGTCTATCTCATTCATATTGTAGTTCAAGACAAACTGCTCATAACTGTCCGGCAACGATTGCAGGATCAGATCCGTTGCCAACTCTTGACCAAGAGGAAAACCCAGCCTTTCAAGGTTCTCTATATACCCAATCATCTTGAGTACGTGAGTCCCTACTGAGTCTCGAACTCCTATCTTGCACTGAAATAACGCTTTCGTGATGTCGAACCTCTCTTGACGAGCCTGCCCCTGAAACATTTTCTTGAGATGCTCGTCAATCTCCTTGCACCCCATGTTCTCATGTTGCTTCTGAAGCTCAGAGTTCATGGTGGCAAGCATAAGGCACTCGACATCCAAAGCATCATCAGTATACTTCTTATAAGTATCCTTCTCAGCACGGGAAGAGTTCCCGGTCGGCACCTCGGGGGCTTCTTCTTCCAAGTCATAGAGCTTTCGCTCTTGCCTGAGAACAATTCTCAGGTTCCTATACCAGTCCATATAGTTTGTCCCGCTGAGCTTATCCTTCTCAAGGATGGCTCTCAGAGACAGCGTGGAGTGTGAAACGCTTGCCATAGAATTCTACAAGAATTTATGCAGAATAAAATCAGTACCTAAATTTCAATTACAATTTATTCTAATTAGGACTTCAATTAAAAAACTCCCACTATTTTATTCGAAATGATAGCCCTCACTAACAATTCAGAGAGTTCATGCGAGCTACTCTCTTAGTGGACAAGATCCGTATTTCACCAACACAATGAGTCCGCTTTGGCGTTCCTCTCACGATGTGGTTATTTAGGTAGGCAACGCTTGCCAATTGCATCCTCATGCAATTCTTGTATGGTTGGTGAATAACTCCTTATTCGCATCCATCATATGGTGCATGCCAACCCTATGCCTCTAGGCACTCAACCTTTGAGGTCACCTAGTTAAGCTGGACCCGATGTTGACAGTGGGATATCACAATTATCCGCTCGCACCCTTACCAAGATAGATTAATGCACCTTGCTTTGGCAAGCCCACATTTCATCGATCGAGGCAGGAAGAGTGTCATCCATCGGAAGGCATCCGAACACTTAATATTAAAAGAAGGGATTTCAATTTTAGGTTAACAGTTAACCATGATCAACATTTGATCAATGTGCACATCCAAAGAAAAACAATTCTACACCACATGCATCCCTTATGTGCACATCCTTACACCATCAACAATTTGATAGAAGGAAGGGCTAAATCTGAACATCCGGAAATTTCCAAATCCTCAGATTTACATGCATTGGACAGAAGGCAAAGACAACTCAACTTAAGCAGTAGACAAGCTCATCTCTCTATGTTGGATTCAAAATCCACAACATACTCGAGGGATGGTTACTGCTAAGGAGACAACAATTTCTAACACTTAGAAATTCCACCGAAATTCCAATCGTTCTTGGCGAAGTGCCAGGACTAAATCTAGACATTTAGAACGCTTCTAAATCTCTAGGTTTACACGCACTGGAATGACCAAACTTCCAAAACAACAGTCATGGCCGAACCTCCCTCTGATACCACTGTTGGGTTTCTCTATAACGTTGGCACAACACTTGTGCACGCAGTGGAAAAGTAAAATATCAAGAAAAACCCAAAGAGATGTGGATCGGGCCATGAACGTTGAATCAAGAAGTTAGCAAAACTAGGCAAAAATTACCTCGGTGGCGTTGAGTCACAACTCAACGGAGAAGCTCCAAACTTTATCTTCTTGCTAGTGGCGAGTTCTACGTGGAATAGTGTCCACGTTTCTGCAGAAGTCCACACGAGTGGGAGAACGCCGAGCTTTCCGTCGCACGGAAGATCGAGAAGGAGAAGACCGCACCTCGGCTATTCCACGGACTGCTAGGTCCGCGCTAGGAAGAGCAGCACCAGCGACAGTCGCTGGAGAAGAGGTGGCAGCGGAGCGAATGCGGCGGCGGAACAGTTTCTGGCGGCGGGATCGGGATCGGCGAAGCGAGATGCGGAACAGCTTCCATCGGGTTTCGATTCGCACAGTAGCCAAAAGGATATATCCCGATAAAACCTAAGTGTTCTATTTATACTAGAGGTATAAATAAACCCAGGAAAATCACTATCCGCAGACCACCCAGAACTAGGGTTCAGAATCGGCGAGAATGAATCGGTGAGAATCGGCGACGATCGGCGAGAATCACTGAGCAGGTTCGGTGAGAATCATTCAGCGAGTATCACATTGGATCGGCGAGAATCAGAGTACAATACTCGACGATTCTCGCCGATCGTCGAGCCACGCTCGACGACACATAATGATACTCGACGATCGTCGAGCCGCGGTCGACGACAATTGTCAAGGCAGTCGATCGTCGAGAATCAACAATTGATTCTCGACGATTCTCGTCGATCGGCGAGAATCAGCAAGGTGATTCTCGTCGATCGGCGGGAATCAGAAGACCATTCTCGACTAATGTCTTTGACCCTCGGACGACGAACCTAACCAGCCCTTCAAGGCAACCTTTGCCCAACCCGATGATCCTATAAGGCAACACTTTGCCCATAACCCTATTCAGGTCGGTGATTGGTAACCTTTACCAACACAGTCAGTCATCCAACTTCTCCACGTCTCTTATGTGCGACCCTGCAGGCTCATATTGCGTTGGCAGTGAGATTAGATGTTTGACCACTTCCAGATCATCATGGTAACTCCAACATAGATAAGAGAGAGAGAGAGAGAGAGAGGGAAGGAACGAGGCGCAGGGATGTCCTCTATTTTCCCGCCGCCTAACTCTCCCGCCCTTTTCCCTACCGCCTTATAAATACCTTCAACCGCTACCACTGTCCCTCACTGTTCCAAGCTGTTCTTCTGATCCCGATTCCCGTACCTTCTTCGTCATCTCGCGCCTCTCTCTAGGCATTCCACTCTTTCTTTTGCCGCTTTCTCGCCAATCATGGGAAAGAAGAAGACCGAAGAGGGCGAGGGACGCAGTCGCTGCGGGAAGCGCTTCGTCGACCATGACTTCCCTCTCGGCAGACTCCCGAGGAAGACCACGCTCACTTCGCCCGCGAGTACCTCTCCGATAGCTATCCGTCCCGCCCGCCCAAAGTGGGAGAATGCATCAACACCTTATATCCTAACGAGATGGCTTTCCCGGTCTCGCATTTTGAGGCGGGGCTGAGGCTTCCCCTCTGGCCGGAGGTTAAATTGGTGCTGAAGTATTTCGGGGTCGTCCCGGCCCAGTTTAACCCCAATGCCATCTCTATGTTGATCGCCTTCGCATGCTACCTGCGGCGAGAGTGTATCGAGTTTAGTCTAACCGCCTTCCGCAAGCTGTTTGTCTACCACGCCAAGGACGACGACATTTCTTACTTCACAGGCCAGGGCATCAAGGTATGCGAGACGCCGAACAAAAACCACCATTGGTTGACGCGGTTCGTCTTTATACGCGGGGATCTGGGAGGCATCCCTCTCGCCCCGGTATCTCCAGCCGAGTGTTATTATGATACCCCCAAGGTGGGGGTGCCGAGAAAGAGCTCTGCGACTTCTTTGTGGGGAAGAATTTTGAAGTCCAATACCTGCGGCGCGACCTGGACTCGCTCCCCGCCGTCTTCCCGGGCGAAGGTACACCTCTATTTCCTTCCGTCCCCGTAATGTTTTACCTCCCGCTGACTGTTACCTTATCCAGGAGAAAGGACCGTTCCCGTCCATCCCCCCTACCAGAGCAATCGAGCTCTCTCCTTGGCAAATATGGCGGCGGAGGCTGCGAAAGATACGCTGACCCCTGTCGCCAAGTAGAGGCCCGCGGGCGAGGGTGCCTCTCGCCTCAGCCCCAAGAAGAAGAAAAAAACTGTGTCCTTCGAGAAGGAAAAGCCGTCCAAGAGAAGAGAAGAGCTAGCGGGGTCTCTCTCCCCTATCACCCTATCGTCTCCCTCGCCTCCACGACGGCCCGTCTCTCCAACCCGCGAGACGGTTTCTGCAGAACCAGCTGCCCACGGTCGCGCATAGCCCTCTCAGGAAGCTGGCGAGACCGGCTCGTCCAGCCGCCCGGCTCCCGCCTCGCACCCTAACTACAATATGGGGCCCGCGATGGAGGATGACGCCGGCGAGCCGGTTCTGATATGGGAGCAAGACTTCAACCGAGTGTCAGTGTCCACCCTTCTCCCTTCCTGGAAGGAACAGGACCATCCCACCAGCCACGCCTTCTCCCTAGGTTTTGGGCTTTATGGCGGTCTTGGCTCCGAACCTGCTGACAACGAGGCCTCACGGGACCTTATTCTAAAAAGCGCCCATTCGTAGTTTCGCTCCCTGGAGCTCGCGCACCGCGTTTCGCGCCGTCTTGTCTTCAACAACAGGAAATGGAAAGAGGCGGAGACCGGTCTTGCGGCGGAGCGCGAGAAGTCTATTGACTTGGAGAAGCGGTTGAATGTTGCTGACAAACTCCTTGCACAGTGCCAGGGCGGCGTCGTAAGTTTCCTTATCTTCGTCCTGCCTGCCTCGTCCTTGCCCCTTATAGTCCCTTACTTTCCCCCCTCCCGCAAGATGCCGAGACGGCCAACAGGATGCGCTCGCGTATCGAGGAGCTGGAGGGGGAAAACAAGAAGCTGAAAGCTGAGAACCTTCGCCTTCAGAGCAGTGCGACGCCCCCAACGGATCAGTTTGCCATTTCTTCTCGATATTCCGTGGATGAGGTGGAGGCCATCTGCCGGGACTCAAACATCAAGACGGCGGAGGTTGTCCTTAAGATGATGAAAGAGCTGGGAGTGGTGCGTGCTGATGCGAAGACGGTGACCGTCCGCGACCTAGTCCCGCGCTTGTTCGACGAGTCGGACGACAGCGCCTCCTCTGACAATGAGTAGTGCACCATCCCCCGCAATGTTTTCCTCTCGCCCTCTTCTTTTTGTCTAACACTTATGATTCTGGTTCCCTTTCTTAAAAGGAGAGCGAGGTGTCTCTGCCTCATTAATTTTTGTTTAAAACTTTTTCTTTATATACTAACGGCCGCTTCCCCTTTTGGGGTGCTGTGTAAGGTATTTAGGAGGTGCCTTTTTAGATGTTATTTTAATTGCCAGTTTGATCTTCCACCCTCTCGCTTGGCTACTAGTCCAAGGTGTAGGGCTATTTTTTGGGACGCTGTTTAATTACTACTTTTATTGCCTTCCATTTCACTTAAAAACCTGCGCGAGGCACCCTTTATCGCTTTTTACCCCTCTTGATTACCCCCGTTGGTGCTGCGCCGCGAGATCATCTCGCGCCGAAATTTATGGGTCCGGCCGTCTCACCCAGTCGGTTTCGGCCACTTCAGCTCACTGGATCCTGGGGTGAGGAAAACCCTCCCGCCAGTGGCGAGACCCCCTATGGCGAATGTCGGCCAGGGACCTTCTTCCCTGGCCACATTTCTGGTCACTCTCTGTTTCAGGGACTATCCCCCTTTTGATGAATCATGGATTTTTCTCCACGCGAATTCTTACCCTTAGACTTGTTCCCCCAAGTGAGTACCGTCCTTCCAAAACACCCTCAACCACCGAGTGAGCCTACAGCCCTGCCAGCTAGATGGGAGCCTGATCAGCGGGTCTGCTCGGGGTCTCCTCTCCCAAACACCACCAACCACCGAGTGAGCCTACAGCCCTGCCAGCTAGATGGGAGCCTGGTCAGCGGGTCTGCTCGGGGTCTCCTCTCCCAAACACCACCAACCACCGAGTGAGCCTACAGCCCTGCCAGCTAGATGGGAGCCTGGTCAGCGGGTCTGCTCGGGGTCTCCTCTCCAAAACACCACCAACCACCGAGTGAGCCTACAGCCCTGCCAGCTAGATGGGAGCCTGGTCAGCGGGTCTGCTCGGGGTCTCTCCAAAACACCACCAACCACCGAGTGAGCCTACAGCCCTGCCAGCTAGATGGGAGCCTGGTCAGGTGGTCTGCTCGGGGTCTCCTCTCCAAAACACCACCAACCACCGAGTGAGCCTACAGCCCTGCCAGCTTGATGGGAGCCTGGTCAGCGGGTCTGCTCGGGGTCTCCTCTCCAAAACACCACCAACCACCGAGTGAGCCTACAGCCCTGCCAGCTAGATGGGAGCCTGGTCAGCGGGTCTGCTCGGGGTCTCCTCTCCAAAACACCACCAACCACCGAGTGAGCCTACAGCCCTGCCAGCTAGATGGGAGCCTGGTCAGCGGGTCTGCTCGGGGTCTCCTCTCCAAAACACCACCAACCACCGAGTGAGCCTACAGCCCTGCCAGCTAGATGGGAGCCTGGTCAGCGGGTCTGCTCGGGGTTGTTTCTACAAATCGTCTCGCCCCTGGTACCTCACTGAGGTTACCCACACTTCTACCAAAAGAGCACATCGGGATGATAAGCATTTCAAAATAACAATAGAAAGATACTGTGAAGTAGAGTGCTACGGGTAAAATCTCTTTAAATCATCCCCACTCCGGGCTCGCTCGAGAGATACCCCGTCCACATTCTGGAGGTGGTACCCTCCTGACTTTAAGACTTCTTTTATTACAAAAGGGCCCTCCCAATTTGGGTTAAGTTTTCCTACAGAGGCTCCTCTACCCGCCGCATAAACCTTTTTTAGGACCAAATCTCCTTTCACAAACTATTTGACCCTTACATGCCTGTCGAAGTACCTCGCCATCCGGCGCTTGACTTCCTCCTGCCGGACCACTGCTAAATCCCGGAGCTCCTCCACGAGATCCAACGAAAGTCTCTGCGCTTCTTCGTTCTCTGTTCTCCATCCTTCGGCTCCTTCCCTTGCAACCACTACTCTTGGTGATGCGACCTCAAACTCAACAGGTATGACGGCCTCTGAGCTATGAGAGAGCTTAAACGGGGTTTCTCCCGTGGCTATGTTTGGTGTGGTTCTCAAGGCCCACAGTACTGAAGGTAGTTGCTCCACCCAGCTTCCTCTCAAATTCTCCACCTTTTTCTTCAATAGATTGACAATGACCTTATTAGCCGCTTCGACCTGTCCGTTACTCCGCGGATGATGAAAAGAGGCGAAGCGGAGATCTATCCCCAAACGAATGCAGAAATCCACGAACTCTCGGCTTGCAAATTGGGGTCCATTATCTGTCACAATGGCTAGGGGCAACCCATGTCGGCAGATGATCTCCCCCCAAACGAAGTTCTTGACCACCTGCGAGGTTACCTTAGCCAATGCTTTCACCTCCAACCACTTTGAAAAGTAGTCCACCATGACTATCAGGAATTTCCTTTGGCCACTTGCTTGGGGAAAGGGGCCCACCAGATCTAGCCCCCATATAGCGAATGGCCAGGGAGCTGTGATGGTCCGCAACCTCTGGGCCGGAAGGAGCTGAAGAGGGGCGAACTCCTGGCACTTTTGACATTTTTTCGCGAATTCCTCCGCATCTCTCCTGAGGGTAGGCCAAAAGTACCCCTGCCTCAGCACCCTCCCTTCTAAAGTCCGGCTCCCCGAGTGACTTCCACATTCTCCGGAGTGAATCTCTTGCAGAACCCTGGGGACCTCTTCCTCCGACACACACCTGGCCAGCAAACCTGTCAAGGTCTTGCGATATAAAACTCCATCCTTCAGCAGGTAGTACGCAGATTTGTATCTGGTATGTCTCTTGTCGAGTTCCATTGCGGGTAACTGCCCCGATGCCAAAAAGGTGATAAAGGGGTCCATCCACGACCTCCGCTGGCATACTTCCATGAGCTCCCCCTCCTCTATAGACGGTCTGAAGAGTTCCGTCATTGTTCCCCCGGACCGAGGGCCATGCTTGGCGAGTTGGTCAGCCTGAGTGCTCTCCTCCCTCGGGACATGCTGAATGGAGAAGCTTCGGAACTGCCCTATGATGTCTTTGACCTTTCCTAGATACCACTGGAGGGTGGGCTCCCTTGCCTCGAACTCCCCTTTGATCTGGCCTGCCACCACCATGGAATCTGTTGAGGCCTCAATGTCTTGTATGCCCAGCTCCCGTGCTAACCTGAGTCCCGCAATGACCGCCTCATATTCCGCTTGGTTATTGGTGATTGCGAAATGGATCTTCAAGGCCTGCTCAATCTGGGTCCCCTCCGGGCTGATCAAGACCACTCCTGCTCCAAAGGAATTTCTCCCCGACGCCCCATCTACTATCATCTTCCAGGTTGCCGGAGGGGACGCCTCCATCTCCTGGACCTCCACCACATAGTCCACCAGGAAATCGGCCACTGCCTGTGCCTTTATGGCGAGCCGTGGGACGAAGGCGAGATCGAATTCACTGAGTTCTATTGACCATTTCGCCAACCTCCCAGAATGCTCCACCCCCTCCAGGATGCGACGGAGGGGGTGATCCGTTACCACTTGTATGGAGTGAGCCTGAAAATACGGCCGAAGCTTTCGGGCCGAGATGATGAGGGCAAATGCTAACTTCTCAAGAATGGGGTACCCGAGCTCCGCTTTCTTCAGAAACCTGCTCACGTAATAGATCGGAAATTGTTTCTTCCCTTCTTCTCGCACAAGAACCGAGCTTACCGCCACAGTTCCTACCCCCAAATATAGGAATAAGACCTCTGCTTCCCTTGGTCCCTGGAGTAAGGGTGCCTGGGTAAGCTGTTGTTTTATGGCCTGAAAAGCTATCTCACACTCCGAGGTCCACTCGAATCTCTTGCCTCCTCGCAGCGTTCGGAAAAAGGGCGAGCATTTCTCCCCGGCTCGAGAGAGGAACCTGCTTAGCCCGGCCAACTTGCCGGTGAGACGCTGGACTTCCTTAACATTCCTAGGGGACTCCAATTCTAGGATTGCTCTTACTTTTTCGGGGTTGGGCTCCACTCCAGAGGGAGTGAGTAGGTGCCCCAGGAACTTTCCCCTACTAGCGCCAAAAACGCATTTCAGGGGGTTGAGTCTCATTTTATACTCCCTTAGGGTTTCAAAGGTCTCTTCCAGATCTAGGATATGAGCCCCGAGGTCCTTGCTTTTGATCATCAAGTCATCTACGTAAACCTCGAGATTCCTTCCTCTCTGTCCTCGAAAAATCCTATCCATCATCATTTGATAGGTCGCGCCCGCATTTTTCAAACCGAAAGGCATCATATTAAAGCAGAAGCATCCATCCTCCGTGACGAAGGTGACGTCCTTAACGTCCGGAGGATGCATGCGTATTTGATGGTACCCAAAAAACACATCCAAGAAACTCATAAAGGGGAAATCGACGGCTGAGTCCACCAGCGCGTCGATTCGGGGCAGCGGGTAACAATCCTTGGAGCATGCTTTATTTAAAAGAGAAAAATCCACGCACATTCTCCACCTACCCTCCCCCTTTTTGACCATTACAACATTACTCACCCACCCCGGGTACTTACAGGCGAACACAAACCCCGCCTTAAGTAACTTTTCCACTTCCTCTCTAATAGGTCCGACCATCTTGGAGGCGATGGCCCTCTTCTTCTGTTGTATGGGGCGAGTGTTGGGGTCTAGATTGAGGCAGTGACAGGAGACGTCTGCATCGACCCCTGGCATGTCCGCGGCGCTCCATGCGAAGACGTCAATATTTTTCTGCACGCAGGTCTTGATCTTCTCCCGGTCCTCCGGGTTGAGCTCGCCACTGATTTTTATCCTTTCTTCTCGGCCTTCCTTGGTGCGTATTTCTACCTCCAGGACCTCCACCGCAGCTTTCAGCCTGGATGGCTCTTCCTCTCCTTCCTGCTCTGCCTGCGTACCCTGCTGCTGGGCTTTGCCTTCTACGCTGGCCACCATTCTCTCTTCCCCCGACTGCTCTGCCTCCCACTTGCTCGCGTCCTCCTCCTCCCGCCAGGAGGCTCTTCTCTTCTCTGGACGGGTCCCCTCCCCGGGCGACCCGCCCGCCTCTTCCGTCTTCCTATTCTCCCTCCTCTCTTCCCATTTTCTTTGCCCCTCTTCTGCTGCCGCTTCCATCTCTCCTCCCTCCGCTCCAGCTATTTCTAGCTTCTCCTCCATGCCCTTGTTCCTCACCATTTCTCCCTCCCCTCCAGCTCCTTCGTCCTCCCCTTCTTCTATCATCCCCGTCTCCCCGAACTCCTCTCCCGCCATTCCTGGCTCCCCCGCAATGCCTCCAACCACTACTACTTCTCCCTCTCCTCCAGCACCTTCCTCTCCTCGCTCTTCTTCACCTCCCCATTCTTGTTGTAATCGCTCCATCCTCCTTTCCAACTCCTCTGCGTCTCCCTGCCAGGAGATTGTGTTTACTGCTGTTACGTAGCATTCCCTTGCTGCCTTTGGATCTCCTCGTACCCTGATTTGGGTACCTCCAGAATTCAGCTTCAAGCACTGGTGAAACGACGATGGAACACATCTAAAAGCGCTAATCAATGGGCGCCCAAAGATAGCATTGTAGCTACTGGGGGCCTCCACTATGACAAAACGGCAATTTTGGGATAGCCCTCCCAGGGTTACTTGGAGTCCCACACCCCCCTCGACCTCTTTCCTTTCTCCTGAGAATCCAAACAATGGTCCATCCGCCGCCAGCACCCTCCGTGCCTCCACCCTCATTGCATTGAAGGCCTTCTTAAAAATCACGTTCACCGAGCTCCCATTGTCGACTAGGATCCGCGATACCGTGAAGTTCTCGATGGCGGTCCGTATCACCAGCGCGTCACAAAAGGGGTCCTCATGGTCGGGCATGTCTTTTCTTGAAAAGTAATCTTCTCATCTGGAGGAGGGGACTGTGACGTCGAGGCGACACTTCGGCGGTACATAGTGTGAAGGCTCGCCTTTCGAGCCGCCTCTATCCCCACCACCCCATTGATCACTCCAACCAGCCCGCGATCCCCTTCATCCGCTCGATCCACACATCGATCCTCCTCTCCTGCAATTGTTACTTCCTCTATCCGCACCGGCCTTGGCTGTTCTCCAGCTCCTCGAGTCCTTCTTAACTCCAAGAAATCCGGGCAGGTAGCCGTTGCGTGACCTTCCTCCTCATGGAAGTCACAGTATGGCAACGCCACCCCCCCCCCCCCCTCCGGTCTCCCTTCCTGAGGGTTCCTCCTTCTCCCTGCTCCTGCTCCTCTTCCTCTTTCCCGGCCCCTTCCTCTGCCTCGGCCGATGGCCATGGCCTGCTGCGGAGGGGGTAGGGGTGGTCTATGACCATACCCCCACCCCATCTGGTGAAACCTTCCCGGTCCTCCCTGTTGACTCCTTCCCCCTTGGGGAAATCCTCTACCTTGCCCGGGGGCAGTCCCCCCTGCTGCCTCCACCCCAGCTCCGGATACGCCGGTGCCCTCGGCTCCTCTCTCCTCCTTGCTTCCTGCTGCCTTCCTCCTGTATCCCTCGACTCTACCTCGGTAAGCCTTGCCAGCCTCTTCGCGAAGGCTGGGTTTGCTGCCTCCATTGCTATTTCCTTGGCCGCCTTCTCCATCAAGCCATCAAAGGAAAGCGGCGCCTTCCGGGTGAGGCTCATCTTGAAGAATCCTTCCCGCAGTCCCACTGTGAAAGCCATCTGGAGGGAAAAACCTGGCACCTCCTGTATATCCAAAATTTCCTCTTGGAACCTATCCACGTACTGAGCCAGTGATTCATCCTCCTTCTGCTTAATCAAAAAGATCGATTCCGGGTTCTTCTTCCTCTTCTTAGATGTGGAGAACCGGAGCTGGAAGCTCCGACTCAAGTCCTCGAAGCAATATATCGAGCCTGCCGGGAGTTGATGGAACTAGTGCCTAGCTTTGTCTTTTAGAGTGATCGCAAAAAGTCGGCACTTAAACGCGTCCGTCATGGGCCTGATCGAGACAGTGTCTTCGAACCACTGCAAGTGATGGAGGGGATCGTCCTTCCCTACATAGTAATTCATCTCGGGCTCTCGGAAGCCCTCCGGGACCGGAGCGGACAGGACTAGCTCGCAAAAAGGGGACCCTCGCGCCGCTGGTCTCGCCACCCCTATTCGCGCGACGACCTCCCCTGGCGAGATGGCACTCGCCGGACTTGGGAACAGTTCCCTTCCCGCCATGTCCCTCCCGCTCCCTTCTACCATCACTTCCTTTCCCGGTCTTCTCCCCGGGGCATCTTCCCCTACTCGCGCCGAGACGAGTTCTTCCTGAGTCGCGAGAGTCGGCACTTGAGGCAGTGGGGTTGAACAATCTCCCGGTCGTGAGATCCCTTGCAGCAAATCCATGATCCCCTTGATTGAAGCCATGAACTCTTCTCTCCCAACAAATCCTCCCGGGTTGTCTGACCCCTCTCCTTCTCTTCCTCTGTGATCTCCCGCCATGTGGTTGCTCAAGGTTCTTCTCTAAGGGCTGCGATCCACGCTCACCGCACCAAAATGTTGGAACCAGCTTTCTGATCCCACCTAGAGTTCGAAACAGGATGCAGCCCCCACGTACTCTCCCTGCGCTACCGTCCCGACGAGAGTCAGTAACCTGGAAACAGACCGAGGGGATTCAGCTTGGAGGTCCCACCTCTTACCCGGAAGAACTGAGAGTCTTCCCCTCCCTAGCCAGTGCTGAGCTAGGTGCCTGTGAGGAAAATAGTGGGAAGGTTCAACAACCTTTTCTTAGGCACCTTATCGGTCTATTTATAGGTTTCTGAATCTGTTCTGCAAATATCACTTCCAAACCATCTCGAAATGACCAAAACACCCTGGATCGGGTCTGCCAATAGCCCAACTCCGCTGTTCTGGAGAGCTATACGCAGGCCTCCAGGGTTAAAAAGGTAAAACTATCTGGGGCCCAAAGGTAAAATCCCCCTTATGGGTAAAAAGATGAAAACCGTCTTCCATCCTGAGGCGAGTGGGGAGGGACCCGCCAATCTTTTTAGGGGATCTCGCCTGTGGGCTACTCACTCGCGCCCGGAGGTCTCGTCTAGCGAGACCTCGCCTAGCGAGATCTCGCCTAGCGAGGTCTCGCCTCGCGAGGTCTCGCCTTATCTTGCGAGCTGTCCCTTCTTCCCTTGCTTTGTCGGCCTACTCGCGAGCACAAGGTTGTACATATATAAAAAGATATTTTTCTCTTTCAATCGATAACAGATAACATGAATAGAAGAACACATAGAGAAGAAGGCAGACACCTAAAATTATTCAAAAAAGGCTCTGACTGTCTTCATCAAGTGTTCCTCCTCCAGCAAGCTAAAAAAGGACAATCAACTTCTATCTGTCTACAACTTTCTGGAGATCTTTTTAAGAAGAACTACTCACCCTACAAAGCTTCCATTCTTCCTGAACAAATCTTCATCTCAGAGGGAGCTTTGGCACCATCAAGGATCCACAAATCTTCTTTGTTGCTCTAAGAAAAGAGAAGACAACATCTTGTTTATTTGTTTCACCCCAATGTACACAGGATTATAGCTCCCTTCAAAAGTTAACCACTTGGTTGCAAGGATCCTAATCAAAAGACTTGACTTGGTTTTTAGTCACCTGATCAAAAGCTTGAAGGGTTTCCTGATCTACCTTAAGCAGATCTTGTGGTGACAGGCACCTGAACAAAAACCTAATTGGTGACAGGGCACCTGATCAAAAACTTGAGTGGATTCCTACAAGGGTTATAGAAGAGTGGATGTACCCAAGTTTTAGGGGAACCACTATAAAATTCTTGTGTCATCTATGATGTTATCTTAATTTTTCTGTGTATTGTTTGCTGTGTAGTTTAGCTTTCATTTCTGCACATTCTGATTACACTTATAAGTATCACTATCTTTAGCTCTGAAATAAAAATCTGATAAGATTTTAAAACACTCTATTCACCCCCCCCTCTAGAGTTAAACAGTCTAACCTCATTGGTGGTATTAGTGCATACCACCACTTTTAATTGGTATCAGAGCCAGTTATCTTTGGTTTCACAGATTCACATCTGAACCAAGATCCTTGTTAGATTGTTTCTCTCTTTTATAATTTTTCTATTTTTACAGCAATGGAACAAAAAAAAGATTATGCTAGCACCAGACCTCCAGTCTGCAACTTAAACAAATTTACAATCTGGAAGGCAAGAATCAAGCTCTACATGAACTCTATTGATGAGGATATCTTCAACTCTATTTTGATAGGTCCTCCTCACCCATCAGCATCCACATCTACAACAACTTCTAGCACTCATGTTGTTCCACCACCTAAGTGGACTGATGCTCAGAAGAAAGCCAAAGTTGCTGATGCTAAAGCCATGAACATATTGTCACAGACCATGTCAGATGATATCTTTCAAAAGGTGGCTGAGTGCACCTCTGCAAAAGAACTCTAGGACTCTCTAAACCAGATGGTGGTAGGCTCTGCAGATGAGAGAAAGGATAGAAGATCCCTCCTAATATCTCAATATGAGAACTTCAAGGAGGAATCTGAAACCATGGCTGAGATGTATAACAGGCTAAATGTTATCATCAATGAACTAAAAACCCTGGATAAAAATATCTCATTGACTGAGATCAATGATAAGATCCTGATGTGCTTCCCCAGTACTTGGGATTCCAGGATCTGGCCAATCAAAGAAGCCAGAAGTATGAATGAGATATCCACCGAGTCTCTCTTGGGAAAGCTCAAATCCTATGAGTAATTGATCAAAACTAGAGAGGCTGCTGAACTGAAGACCTTAACCTCTTCAAGGAAGGAGCACAACATTGTTTTCAAAGCAGCAGAAGAACCTGAAACCCTTCCAGCCAATGAAGAGTTGATGAGCTTGCCGGCCAAAATATTCTACAAGCTGGCCAAGAAAGATTTCAGGAGAAGGCCATCCAAAAATGATGACAAACCTAAGTATGATAGAACTCCTACCAAGGAGATTGTGTGCTTTGGATGCAGAAAGCCTGGGCACATCCTACCCGAATTTCCAGAAGCTCAGAAAAGAGATAGGAGAAAAGAGAAAGAGAATAAGAAGAAGTCAAGCAAACACTCCTCCAATAAATACAAAAGGAAAGAAAAAGGTTTCATTGCTGAAAACTGGAGTGATATTGATGAAGAGACATCATCTTCCAGCTCTAGTGAATATGAAGAAGAAGCCAAGGCAAGAGAGGTTTGCCTCATGATAATTAATGCCTCTGAAAGTTCAGGAGGTATGCTTGATACCACCTGAAGGTGTTAGTTAGAACAGATATACTCTAGAGGGGGGGGGGGGAATAGAGTATGTTGGTGATTTTAAAACTTTTACAACTATTGTTATATTTTATGTGTGTGTGCAGGGAAGCAAATACAATAAACCAAGATGCAGCAACTATCTAATCACAACACATTCACAGAGCATTGCCAGAAAACAAAAAGAAAAGAAAGCAACCAGTCGACACAAGAATTTTATAGTGGTTCCCCAAATCTGGGTATTCCACTCTTCTACCACCCTGGTAGGAATCCACTGCAGGAAGGGGTTGATCAGGTGTCCTGGCACCAATGGGGTTTTGATCAGGTTCCCAAAAACCAAACCCTCAAGTCTTTTGGAGGGAGACTTGCAACCAGAATAATTTTGAAGGGAATTAAAACCCTGTACAGAGGTGGAGTGAGAGGGTGATGAGGTCTTCTCTTTCTCAAGTCAAATGAGAAGACTTGTGGATTGTTGTTTAGCAGCTTTGCTCCCCCTGAGATGTAGAATGAATCAGGAAGAATGCTGGAGCACTGCTTCAGGGTGATAGGTCTTCAAAGACCTAGACTTCCTGGTCCAGAGAAAGTCTCCAGGAACTTCTTGTGACTGATATGAATGTATTGTCTTTGAAGTTATCCTGAGTAAAAGCAGATGAAGAAGACTCTTGATATTAATGTAGTGTTCTTCTTCTTCTTCTTGATCAGTTTCTCTCTGGGCCAAGAATGAATTCCTTTTTCTGTGTTGTCTGAATCACTGTCTGTCTTTTTTTTGTTGTCTATCACTGTATTACTGACTCTTTCTGTATATCTCAATGTCTCATAAGAAACATTCGAATTTTGAATATAGAGCAGTAATGACAGACGACCTGGAAAGGAAGCAGCAATTAATTATTTCCCCAACTGTTTCCATGGGAAAATGGAAGGTAATAATCCAGGATTAACTTCGCATTCTAACGGTATTATTCTGGGAAGAACTGCCATTAAATGTTCAGGAATCAGCGCCATGGAATGAGACGGGAACGGAAGAAGACCTAGTCTGGAATCGTCGACCAAAGAACGTAATTCGTCGAACTAAGTTTTGAGTTCGTCGAGCTGAGCCTGAGTTCGTCGAGCTAAGCTGAGTTCGTCGAGCTGAGCTGAGTTCGTCGAGCTGACAGTCTTCATTCGTTGAACAGACAATTCTTCAATATCAGACAATCTTTATTCGTTGAGCAGAGAACTAAATTCGTCGAGCTGAGAACTGAAGTCGTCGACCTGAGAATCTGAGAACTTGAGATCCAAGTTCGTCGAGCTCAGAAAGTAATTCGTCGACCAAAGCTTGAAGTTGGACTTAGAGAAATTCTTAAGTAGTCCTGATAATGCTTGAAGTAGAATCCCGATGTTCTTCGAACAAAGAACATAGTTCGTCGAGCTCAGCACTACGAATTGTCTCACGATCATCGAGCACAGAACTCCCTTCGTCGAGCTGAGTTCGACAAACGTCGAACTCATTTCACTTAGTCTGAAAAGTTGATAGATCTGGAGTTCCTGATGGTCTTGAGGAAGGCTGGTCCATCTGAAGTTGAGATAGAGGACTGTCCTAGACTCTAAGACATAAACTTGACCCAGACTATACATGATGGGTCACATCCTAAGTCAGTGGACCTAGCCCAAATCAACTAGGGATCCAACAATCTCCCCCTATTTGGGTGAGGTCACTAACAGAGACTCCAAGCAAATAACAAAGCAAAATTAAGAAATATATATGGCAGAGAATTTACAACACATGCATCAGATATATATACATACAGGCTTTGTTTTAGTACAAGATATAGTCTGAAATAGAAGAAAAAATGAAATAACCACAAAATTACTTCTCTGTCTTCTTCTGTTTTAGCTTGTCTCCTGGTGCTTTATCTCCTGGCTTTTTGAAAATGATTTCCCTATTGGGATCTGAAGCTTGAGCCCTGGTCATAGTCATGTCAGCTGCCCCTATGATGTTCAGTGAAGTGGCTCTGGGGACAACTGCTTCTGGGTGAAGATGCATGTACTCATCAACATTGAGTAGCTTGTTTCCTTTCCCAAATCTCTTTAGCTCATCTCTCCTGTACTGAGACATAGTAGTTAAGCCTGTTGTGTCCTTGTCTTCAGCTTTAGCTTTGTTGATTAGAGATAAGCCAATGAGCTCTTAGAACCTTGCCATTCTGGCTGTGTTGGCTGTTTCTGGATCTTTAGGAGGAGAATAGGGCCTTTCAGCTTCATGTTCCTTATATTCCTGGTGCTGCTGCTGTTGTTGTTGTTGATGGTGTTGTCTGCCTGAAGATGGTGGCCTTGGCTGACTACCACCAGAAGATCTCCCTATTTGTCTCTAATAAGTTTGAATATGGGCAGATCTCTGAGAGCCAGAGCCAGAGGCACCTGCTGCTGGAGGAGGAGGAGGAGGATCCTTTCTGTATCTATGAACTGGGGGAGGAGAGTATCTCCTACTCCTCTTCTTCTCTCTTTGCTGGTTCTTTGATAGCCACATCCATGAAGGCATCCCTTTGTAAGGAGCAATATTGTGCAGAATATAGTATGGAGTGTCTGCAGTGGGATTAGGCTTGGGAGCAGGAGGAGGAGGAGCCTTCCTTTTCTTAGAAAGCAACTTCTTTTTCTTTTTAGCAGCCTCCTCATCTGATTCATCATCATCATCATCATCAGAACCTGAACTCTGAGGATTGTCATACAGAGCATTCAACTTCCTTAGAGTTTCATCAGAAATGATAAGAGGTTTTTCTTGAGGGGGGATAGAAGGTTCAGAGGGTGAGGGTTCAACAGCATTAGAGACAGAGCTTTCAGCTGCTTCCTTGTTATCTTCTTCAATGTCTGCCAGAATGAGCTCATCCAGATCAGGCATGGGAGAATCATCCATGACAAAATCTAGGACAGAGCAGATTTCTGGAATAGACACAGGAATTGGAACAGCAGTAGGAGCAACAAAGGTGTCACAGAGTTGCTTGGCAACTGCTGGACCGGCTGGAGAGGTATACGGGACAATAGCCAAATATGGCTTAACAACCTCTGCTGAAGGAAGTTTCATATATACATAATCAAAGGTATGAAGTATCTCAGATAGATTAACTCTGGGATTTATATGGAATTCACCAGCAGTTGTTATTGTATCTACTAACTCATCAAAGCTAATGTCAGTGTCCATAAATTGAATAAAATCAATTATTTCAGAATCAAAATCTATAGCTGTATATGTAACTGCAACTGCATTATCAAGCACTGTATCAACTATATCTGTATTATCAAAAAATGTATCTGCAGTATCAACTGTATCTGTATCAACTGTATTGTCAAAAACTGTATCAACCTCTGCAGCTGCTGCACCAGCTTCATCATGGAGCATCTCCCCCTACATGGGTTCAGGAGAACCTGGAGCCAGGCCCCTGAATTAAGAGGGGGCAGCAGAAAGGGCTGTGATTTGTGCAGATAAAGAATTAATGGAATTCACCAGAGGTTCTCCTGCCTGGGTTCAGGAGAACCTGGAGCCAGGCCCCTGAATGAAGAGGGGGCAGCAGAAAGGGCTGTGATTTGTGCAGATAAAGAATTAATGGAATTCACCAGAGGTGTAATGGCCTCTGTGATGAGTGATTGAATGAGAGGAGTCAGAAGAGAGATGATGGAGGGAATGGTGGAAGAGTCCAGAAGTGGAGAAGGAATGGTGGAGGGGATAGAAGTAGAGGAGGAAGGAAGAATATGTGGAGGGGATAGTGGAGAGGATTGAGGAGGTGAGGGAATATGGGTTTCAGTGGGGGAAACTGGAGGTGTAGGGATATGTGCAAGATCAAGCGGTGGAGATTGATGTTGAGGTGGAGCCAATTGAGGTGCAGGAGGAGTGGGAAGAGATTGGGTAGGTGGAATGGCCTCTTCAGTGTCAAGGTGGGGAGTGACCTTAACGATCCTTGTGCTCTCAGAAGCGTTGATGGAGGAAGAGGAACCCTTGGAGGATTTGGTGATTGTCCTCTCCCATCTGCCAAACAAGGCGCAGGTGAGGCGCTTGCTGGCATTGATGAATGTGGTCGGGGAGACCAAACATTCACTGGCCTTTTCCTGGAGGAAAATCCCCAGGATTCTGCCGTAGCAGACTTCCTTCTTGCTTGTTTTCTTCTTGATTAGGTCAAAGAAGACCATGCCCCAGTCGACCTGTCGTTTGTTGAGCACTGCGCACATAATCAAGAATTGATGGCGAGTGATATAGTCATGTGCCGAGTGCTTGCCCATCAGAATTTTTCCTACAATGTCGGCCAAAAATTGATAGGCGGCAGACAATTGCTTCTTTAGAAGCTTATTAGGGTTGCTGCCGGAGAAACCCATTACCTTCAACATATCAGAATATTCTTCAGCGTCCATTTCCAAGTTGTCTTCACCATTGATCAGTCCAAAAATTTCAGAAAGTACTGCTGGAGACAGGGAAACGGCAGTGTTTCCAATATGTCCTGTCAGATCTCCGTCTTCAGAAACGGTTGCAGTGTACACCCATTCTCTTATCTCGGTTGAGTGTAGCTTGATGCTGCGAGTCATGAAATCCTTGAGATGCAATTCTTCAAGTAATTCCAGGATATAAAGAAAGATTGGATCTAAATGTTGGAAAGACTCAAAATCCATGGAGAATGTTGCATCAAACTTCATCGCCGCAAGTGCTCCTGGAGGAATCGCCATTGATGACCTGCAAAGAAAATCACAGAGAAAACGGCGATCAAGAGCAAAGGAACTGAAAGCGCGTGATGGAGGTCGAAGAAAACCTAGATATAAGATTTTTGGAATATGAATCGACAAGCTCGTTCCACGAAAAGAGACAGTTCTTCGAACTGAGGTCGACGAAATAAGTTAGAGGTGAGTAGTTCGTCGAACTCATTTAGAAGAATTGAAAACAGTTCGTCGAACTCCATTCGACGAAATGGTTTCTGAAGCAAGGTTCGTCGATCTCCGGTCGATGAAAATTGTTTCCACACAAAGAATTTGTCGATCTCCGTTCGACGAGAATCTCTCAAACTTTCCCTAATTCGTCGAACTTCGTTCGACGAACTCTGGAAAATTCGTCGAATGCAGACAGAAATTAATTTAACTCTTCTCCATTAATCATTCCCAGTTGATTTATAAGGAATAGATGGGTTTTCTCATCTAAAGGTTTGGTGAAAATATCTTCTCTCTGTAAATCAGTAGGAATATGAATCAAGTTAATCTTCTTTTTTTGTCTACATTATCTTTAATGAAATGATGTCTTATTTCAATATGTTTAGTCCTAGAATGATGAACTGGATTCTGAGCTATAGCAATAGCACTTGTATTATCACAAAATAAGGTTGAATTATTTAAGTTGATACCATAATCTAGGAGCTGGTTTTGTATCCATAGCATCTGTGAACAGCAGCTGCCAGCAGCCATATACTCTGCCTCAGCAGTTGATGTAGACACAAATGTCTGCTTTTTGTAAAACCAAGAGGCAAGTCTCATACCCAGGAACTGGCAAGTTCTTGAGGTACTTTTCCTGTCCACTCTACATCCAGCATAGTCAGCATCTGAGTATCCAGTTAACTCAAATTCTGACTCTGCAGGATACCAGAGTCCTAAACTAAGACAACTCTTTATATATCTCAAAATCCTTTTTAGAAAAATAAGATGAGATTCTTTAGGATTCACTTTGAATCTAGCACAAAGGCATGTGGCAAACATTATGTCAGGCCTGCTAGCTGTTAAGTATAATAGGGATCCAACAGTTGCCCTATAATGTTTCTGATCTACAGGTTTCCCTGCTGCATCAGAATCCACAACAGCATTGGTAGCCATAGGTGTTTTCATTCCTGAAGCATCACCCATCCCAAACTTTTTAATAAGCTCTTTAGCATACTTAGATTGGGAGAGGACGATACCATCAGGGAGCTGCTTCGCTTGGAGACCAAGGAAGTATGAAAGCTCACCCATGCTAGTCATCTCAAATTTGGAATTCATGAGGTCAGCAAACCTCTTTCACAATTTGGGATCAGTAGACCCAAAAATAATGTCATCCACATATATTTGTACCAATAAGATTTGGTCCTTATGATGTCTAGTGAAAAGGATTCTATCAATGTTTCCTCTAGTAAATTTATGCTCTAAGAGAAAGCTAGCTAGGGTCTCATACCAATCTCTTGGAGCTTGCTTTAAACCATAGAGAGCTTTATGCAATTTGTAAACATAAGAGGGTTGAGTTAGAGAGATAAAACCTGTAGGTTGTTCTACATAAACCTCTTCTTGAAGTACACCATTCAGAAAGGCACTCTTAACATCCATCTGGAATACTTTGAACTTTTTGTAGGCTGCATAGGCTAGGAATATTCTAATGGCCTCCAACCTTGCAACAGGGGCAAAGGTTTGGTCATAGTCTATTCCTTCCTCTTGCCTATAGCCTTGAGCAACAAGTCTAGCCTTGTTTCTTACTATGTTCCCTTGTGCATCCAATTTGTTCCTATAGACGCATTTGGTTCCAATAACTGGGTAGTTATGGGGTATTGGAACCAAATCCCAAACTCTACATCTCTCAAATTGATTTAGTTCCTCTTACATTGCAAGAATCCAGTGGGGATCTTGCTCAGCTTCATGGATGGTGAGAGGTTTAATTTGAGAGAGAAAACATGCATGCATCAAGTCTTGATTGAGCTGATGTCTTGTCTGTACACCAACTGAAATGTCTCCAATAACTTGAGATCTGGGGTGATCTCTAAGTGTGACAAGATCAGTTGGTGGAGTTGGTTGAGTAACAGCTTCTGTAAATAATTCCTCTTGAGGAATGGTACTAGCTGTTGATGGAAGTTCAGTTACTTCCTCTTGGACTTCTTCTTCACTATCTTCAGCAACCTGTGGAGTGGGATGAGTTGGAACCTCTTGGGTAAGGTTTAGTCCATCCATAGACTCACACAGTGGTGAAACCTGCAAAAAACTATTGGTAGAAATGTCTTTCTCCTTATAAGACATGTTAGCTTCATCAAAAGACACATGGACAGATTCTTCAATTTTAAGGGATGATTTATTGAAAACCCTATAGGCCTTGCTTACTTGGGAATATCCTAGAAAAATCCCTTCTTCAGCCTTAGCCTCAAATTTTCTAATGTATCTATTGTTATTAGTGTGGATGTAACATATGCAACCAAAAACTTTAAAGTAAGTGATTTTAGGTTTCTTTTCTTTAAGTAATTCATAGGGGGTCTTATGTTTTAGTTTATGTATAAGACATCTGTTCAGGACATAGTTAGCTGTGTTTACAGCTTCTGCCCAAAAGGATAGAGGCATATAAGCATCTGCTAACAATGTACCTGCAGCTTCAATTAGTGTCCTATTTTTCCTTTCAGCAACCCCATTTTGTTGGGGAGTTCTAGGAGCTGAGAAGCACTGCCTGATACCTTCCTTCTCACAGAACTCATGCATAAGAAGAGACTCAAACTCTGTGCTATGATCACTTCTGATCAATGCAACATGAGTAGAGAACTCAATCTGTATGGTCCTGAGAAAATCTGTAAGAACTTTGAATGTATCTGACTTAGCTCTCAGAAAGGGTACCCAACTGAATCTGGAGAAATCATCAACAATGACTAAGGTGTACGACTTCCATCCTAGGCTTTGTACTGCAATAGGTCCAAAAAGATCCACATGAAGCAGATACAATATCCTAGGTGAATCACTTTTATTAATGGATTTGAAACTAGTTTTAGTTTGCTTGCCTAGTTGACAAGCCCTGCATAGGCTTTCCTTCTTGTAGGGACCAGAAGGAAAACCTCTAACAAGGTTGTCTTTAGATAACCTAGATATGTTCTTAAGGTTTACATGTCCTAGCCTTTTGTGTCATAACTCATTTTGGTTACTAGTGATATTAAGTAAACAAATATCAGTTGTGGCAGAAATGAAATCTACTAAATATATGTTTCCTTGTCTAAGTCCAATTAAAGCAGTTTGGTTTTTATCATTTATAATAGAGCAAGAGGTAGAGTTGAAATGTACCTGATAACCTTCATCACATAATTGACTTATGGATATAAGGTTATGTTTAAGTCCTCTTACATATGTCACCTTTTTGAAGGTCACTGCTCCAATGCTTACTCTTCCATATCCTTCTGACTGACCACTCTTTGAGTCTCCAAATATCACCTTTGGTCCTAGCTTGGACTTATAGCTGGAGAGATTTGCTTTGCTTCCAGTCATGTGCTTGGAGCAGCCACTGTCCAGGTACCAGGTCTGACTTAACCTTGGACAGCTCTTCACCTGTACCTACATTAAAAAATAAAGCTCAATTATTCTTGACCCAGGTTACCTTGGGTCCTTGGTTTGGTTGCGAAGTAAAACTAGAAATGACTGATAAGGCATGTTGAGACTTATACCCTAGAGGGTGATATCTCCTAGGTGGGATTATCCAATCAGCTACTGGATTAAATGTCTTGTTAGCTGCTTTAAAATTTCTATAGGAGAAATGATTTATATTTGGTCGTTCTGGGATCGACGAATTATTGTGAGTTCGTCGACAAGAGTTCGACGAATGGGGATGAGATCGTCGACCTCCACTCAGAGAATGACCATGGTCATTTTCTGCGTCCCACGTTCGTCGACCTCTGCTCGACGAACCATACACAGTTCGTCGATCGCAGTTGGACGAATAATTATTTCTGAAGTTTGCGTTCAGCGTTCATCGATCGGGGTTCGACGAACTTGCAGGATTTCGTCGATCTGAGTTCGACGAATTCTGCTGAACTTGGTCTTTAACATCTTTCTTCTGTTTTCTGTTTCTATTGTCTAGGGGATTTGACTTGTTTTCTGACATGGGTTTTTCAATTAGTTTCTCTTTACCCTTAGCAGTGATAAACTTTATGGGAGTAGAAAGCATATTCTTCTTTATTATGGGGGGTAAACTTGATGAAGCACCCAAGCCCAGCCTGCCATTTAATCTGGCATTTACTGTGCTTGTGATATCCATCAGCTTGAGGCTTCTCCCATTGAGAGATTGCTCAAGTTGTTTTGCCTCACATAATTCAGATTTTAACTTGATTATCTGTTCATTAGCTAGTGTCAATTGATCAGTTAGTTTTCTATTTTCTGTGCTGGCAGATTCAAGGTTTTCTAGTCTAGTCTTCAAGGTTTTTGTTTCTTTCTCTGAGTTTATTAGATTCATGCACATAGTTTTAAATTCTACTTTAAATAAGTCAGAATTGAAATCAAAACTAGAAATCACCTGATCAGCCTCTGAGTCTGAGGCACCTTCATCTTCAGAATCCTCTTCTGATCCACAGTTGCTTCTGGAGGCATCTATTGCCATTAGGCACACCTCCTTGGATCTGGCTTCTTCCTCTTCTTCACTGGAGCTGGAGGAGGATGTTTCCTCTTCTGTGTCACTCCAGGACTCAGCAATAAATCCTTTGTCTTTCCTTTTATATTTGTTGGAGGAGGGTCTGCTGCTTTGTTTTCTTCTGGAATCCTTGTCCCTGCCCTTGTCCTTTTTCTGATTCTCTGGGCATTCTGAAATATAGTGCCCAGGCTTTCTGCATCCAAAATGAAAGATATGGTACCTAAACACCTAGAGGGGGGGGGGGGGGTGAATAGGTGACCAAAACCTTTTTAAAACTTTGTTGGCAGCACAACAGTTTATAACACAGATTTCTGAATAAGTTCTCACAGCAAACACAACAATTCACAACACAGCACAATCACAGCACAGAATACACAAGATTTTATAGTGGTTCCCCAATCTTTGGGTACATCCACTTTCCCCCTTCGCCTATCTAGCAGTGTACTAGATTCGGCCAAACTTCTCCACTAGCTCAGAACCCAACTAGGTTCCTACACCTCAGGCCCAAAGCCTTACACTCAGCCACCAAGGCCTACACTCAGCCACCCAGGCCTACACTCAGCCAATTAAGGCCTACACTCAGAGTTCTTCAACTCCTATACTCAGGCAATCAAGCCCTACCCTCAGCCTTTATAATATAGGCTTACAATTCTCTCAAATCCAATGGATCCTACAAGTTAAAATAGAAATACAATAGCTAACTCTACAACTCAGAAAATAAGAGAGGAGTTGAGAGTTTCTTGAAGAGTTCTTGGAAGAACTCAGTTAGATCCAAACTGACTTAGCTTCCTTCAAAGCTTCTTGAGTTAGAACTGAATTAGTCTGAATCTTCTGCAGTTGTTCCTTGACCTCTGCTTCTTGAGATCCAGATGATTCTGAATCTTTCTTATCAGCCTTAGTTCCAAAGACTGAATACTTGATTGGAGCTCTCTCTCTCCAACTTCTTAGATCTGCAGTTGGACTGACAGATCTTCTTGTGTTGATCCTCTGTATATGACTTTTCTGATTTCTTGAAGAATCTGATCAACCACTTTAAGTATTCTTCACAACTACTTGTAACCAACAACAATCAATCACTCACTCTTTCTGTAAACAATGGGTGCCTATTTATAGGCTTCCTTCATGGTAACCGGCTGATCCGGTTCATAACAGACTTCTGATTCCTCTGACAGTTGCAGTAGACCGGCTGGATCGGCAGCTGTCATGTCAACCAGTCACTTCTTGAAATTCTCTAACTGTCAGATAGTGTCGAGACTTTCTGTTCTTAAGTGTCGACACTTATAGACTAAGTGTCGACACATGCTGTGTAAGTGTCGACACAAGTCTACAAGGTGTCGACACAATTCCTTGTATGTCTCGACACAGATTCTTCTGCATGTGTCGACACTGAAATTGAGTGTCGACACAAATACTTGTACTTCATTCTTTAACTGTATTCTTCTAAGTGTCGACACATGTTCTTTGTGTCGACACATCTTCATGTGTTGAAACTGTCAAGTGTCGACACTGCTTCTTGGTGTCGACACAAGTCTTCACTTTTGTTTCTTCAGCTGAGTGTCGACACATTCCCTTAGTGTCGACACTTGTACTTAGAATATTTTATAAACTTCTCTGTTCTTTGCCAAGTGTCGACACAGCTCCTTGTGTCGACACTTCTTCTTCAAGTGTAGAGTCTTTAGCTAAGTGTCGACACATTGTGCTGAGTGTCGACACTTGCTTCAAGTGTTGACTCTTCTGGTTGTGTGTCGACACATTGTGCTGAGTGTCGACACATTCCTCAAATGCTGACTCTTCTGCATAGTGTCGACACATTGTGTTGAGTGTCGACACTTTTACTTAGACTCTGCAGACTTTTGCTGAGTGTCGACACAGCTCCAAGTGTCGACACTTTCTGGTGTAGACACAGCTCTTCTAGGTGTCGACACTTCTGCTAAGTGTCGACACAGCTTTTCTGCATACTTCTTTACTGAGTGTCGACACAGCTCCAAGTGTCGACACTTTCTGTCTGGTGTTGACTCTTCATTCCAGGTGTCGACACAATGACTCCAAGTGTCGACACTGCTTGTCTGAGTGTCGACACAAGCTTTCTCAAGTGTCGACACTTTTCCTCTGGGTGTCGACACATGGACTTAGAAACTTTTAGCTTCAGTCTAGTGAATACCTAACCTGCACAAGTAACTCAAACACACATCAAATACATTATGATGTATATCATTGAGTTAGGTGAGGCTTCTTCAAATCAGGTACATTTGACCAATGTACCCAACAATCTCCCCCTATTTGGAGAAGTCATAACCCTTAGTCAATGATATACACCATTCATAATTAAAAATTAGAGAATGATGTAAAGCAGGTATATATCAACAGGGTATATTTAAACATGTAATAAAGCACACATGTATACTCATTCAGCATTACAGAACAACCAAGAATTAGACACATTCTACTGAATCAATCATGAAATATATTTATCAAAAACTGTCCAAACATTGTGTTCAATACATTGTCAATGATTTACAAAAATATTTAGATGTAACAAATTACAACATTCTTCAGTCTAATCTTAATCTAATTCTGCTCTGGTTCTTTTATAACTATGCCTTTCCCAGCTTGTATTTTGGCTTTTACAGCAGCAGCAGCAGCAGGCTCAGTATCAGCAACCTTCTTCCCTTTGGAGTCCTTCTTCTTAAGTTCTTCAGCCTTGATTTTCTGCCTTTCAAAATAATGATAGGGCTTAGGAAAGTACTTGCTAGGCTCCACAGCTGTAGGAGGTAGCTTTCCTAACTTAGCCTTCCTTCTATACTGGACAATGGCTTCCTGCCTGATCTCATGCTTCCTCCATTCTGCTTCTGAGAACCATTTATTCCTTTCATGAGCATTGTCCTTGGCTGCTTTCCAGGCTGTGAGAATGATGTTCCTAGAAGTAGGGCTCCATTGTTCAAAATCTGGTTTTTGCTCAGCCAGTTCCCTGAACTTCTTCTTTGACAGCCTTGTCTCTTCTTCTTTGTCCATAGCCTCTTGCATAGCTGCTGTAATAGGTTGAACAACCTTTTCCAGAATAACAGTGGGCTTTCCAGCAGTTGGGCTATACATTGTGCTTACTTCAGCATGAACCATATCAAAATCTGGAGGTGGATAGATCACCTGAGCTACTTCCTGTTGCTCTCCTCCAAGATATGCACTTTGAATACCAGATTCAGCTACATTGTCATCATCACACAGGGGAGGATAGCCCAGTGTAGCTCTGATGGAATTAGAAATCCATTTGGCATGGTCAGAGCTAGCTTTGACTAACACCCTCTCCCCCTTTATGACTTCTTGTGCTACATGATCTCGCACATCATCTTTCTGGAACCTGATTTGGCTGTCCAAATACCTTATGCCATCCTTAAAGAAAGGTCTAAGCTTGGTAAGCTGTTCAGAAATGACCTTCTGGGAATCCTTGATTGCAGTCTTGACAGCAGCAAGTTCTTCCTGAAATACTTTATCAAATTCAGCCTTGGCAGCAGCAGAGGAGGTTGATGGTTCATCAGACTTACTCTTCAGTTCAGTGACTATTGTATTGTGGGATGCAGTCAAATTATCATTCATTCTGAGTTGATTCTCCAGCACATAGCCTTGCTTTAGTGCTATATCATCTACTTTGTCTTTTATCTGCTCTTGATGTTTAGCCAGGAATACTACTGCATTGCCACCCTTGTGGAAGCATTCATTCATTTCCTTCTTATTTAGGTTCATCTCAAACCTGATTGACTTGATGTCTTGGGCTAAATCAAACTGTAAAGACTTGTGGCCTTCATCAATATATTTCTCTATAGCCCTCCTTTGCTCATCCAGCTTAACTTGCATTGCTACCATTAAGCCACTGTAGTCTGTTGATGGAGCTTGTTGAATTAGAGAGTGTTGAGCAACAGTTTGTAGAGCCTTCTTGTAGCTCTGACTCCTTCTTTTGAAAACAAAGAATTGTTTCTTCTTAGCTTGCTCAGTTTCATCATCCTCAGACTCTGAAGTACTGGCTATATCCACCCTATCCTTAGGGCTTGATGGTTGTTCAGCTTGCACATCTTGTGCCTTCTCAGTGTCTAGCCTTATAGGCTCTTCCTGAACATCCAAGTTCTCCCCCTCAACAGCAGCAGTCTTGTCCATGTCAAAGTCCTCTTGATCTAAATTCAGAAATAGATCTTCCATTGTATATTCTGGGGGTGACTGAGCAGGAGATGTACTGGGTTCATTAACTACAGCAGATGTGTCTTGGAGAACAACATCTGGTGCTTGGTTTGCTTGCTGAGTTTACTGATGAATATCAGACAAATCAGAATCTATTATAGAAAAATCGAAAGTATTGAGGTCAGAAAGTACCTCTTGGATAATGAGAGTAGCTTGCTCACTCTCCAGTGTAGAGGGTTGTTCTACAGCTGGAGGCTCCCCCTGGATGTCAGCTGGCTCTTGAGGAGCAGGTGACTTCTCTGCAGCCTCATCCTCATGATTATCAGGAGTGAAAACAACATGTTCTTCACTACCTGAGCTGCTGGAGGACTCCTGAGCCACAACAGCTATCTTCCTCTTCTTCTGTGGGGGTGAATCTTTCTTAGAAGCTTGTTTCTCAGGAGTGGTCAATTCCTTTGACAGCACCCTTTCCCACCTGGAGAAGATCCTCATGTCCATCCTTCTCATGTGGTTGATTTTGCTACCTGCAGCAGAGCTCATTACCTCTGGTATTGTACCAGCCAGGTAGAGACTAAGTATCCTGCCCAGATTGGGCTTCTTCAGACTTTCCTTTACTTTCTCAAACACAACCATGGACCAGTCTGTTTTGAGGTTGAAGATGATTCTAGTCATAACACTGAACATGGAGGCTGACACCCTGTCATGCCCTCCAGGTTTACTGAGGATAACTTTACCCACAACTTCTGACAGAAACTTTCCTTGGGTATTCATTCCTCTCCTGTTGAATACTGATCCTATCTTTAGCTTAGGATCTAGTCCACACCAGGTAAGTGCTTCCCTGGTCTTAGATGTTGTTAC
This sequence comes from Platanthera guangdongensis, assembly GCA_039583875.1. NCBI lineage: Eukaryota > Viridiplantae > Streptophyta > Magnoliopsida > Asparagales > Orchidaceae > Platanthera > Platanthera guangdongensis. The sequence continues at coordinate 127,624,023 of CM077155.1, read as the reverse complement.
TTCCTCTTCTTCCTGAACTTTAGGTAGCTGAAGTACCTTTCTCAGAGACTTGGGTGAAATCTTGACCTTGGTGCCATGCACCCTTGACTTGATTCTGTAGCCTGAGTCATCTACAGACGCTCCAGTAAGAAATTCTATAACTTCCTTCTTCCATATCTTGGTTGGTTCTGAAACCAAGAACTCCAATCCTGAATTGGTGACTAGGGTTATCACCGATTTGATTTCTTGATCACCGTCGTCGAATGCGCCACGCACCAGTTCATAGCCTTCGTTAACGTTCTCTTCCAGCTTAGGAGCCATTAGGGTTTGGAGAATTAGTCTTGAGAGAAGAGAAATGTCGACACAAGAGTTTTGGTCTCGAAACTTTTGAAAGCGTGTCGACAAACAAAGACAGAACCCTATTTATACCTTTCTGGTTTGAAGACGAACAGGCGGGATGAATTTCTAAAGATGTGTCGACACTGTCAATAAGTGTCGACACTGACTTATAATGTCTCGACACACATGTGTCGACACAAGTTTAGTCAACAGATTTTATGTGTCGACACTTGGCTAAGTGTCGACACCACTATACTCGACATGTAGTCGAGACTTTACTTAGAAAATTCTGAGTAAAACTTAAGTGTCGACACCTTATTGAATGTGTCGAAACCAACTCGACATGTGTCAACACTAACATTCTGAAGTGTCGACACCTACTCGACATGTGTCGACACTAATATTCTGAAGTGTCGACACCAGCTTCCTAGATGTGTCGACACCATTTTCCTGAAGTGTCGACACTTACTATTCTGTGTCGACATAGACTTGTCTATGTGTCGACACCTTTTTACTTAGCCAATTTTTAGTTCTGTAAACTTAGTCTAAGTTTATCATACCTAGTTCAATTTTGAACCTATTGAACTTAGCTTCTTCTAAGGGCTTAGTAAACATATCTGCTATTTGATTATCAGTTTTAACATATTCAAGTGCAATATCATTTCTTTCTACATGCTCCCTAAGAAAGTGATATTTAATCTCAATATGTTTAGTTCTACTATGTGATACAGGATTGTTAGCTATTGAAATAGCACTTGTAGAATCACAGTAAAGTGGAGTTCTACTTACCTGAAATCCATAGTCTTCTAACTGATGTTGAATCCACAGAAGTTGAGCACAGCAACTTCCTGCAGCTACATATTCTGACTCAGCTGTGGAGATAGCCACACTAGTTTGCTTCTTACTGCTCCATGAAATGAGTCTTCCACCTAGGAATTGACAGGATCCAGTAGTGCTCTTTCTATCTTCTTTGCATCCTGCAAAGTCTGCATCTGAATAGCCTGTTAGATCAAAATCTCCATTCCTAGGGTACCAGAGGCCTAGATAAGGTGTGCCCTTTAGATATCTCAAGATTCTCTTGACTGCAGTCAAGTGAGACTCTTTAGGGCAGGCTTGATACCTGGCACAAACACATGTAGCATACATAATGTCAGGCCTACTTGCAGTCAAGTATAGTAGGGAGCCAACTATCCCTCTATACAAGGTTTCATCTACAGGTTTCCCTGCATCATCCTTGCTTAGAGACATACTTGACCCCATAGGAGTCTTCATGGTACTGGATGAATCCATACCATACTTCCTTATGAGTTCTAGGGTGAACTTGGACTGACATATGGATAGACCACTTCCAGTCTGTTTAACTTGGAGACCCAAGAAAAACTTCAGTTCTCCCATACTACTCATCTCAAATTGACTTTGCATAAGCTTTGCAAACTTTTTGCAAAGGCTACTTTCAGTAGACCCAAATATAATGTCATCTACATATATTTGGACAAGTATTACTTTGCCTCTAGATTCCCTAAGGAATAGAGTCTTATCTATTTTCCCCCTTGAGAACTTGTTCTCAATGAGGAAACTAGATAGGGTTTCATACCAAGCTCTAGGTGCTTGTTTTAACCCATATAATGCTTTCCTAAGTCTATAGACATAATGTGGAAGAGTAGGATCAACAAAACCTGAAGGCTGCTCCACATATACTTCTTCCTTTAAGATTACCATTTAGGAATGCTGACTTCACATCCATTTGGTATACCTTGAATCCTTGATAGGTTGCATAGGCCAAGAACATCCTTATGGCCTCCAGTCTGGCTACTGGGGCAAAGGTTTGATCAAAATCAATACCTTCTTCTTGCCTATATCCTTTTGCAACCAGTCTTGCTTTATTCTTTATGATGACCCCTTGTTCATCTAACTTATTTCTGTAGATCCACTTAGTTCCTATCACATTGTGATCTTTAGGTTTAGGAACCAGGTCCCAAACCTTGCACTTTTTGAACTGATTAAGCTCTTCCTGCATTGCTTCAGTCCACTGTGGATCTTGTATAGCTTCTTCAAATTTCTTTGGTTCTATTTGAGACAGAAAACTTGAATATACTACAGCATTCTGATTTCTGCTCCTTGTCTGAACATCTTGTCTTGGATCTCCAATAATCAGCTCTACTGGATGATCTCTTAGATGCCTGTTGGCTGGAGGCATCCTTACTTCTGGTTGTACTTCTACAGCATCTTCATCATGCTGAGTTCCTTGTACTTCTTCAGCTCCTGGTACATGTAGTTCTCCCCCTGGACATAAGCCATCTTCTTCTACTTGCTGTCTTGCAGCAGGTACATCTTCTATGGTTAGCTTGTCCATCTTCTTAGTAAGACCTGTGGGGCTGCACACACTACTAGACAACTCATTGTTAATTAGTTGTGTTTCATCAAAAACTACATGCACAGACTCCTCTACAACTTGTGTAGTCAAGTTGTAGACTCTATAAGCCTTACTATTATTGCTGTACCCAACAAACACTCCCTCTTGGGACTTGGCAGCAAACTTAGTTAGGTAAGACTTTCCATTGTTAAGTATGAAGCATTTACAACCAAAGATCCTAAAGTAGGATAAATTTGGTTTCCTGCCTTTCACAACTTCATAGGGGGTCTTATTTAACCTTTTAGTGATGGTAGCCCTATTTATCACATGGCATGCAGTGTTAACTGCTTCAGCCCAGAAATATTCTGGCAGTGATGAATCACTTAATAGGGTTCTACCAGCCTCTATCAAGGTCCTATTTTTCCTTTCAGCAATGCCATTTTGCTGAGGTGTTCTAGGTGAAGAGAATTCTTGAAATATCCCATAGTCTTCACACAGCTTTGTCATGCCTTTCAGACTGAAACTCAGTACCATGGTCACTTCTAATTTTGACCACTGTACAGTTCAATTCATTCTGAATTTGCTTAACAAAACTATAGAAGACACTAGGTGTTTCAGATTTCTGCTTTAAGAAGAACACCCAGGAAAACCTTGAGTAGTCATCAACAACTACAAAGGTGTAGACCTTCCTACCTAAGCTGTGAACTGGCATTGGACTAAATAGATCCATATGCAAGAGGTATAAACACCTCACAGCATCTTTGTTGTCTAAGCTTCTAAAGGTGGATTTAGTCTGCTTGCCTTTTGACAAGCTGAGCAAATGCCATCCTTGACACACTTAACTTGAGGACCATTCCTCACTAACTCTTTGCTAAAGAGTTTGCTAATAGTCTTATAGTTAAGATGAGCTAGCCTCTTGTGCCACTTGACACAATGAGAGACTGTCTCATCAGCTACAAGACAAACAGGAGAACCATTGTTCTCAATCATGATGTCTAGACAGTAGACATTCCTCTTTCTATATCCTGTCAAAATGATCTCTTGATCACTTGACCTCTTGATATGACAACCATTTTTAACAAATGAGATGTCATACCCTACATCACTTAACTGACTTATACTAATGAGGTTGTGTTTCAACCCTTTAACATAAGCCACTTGAGTAATGGTAACAAGGTTTGAAGAAATGTTACCAAACCCTTTGATGATTCCTTTTTCAGAACCACCAAAGGTCACTTTAGGACCATTTTTGATTGGAATATAGTCCTTCAGTAGTCCCCTAGTTCCAGTCATGTGTCTGGAACATCCACTATCCAAGTACCATGTTGGGGTATGGCCACTTGGATTCACCTGCAAAACAAATTAATGAACCTTAGAACCCAAAGTAAACTTGGGTCCTTGGTGATTGTTAGTTTGCAATTTGACATAGCTACCTGCTTGCTTTCCACCAGGTAACTTGCTACTCAACTTGGCACTGGCATTGTGCCAACAATCCAAGGCAAAGTGGCCAACCTTGCCACAACACCAGCATTCAAACTTGTTGTACCTTTGCTTAGGTACAACCTTTGCTGTTTTGACTACAGCAGGCTTGTTGAATGTTGGGGCTTTGCCCTTGGACTTGGACTGATCCTGAACAGTCCTAGCTGGTTTAATAAAACCCAATCCAGCCTTTCCTTTATGATGAACAAATTCATCAATCAAGGGTAGCACTGATTTGGGTTTTGAAAACCTAGCAACTAGCTCTTTTTCCTTCTGGAGATGGATCTCCAGTAACTTAATTTGATCATTTTTATAAGTGATAGTTCCCATCTGAATCACAGTAATGTGTTTCAGCCTGGCTACCTCATTGAGCTTTTGATCAAATTCCTTCTCAAAGTCTGTTGCAGCTGCCTTTAGATCAACAATTTCCTTTGCCTGACTTTTGGCAAGGGACTTGCTTTTCTTATAGGCTTGCAACAGAACTTTATATTCATCTAAGAGCTGATGAATATCTCCCTCAGATTCAGAAACACTTCCATCACTTGATGAAGATGAATCTGACTCTGAACTAGAACTGAAATCTGAACTTTGAGTTGGACTTTGTACCTGACTAGGTCCTGGCTGCTCCAGGATTTTGGTACTTTCAGTCAATGCCATCAGTCCTTGGCACTGACACTCTTCTTGTTCATGGATTGATTCCATGATCTGCATAAACTCTTCTTCTTCTTCAGCAAATAGCCCTATGTAGGCTTCAGCATCTGTCTCAGTGTCTGAAGAAGAAATGTCTGAAAGAGTCTTCTCATTTTTTGCAACAAAGGACTTCTCCTTCTTTCCTTTGAAGTGAGTCTTCTTTCTGTCACTGGATTCTTTTCTTCTCTCAGGACAATCTGCAATAACATGCCCCTGTCTATTGCAGCAGTAACATACTATCTTAGACCCAGTTGCCTTGCTAGTCTTTGTCTTTTTCTTGTCCTTCTTTGAAGGCTTCTTCTCCTGATACTGAACTTCTTTCCCTTTGGAAAATGAAGGTCTGGACCTCCATTGTTTCTTCTTCAGGAATTTCTGAAAATGTCTGGTGAATGCAGCAAAGTCTTCATCACTTTCACTGCTTGTAGACTTTGTGCTCACAGACTCATCTGATTCTGATTCAACTACCTCTGGGGGAGGAGTTGATGACTTAGTCCTTCCCTTTCTAGGTACTTCTGTCTTGAAGGCAACAGTCCTTTCCCTGTGCTCAGTCCTTGTTGACTTTTCCTCCTCTTTTCTCACAAACAACTGCATTTCATAAGATAACAATTTGCCAAACAGTGTGGGAGGAGGAATTTCTCCCAACTTTGCCATTTCCCTTATGGCACAGATCTTGTTGTCCCAATCTTTAGTTAGGGACCTTAAGAACTTATCATTCAATTCATAGTTTGTGAACTCTCTTCCATAGGACATGAGTTCATTAACAATTCTGTAGAACTTTTTGTAGCATTCAATGATGCTATCTCCTCTTCCTTGCCTAAAGCTCTCATACTCTTGATTAAGCAAGGACTTCCTATCTTGCCTAACTTCTTCAGAACCTTCCATATAGACAATGAGGGTATCCCACATTTCTTTGGCTGTTTTACAGTGAATTAGGTTCTGAAAAGTTGCATCATCAATGGCACTTACTATTATGTTTTGTGCCCTTTTGTCCATAGTGGCTAGGACAATTTCATCCTTGGTCATCTCAGAGAAATCCTTTGGAGTCCTCTGATTTGCATCCAATACTGAGATCTTCATGGGCACATATGGCCCCTCTTTGACTGTGATGTAGATTCTAGGGTCAGAGGCTTCCATGAATAGCCTTACCCTTTCTTTCCAGATTCCAAAAATCTCTTTTCTGCATATGGGCAGTTTCATTGAACCCAATTCCTTGTGATTCTCTGAAGAACCCATGTTTCTTGATTTTCTTGAAACTGTGTTCTGACTTATCCTAAATCTGCCAAACTGGATCTCCTCAGACAGTTAGTCCTTTTTGAGGAACCTGGCTCTGATACCACTTGAAAGATATGGTACCTAAACACCTAGAGGGGGGGGGGGGGGGTGAATAGGTGACCAAAACGTTTTTAAAACTTTGTTGGCAGCACAACAGTTTATAACACAGATTTCTGAATAAGTTCTCACAGCAAACACAACAATTCACAACACAGCACAATCACAGCACAGAATACACAAGATTTTATAGTGGTTCCCCAATCTTTGGGTACATCCACTTTCCCCCTTCGCCTATCTAGCAGTGTACTAGATTCGGCCAAACTTCTCCACTAGCTCAGAACCCAACTAGGTTCCTACACCTCAGGCCCAAAGCCTTACACTCAGCCACCAAGGCCTACACTCAGCCACCCAGGCCTACACTCAGCCAATTAAGGCCTACACTCAGAGTTCTTCAACTCCTACACTCAGGCAATCAAGCCCTACCCTCAGCCTTTATAATATAGGCTTACAATTCTCTCAGATCCAATGGATCCTACAAGTTAAAATAGAAATACAATAGCTAACTCTACAACTCAGAAAATAAGAGAGGAGTTGAGAGTTTCTTGAAGAGTTCTTGGAAGAACTCAGTTAGATCTAAACTGACTTAGCTTCCTTCAAAGCTTCTTGAGTTAGAACTGAATTAGTCTGAATCTTCTGCAGTTGTTCCTTGACCTCTGCTTCTTGAGATCCAGATGATTCTGAATCTTTCTTATCAGCCTTAGTTCCAAAGACTGAATACTTGATTGGAGCTCTCTCTCTCCAACTTCTTAGATCTGCAGTTGGACTGACAGATCTTCTTGTGTTGATCCTCTGTATATGACTTTTCTGATTTCTTGAAGAATCTGATCAACCACTTTAAGTATTCTTCACAACTACTTGTAACCAACAACAATCAATCACTCACTCTTTCTGTAAACAATGGGTGCCTATTTATAGGCTTCCTTCATGGTAACCGGCTGATCCGGTTCATAACAGACTTCTGATTCCTCTGACAGTTGCAGTAGACCGGCTGGATCGGCAGCTGTCATGTCAACCAGTCACTTCTTGAAATTCTCTAACTGTCAGATAGTGTCGAGACTTTCTGTTCTTAAGTGTCGACACTTATAGACTAAGTGTCGACACATGTTGTGTAAGTGTCGACACAAGTCTACAAGGTGTCGACACAGTTCCTTGTATGTCTCGACACAGATTCTTCTGCATGTGTCGACACTAAAATTGAGTGTCGACACAAATACTTGTACTTCATTCTTTAACTGTATTCTTCTAAGTGTCGACACATGTTCTTTGTGTCGACACATCTTCATGTGTTGAAACTGTCAAGTGTCGACACTGCTTCTTGGTGTCGACACAAGTCTTCACTTTTGTTTCTTCAGCTGAGTGTCGACACATTCCCTTAGTGTCGACACTTGTACTTAAAATATTTTATAAACTTCTCTGTTCTTTGCCAAGTGTCGACACAGCTCCTTGTGTCGACACTTCTTCTTCAAGTGTAGAGTCTTTAGCTAAGTGTCGACACATTGTGCTGAGTGTCGACACTTACTTCAAGTGTTGACTCTTCTGGTTGTGTGTCGACACATTGTGCTGAGTGTCGACACATTCCTCAAATGCTGACTCTTCTGCATAGTGTCGACACATTGTGTTGAGTGTCGACACTTTTACTTAGACTCTGCAGACTTTTGCTGAGTGTCGACACAGCTCCAAGTGTCGACACTTTCTGGTGTAGACACAGCTCTTCTAGGTGTCGACACTTCTGCTAAGTGTCGACACAGCTTTTCTGCATACTTCTTTACTGAGTGTCGACACAGCTCCAAGTGTCGACACTTTCTGTCTGGTGTTGACTCTTCATTCCAGGTGTCGACACAATGACTCCAAGTGTCGACACTGCTTGTCTGAGTGTCGACACAAGCTTTCTCAAGTGTCGACACTTTTCCTCTGGGTGTCGACACATGGACTTAGAAACTTTTAGCTTCAGTCTAGTGAATACCTAACCTGCACAAGTAACTCAAACACACATCAAATACATTATGATGTATATCATTGAGTTAGGTGAGGCTTCTTCAAATCAGGTACATTTGACCAATGTACCCAACACAAAATACACAACCTCCTTAGTTGGTGTCTTGTCATATTTGGGCTTATCATCCTGCCTGGATGATTTTCTTCTAAAGTCCTTTCTTGCCATTTTGTAGAATCTTTTGGCAAAAAGACTCATTAACTCTTCATTGGATGTAGATGTTTCATTGTCTTCAGAAGCTTTGAAGGCCAAGCTGTGCTCCTTCCTAACTGGGGTAGTTGCCTTCTGTTCTGCTGCCTCTCTTGATTTGACAAGCTGCTCATATGACTTCAGCTTGCCTAACAGAGATTCTGTTGAAATCTCATTGAGGCTTCTGGCTTCTTTGATTGGCCAGATTCTGGAATCCCATGAATTGGGGAAACACATCAGTATCTTGTCATTCACCTCAGTTAAGGTGATGTCCTTGTCAAGAGTCTTGAGTTCACTAATGATTGAACTTAATCTATTGTACATCTCATCCACAGATTCTGTCTCATCCTTTTTGAAATTCTCATAGAGAGAAATGAGACTGGATCTCCTATCCTTTCTTTCATCAGCTGAGCCTGCTACCATTTGGTTGAGAGAGTCCCAAATGGCCTTGGCTGAGGTGCACTTAGCCACTTTCTGAAATATGTCATCTAACATTGTTTGGGCCAGAATATTCATAGTCTTTGCATCAGCCATCTTGGCTTTCTTATAGGCTTCAGTATTGTCTGGAGGTGGTACTGCACTCAGATTAGTTGATGTGCTGGCAGAAGTTGCAGGAGCTGGAGGAACACCTATTGAAATGACAAAAAAAATATCCTCATCAATGGAGTTCATCTATAATCTAATTCTTGCCTTCCAGATGGCAAACTTATTAAGATTGCACACTGGAGGTCTGATGCTTGTATAATCCTTATTTTGGGCCATGTCTGTGAGAAGGATAAGTCCAATAACAGAATAAAAACAAACAGATCTAAGTGATCTTTGGGTTCAGGTGTTAGCCTGTCCAACCAATCAGGTATGGTATGTTAACCAACCTGGAGCACTGAATTAGTTGAATAGCAACCAACCTGTAAGGTCTGGTAATTTAACCAACCTCGCTCTGATACCAATTGAAAGTTCAGGAGGTATGTTTGATACCACCGGAAGGTGTTAGTTAGAGCAGATTATACTCTAGAGGGGGGGTGAATAGAGTATGTTGGTGATTTTAAAACTTTTACAACTGTTGTTGTATTTTAGGTGTGTGTGCAGGGAAGCAAATACAATAAACCAAGATGCAGCAACTATCTAATCACAACACATTCACAGAGCAAGGCCAGAAAACAAAAAGAAAAGAAAGCAACTAGACGACACAAGAATTTTATAGTGGTTCCCCAAATCTGGGTAGTCCACTCTTCTACAACCCTTGTAGGAATCCACTGTAGGAAGGGGTTTATCAGGTGTCCTGGCACCAATGGGGTTTTGATCAGGTTCCCAAAAACCAAACCCTCAAGTCTTTTGGAGGGAGACTTGCAACCAGAATAATTTTTAAGGGAATTAAAACCCTGTACAGAGGTGGAGTGAGAGGGTGATGAGGTCTTCTCTTTCTCAAGTCAAATGAGAAGACTTGTGGATTGTTGTTTAACAGCTTTGCTCCCCTGAGATGTAGAATGAATCAGGAAGAATGCTGGAGCACTACTTCAGGGTGATAGGTCTTCAAAGACCTAGATTTCTTGGTCCAGAGAAAGTCTCCAGGAACTTCTTGTGATTGATATGAATGTATTGTCTTTAAAGTTATCCTGAGTAAAAGCAGATGAAGAAGACTCTTGATATTGATGTAGTGTTCTTCTTCTTCTTATTCTTGATCAGTTTCTCTCTGGGCCAGGAATGAATTCCTTTTTCTGTGTTGTCTGAATCACTGTCTGTCTTTTTTTTGTTGTCTATCACTGAATTACTAACTCTTTCTGTATATCTCAATGTCTCATAAGAAACATTCGAATTTTGAATATAGAGCAGTAATGGCAGACGGCCTGTAAAGGAAGCAGCAATTAATTATTTCCCCAACTGTTTCCATGGGAAAATGGCATGTAATAATCCAGGATTAACTTCGCATTCTAACGGTAGTATTCTGGGAAGAATTGCCATTAAATGTTCAGTAATCAGCGCCATGGAATGAGACGGGAACGGAAGAAGACCTAGTCTGGAATCGTCGACCGAAGAACATAATTCGTCGAATTGAGTTTTGAGTTCGTCGATCTGAGCCTGAGTTCGTCGAGCTAAGCTGAGTTCGTCGAGCTGAACTGAGTTCGTCGAGCTGACAGTCTTCATTCGTTGAACAGACAATTCTTCAATATCAGACAATCTTTATTCGTTGAGCAGAGAACTAAATTCGTCGAGCTGAGAACTGAAGTCGGCGACTTGAGAATCTGAGAACTTGAGGTCCAAGTTCGTCGAGCTCAGAAAGTAATTCGTCGACCAAAGCTTGAAGTTGGACTTAGAGAAATTCTTAAGTAGTCCTGATAATGCTTGAAGTAGAATCCCAGTGTTCGTCGAACAAAGAACATAGTTCGTCGAGCTCAGCACTACGAATTGTCTCACGATCGTCGAGCGCAGAACTCCCTTCGTCGAGCTGAGTTCGACGAACGTCGAACTCATTTTACTTAGTCTGAAAAGCTGATAGATCTGGAGTTCTTGATGGTCTTGAGGAAGGCTGGTCCATCTGAAGTTGAGATAGAGGACTGTCCTAGACTCTAAGACATAAACTTGACCCAGACTATACATGATGGGTCACATCCTAAGTCAGTGGACCTAGCCCAAATCAACTAGGGATCCAACAGCCTCATGCAGCAGACCTGATGCTGAAGATCTAGTAGAAGGTCATTCTGAAGAATCAGAAGAGGAATCTGAGATAGATGAGGAACAGGTAATCTCATCTTTTGACTTTAATTCTATTGATTTTAAAATTGAATTCAAATCTTTATGTAATGATTTAATTAAATCTGAAAAAGAAATTAAAATGCTAAGAGATAGGCAATCTGCGTTTGATAATTTATTTGCTGAAAACAATAAGCTTAAGGATGATCTAGCTTTAGCTAATGAACAAATTATTTCTTTTAAAAACAGAGTTATGTGAGGCTAAGCAACTTGAGGAATCTCTTAATGGGATAAGCCTTAAGCTGATGGACATCACAAGTACAGTCAATGATAGACTAAATGGCAAGCTGGGCTTAGGTGTTTCATCAAGCTTACACCCCATATTTAAGAAGAAAATATTATCAACACCCATAAAATTTGTTTCAGCTAAGGGTAAAGAGGTAACAAGCAATAAACAATCCACAGAAGAATTACCTAACACTAAAAATCAAAATAACAGAAACAAGAAAAATCTAAGTAAAAACAAAGTTCAACAGATTTCGTCGAACTCACACAGACGAAATGTGGCTAGTTCGTAGAACTCTGATCGATGATATATGAACGCAAATATTAGCAACTATAATTTATTTTACTACGATCGACGAACTGTGTATGGTTCGTCGAGCAGAGATCGATGAACTTGGGGCGCAGAAAATGAATATATTCATTCTCTGAGCAGAGATCGACGATCTCATCAAACTTCATCGAACTCCGTTCGACGAACTTACAACTTTTCGTCGAACCCAGTCAGACTTAACAAAAGTCATAATTTTAACAGAAACTTTCATCAATCTAGTAAACCTTTTAATCCTCTTGCTGATTGGGAAATTCCACCTAGAAGATACCATCCCTTAGGTTATAAATCCTAACCTGAATTTTCAGTTATATCAAGTTTTTCTTATCAGAAAAATAAAGGACCCAAGGTAATCTGGGTCAAGAACAACTAATTATTTTCTTTGCAGGTAAAGTGCTGTCGAGCTTTAAATCAACTATGGTATCTGGACAGTGGATGCTCAAAGCATATGACTGGCAGCAAGGATAACTTAAATAACTACAAGTACAAGCTGGGACCAAAGGTGATCTTTGGTAACTCAAATTATGGTCAGTCTGAAGGCTTTGGAGAAGTTAAGATTAGAGCAGTCACTTTCATAAAGGTGACTTATGTAAGTGGACTACAACATAACCTCATCTCTATAGGTCAACTTTGTGATGAAGGTTATCAGGTACATTTTAACTCAAGTTCTTGTATTATTTCTATTAAAAAAACCAGACTGTTTTAATTGGGTATAGACAAGGCAACATATATGTAGTTGATTTTCATTCTGCAACTTCAGATATTTGTTTACTCAATCTTGTTAGCAATCAAAATGATTTATGTCATAAAAGATTAGGACATGTCAACATGAAAAACATTACTAGGCTATCTAAAGACAACCTTGTTAGAGGTTTGCCTTCTGGTCCCTACAAGAATGAAGGCCTCTGCAGGGCTTGTCAATTAGGCAAGCAAACTAAATCTAGCTTTAAATCAGTTAATAAAAGTGATTCACCTAGGATTTTGTACTTGCTACACATGGACCTTTTTGGCCCAATAGCTGTACAAAGCCTAGGAGGGAAATCTTATACTCTAGTTATTGTAGATGACTTCTCAAGATTCAGTTGGGTGTTCTTCCTGAGATCTAAGTTACATACATTCAAGGTTCTTACAGATTTTCTCAGGACCATACAGATTGAGTACTCTACTCCAGTTGCATTGATCAGAAGTGATCATGGTACTGAGTTTGAGTCTCTTCTTATGCATGAGTTCTGTGAGAAGAAAGTTATCAGGCATTACTTCTCAGCTCCTAGAACTCCTCAACAAAATGGTGTAGCTGAAAGGAAGAATAGAACCTTAATTTAAGCTGCAGGCACATTACTTGTAGATGCTTATATGCCCCTATCCTTTTGGGCAGAGTCTGTGAGCACAGCAAACTATGTACTGAACAGAATTTTAATACATAAACTTAAGAATAAGACTCACTATGAATTGCTTAAAGGGAAGAAACCTAAAATCATATATTTTAAAATATTTGGTTGTGTATGGTATATTCATAATAATGACAAGAAATATATTAGAAAGTTTAAAGCTAAGGCTGCAGAGGGAATTTTTTTAGGATATTCCTGTAACATCCCATTTCCAACTAGAACCCTAAGAGTGGTTTTGGCCATGACTAGGTCATAACAAAACCCTAAGAAGCTATAAAGGGCCAAGTGATAGAAGGCCAAGGTGAGAATCACCTTGGTCTGCCTATGGCACAACCTCATCACAAAACCTAGTGTTTGACCTTAGGGCTTCACCATGACTCCATGACCCCACCACAATATCACTAACCTATCAGATAGGTCCACTAGAGCCTTAAGGGTCCATTAGAGTTAACCCAAGGTGGCCAATTTGACCTAGGACCACTATAGGTCTAAATTGGGCAAGGTGACCTAACAGAGGGCAGTTGGTCTGTAATGTGCCCAACCAACCTTGCCCAGGTCTTCCTAGACCTAAAGTGGTGTCAATGGGTCACCAAGGACACATTGGGTTCAGTTCTAGAGGCCAAGTTGACCCAAGTCAACTCTAGCCCTAATCTGGTCAAAGTACCCTTACTAAGGGTAGGTGACCTCCAAAGTGCAAGGTAACCATATATAACCCTACATGGACATTAGGAGAGGCCAATGGGTACCAAGGACACATTGGGTTCAGTCCTAGAGGCCAAGTTGACCTAAGTCAACTCTAGCCCTAATCTGGTCAAAGTACTCTTACTAAGGGTAGGTGACCTCCAAGGTGCCAAGTCAACCCTACCCAACCCAACATAGACCTTAGGGGAGGCCAATGGGTCACCAGGGACCCATTGGGATCAACCCAAATGGTCATGTTGACCAAGGTCAACTCTACCTTAAGGTTAAGTCAAATTAGCCCAAATGGGCTAACCGAAGCTCAAGCCCATCCCCCCACTTGGGCTAACTTTATTTTAATTAATAATAATGATTTTATGGGCTGCCAATAGGCTAGGGAGATGAAAAAATTCGTTCATGATGACTAGGAGAGACAAAACTCCATTTGCCTTTTAATGGAGGAGAGAGAAAGTGAGAAAGAGAGCCATTCATGGCCAAGGAAGGCCAAGGGACTTCTCCCTTCATTTCCAAAGTGTTGATTACATTGGAATAAATGTACTTGATTTGAAGAAGCCTCACCCTACTCAATGATATACATCAAAATGTATTTGATGTGTTTTGAGTTTAGTTGTGCAGGTTAAGTATTTGCAGGGAAAGCTGAAAAGTTTCTAAGTCCATGTGTCGACACCCAGAAGAAAAGTGTCGACACTTAAGAAGGCTTGTGTCGACACCCAGAGAAGTAGTGTCGACACTTGGAGTAATTGTGCCGACACCAGGAATGTAGAGTCGACACCAGAAGGAAAGTGTCGACACATACATGTTGTGTCGACACAAAATGAAGAAAAGCTGTGTCGACACTTAGAAGCAGTGTCGACACCCAGAGGAACTTTGTCGACATCAAAAGTGTCGACACTTGGAGGCTGTGTCGACACTCAGCAAAACTTCAACAAAGTTCAAGTACAAGTGTCGACACTAGGAGGTTGTGTCGACACTCAGTAAGTTTCAACAAATTCTAAGTACAAGTGTCGACACAGAGGAGTTGTGTCGACACTCAACCAAAGTCTCAACACATGAAGAATGTGTCGACACAAAGGAGTTGTGTCGACACTCAACCAAAGTCTCAACATAAAGAAGATGTGTCGACACAAGGAGAAGTGTCGACACACAGCAAAAGTATCAACACAGAACGCATGTGTCAACACCAAGGAGATGTGTGGACACTTAGCAAGTATCAACACAAGAAGATGTGTCGACACAACGGAGTTGTGTCGACACTTACAAGAAATCAACAAAGTATCAAAGAAGAAGGACTTGTGTCGACACACAGGATCAGTGTCGACACATTCTGAAGAAGCAATGTCGAGAAGTAATTTCTACAACACAAGGAGTTGTGTCGACACCATGAAGGCTAGTGTCGACACTTAGTCTACTTGTGTCGACACTTAGTCTATCAGTGCCGACACTTAAAGACTGACTGTCTCGACACTTTCAGACAGTTATAGAAATTCAAGAAGTGACTGGATGACTTGACAGCTGCCATTCCAGCCGGTCTACTACAACTGTCAGAGCTGTCAGAAGATCGTTAGAAACCGGATCAGCCGGTCACCATGAAGAAAGCCTATATAAAGGCTTATACCTTCAACAGATGACAGTTGTTGAAATAAATCAAAGAGAGACAGATTGAGATAGATCAAGCAATTCATTGAAGAATCAGTTGAAGTGATCAGAAGATCTAAGAAGTTGGAGAGAGAGAGCTCCTTCCAAGAAGACAGCTGTTGAACCAGGCTGTGAAGAAAGTTTCTGATTATGATCTGATTCTTAAGTCAGCAGTGATTGAAGATCAGCTGCATAGAGACTCAACCCTACTGTGTTCTAAATTCAAGAAGCTTTGAAGGAAGCCAAGGGAGGTTGATCTCAGCAGAGTTCTTCCAAGAACTCATCAAGAAACCAGACAACTCTTCTCTCTTATTCTGAGTTGTCGGTATATACATTGTAATATTAATTTCTTGTAGGATCCTTAGGGATCTGAGTTGTAAGCCTGAAATTATAAAGGCTGAGTGGTAGGGCATGTGTGCCTGAGTGTAGGAGATACTTTTCTCTGAGTGTAGGCCTTGTTGAGGGCTGAGTGTAGGCCTTGGTGAAGGCTGAGTGTAGGTCTTTGTGAAGACTGAGTGGTTGGGCTGTGTGCCTGAGTTATACGAGTGGGATCACTCTGAGCTGTAGGAACCTATTTGGGGTTCTGAGTGTAAGATCTGAGGATCTGAGGAATAGTGGAGAAGTTGGGCCGAATCTAGTACACTACTAGATAGGCAAAGGGGGAAAGTGGATGTACTCGGACCTTGGGGAACCACTATAAAATCTGTGTGTTCTCTGTGTGTTCTTTATTCTGTGATTGCTGTGATGTATTGCTGAGAAGAATTGTTTATAATTCTGTGAATCTGCCTAAAAGTTTAAAAAGATTAAGGTCACCTATTCACCCCCCCTCTAGGTGATTAGGTACAATTTCTTTCAAGTGGTATCAAAGCGAGGTTGCTCAAAAAGGACATAACTGTCTGAGTAAAAGATCCTGTTGGCAGATTCAGTATAATCAAGAAAATCAAGAAAATGGGTTCAACAGAGAATCACAAAGAACTAGGATCCATGAAGTTGCCAATCTGCAGAAAGGAGATCTTTGGCATTTGGAAAGAAAGGGTTAGACTATTTATGGAAGCCACTGACCCTAGAATCTATATCACAGTCAAAGAAGGGCCATATGTGCCAATGAAAGTATCAATTCTGGATGCAAACCAGAGAACTCCTAAGAACTATTCTGAGATGACTAAAGATGAGATTATTCTGGCCACAATGGACAAGAGGGCTCAGAATATAATTGTGAGTGCAATAGATGATGCCACATTCCAGAATTTAATTCACTGTAAAACATCAAAGGAAATGTGGGACACACTGATAGTGTACATGGAGGGCTCTGAAGAAGTTAGACAGGACAGAAAGTCTTTATTAAATCAAGAGTATGAAAGCTTCAGACAAGGCAGGTCTGATAGCATAACTGAGTGCTACAAGAAATTCTATAGGATTATCAATGAGTTGATGTCTTATGGAAGAGAATTAGCAATTATGAGCTGAATGATAAGTTCTTGAGATCCCTAACTAAAGACTGGGATACCAAGATTTGTGTCATAAGGGAAATGGCCAAATTAGCAGACATACCTCCTCCAACATTGTTTGGAAAACTGTTATCATATGAGATGCGGTTAATGGTAAGTAAGGAGGAGGAGAAGACTACCAGAGTTGAGCACAAAGAAAGAACTGTGGCTTTCAAGACAGAAACTGCCAGGAAATATAAAAGTAAGTCTCCATCTCCACCTCCAAAAGTTGCTGAGACTGTGACAGATGAGTCAGAAAGCAAGAATTCTGAAAGAAGTGAGAGTGATGAAGATTTTGCAGCTTTCACTAGACATTTTCAGAAGTTCCTTAAGAAGAAACAGTGGAGGTCTAAGCCATCCACTTCACAGAAGTCATCAAAGAATGACAGGAGAAAGCCCAAGTCAAGTAAAACTACTTCAAAGATAGTTTGTTATTGTTGTAACAGACAGGGACATGTTGTTGCTGACTGTCCAGAGAAGAGGAAAGAGTCAACTGATAAGAAGAAGACTCAAATCAAGGGCAAAAAGGAAAGGTCCTTTGTTGCTAAGAAGGACAAAAGTCTGTCTGATATGTCATCTTCAGAATCAGATTCAGAAGCTGAAGCTTATATTGGACTGTTTGCTGAAGAAGAGGAAGAGGAGTTCATCCAGTTAATGAACTCTATATATGAGCATGAGGACAATAAGTGTCAGGGACTGATGGCCTTATCAGAAGGAGACAAAATCCAGGATCATCCTGGACCAAGTCAGGTACAAAATTATTCTGTTAGTTCAATTTCTAGTACTGAGTCAGATTTAGATACATCAGCATCAAGTGATGTTAGTGGATCTGAATCTGAAGGAGATATTCATCAGTTGATTGATGAATATAGTGTAGTGTTGCAAGCTTTGAAGAAAAGAAATTCCTTGGCCAAGAGTCAGGCTAAGGAGATTGCCAGTCTTAAAGTTGCTGCAACAGATTTTGATAAGTTAGTTGATCAGAAATTAAATGAAATAGCCAGGCTGAAGAACATTACTGTTATTCAGATGGGAACTATTGCATTCAAGAATGATCAAATTAGAAATCTGGAGATTAGTCTTCAGAAGGAGAGAGATATAGTAGCAAGGTTTTCTAAACCAAAATCTATTTTACCTTTGATAGATGAATTTGTACATCAAAAGGGTAAAACTGGATTGGGGTTTACAAAACCTGCCTGGACTGTAAAGTCCAAGTCTAAGGGCAAAGCCCCAGTACTCAACAAGCCTGCTGTAGATAAAACAGCCAGGGTTGTACCTAAGCAAAGGTACAATAGATTTGAGTGTTGGTGTTGTGGCAAGGTAGGCCACTTTGCCATAGACTGTTAGCACAATTCTAGTGCCAAAGTGAGTAGCAATCTGCCTGCTAGAAAAGCTACAGGTAGTTTTGTTAAGAGGCAAACTAACCAGCACCAAGGACCCAAGAATTCTTTGGGTTCTAAGGTTAACTAATCTGTTTTGCAGGTGAGTCCAAGTGGCCATGCCCCAATATGGTACTTGGACATTGGATGTTCCAGACACATGACTGGAACTAGGGGATTGCTAAAGGACTATACACCAATCAAGGATGGTCCTAAAGTCACCTTTGGTGGTTCTGAAAAAGGAATCATCAAAGGCTTTGGTAACATTTCTAGCAACCTTATTACAATTACTCAAGTGGCTTATGTTAACGGTTTGAAACACAACCTCATTAGTATAAGTCAGCGGAGTGATTTAGGATATGACATCTCATTTGTCAAAGATGGTTGTCATATCACGAGGTCAAATGATTAAAAGATCATTCTGACAGGTTATAAGAAGAGAAATGTCTATTGACTAGACATTATGTGTGAGAACAATGTTTCTCCTGTGTGTCTTATAGCTGATGAGAAAGTCTCTCATTGTGTCAAATGGCACAAGAGGCTAGCCCATCTCAACTACAAGACAATTGGTCAACTCTTTAGCAAAGAGTTAGTGAGGAATGGTCCTCAGGTTAAGTGTATTAAGGATGAGATATGCTCAGCTTGTCAAAAGGGCAAGCAGACCAGATCCACCTCTAATAGAATTGAGAACAAAGATGTTGTGAGGTGCTTATACCTCTTGCATATGGATCTTTTTGGTCCTATGCCAGTTCACAGCCTAGGTAGGAAGGTCTACACATTTGTGGTTGTAGATGACTACTCAAGGTTTTCCTGGGTGTTCTTCCTTAGACAGAAATCTGAAACACCTAGTATCTTTTATAGTTTTGTCAAACAAATTCAGAATGAGTTAGACAGTATAATGGTCAAAATAAGAAGTGACCATGGTACTGAATTCCAGTCTGACAGTATGACAAAGCTATGTGATGAGTTTGGGATATTTCAAGAATTTTCTTCACCAAGAACACCTCAGCAAAATGGCATTGCTGAAAGGAAAAATAGAACCTTGATTGAGGCTGGTAGAACCCTATTAAGTGACACATCTCTCCCAGAATATTTCTGGGCTGAGGCAGTAAACACTGCATGTCATGTAATTAATAGGGCTACTATCACCAAGAGCCACAATAAGCCCCCTATGAGATTGTGAAAGGCAGAAAACCAAATCTATCCTATTTCAGGATCTTTGGTTGTAAATGTTTTATACTTAACAATGGTAAGTCTTACTTAACCAAGTTTGCTGCCAAATCCCAAGAGGGGATCTTTGTTGGGTACAATAACAACAGTAAGGCTTATAGGGTCTACTACTTGACTACTCAAGTTGTAGAAGAGTCAGTACATGTAGTGTTTGATGAAGCTAGACTCATTAACAATGAATTATCTAGAAGTATTTGCAGCTCTACAAGTGTGACTGAGAAGATGGACAAGCTCACTATTGAAGAAGGTTCTACTGCAAGTCAGCAAGTGAATGATAGTGGATGTTGTCCAGGGGGAGTACTAGATGTACATGATGTAGAAGAAGACCAAGGGGTGCAGCAAGTTGAAGAAGCTGAAGGAGTACACCCTGGAGACAGGCTGCCTCCAGCAAATAGGTATCTAAAAGCTCATCCAGCCAATCAAATTATTGGTGATCTCAGACAAGGGGTACAAACAAGGAGCAGAAATCTAAGTTCAGTTCTCTAATCCAGCTTTCTATCCTAAGTAGAGCCAAAGAAATTTGAAGAAGCCATCCTAGACCCTCATTAGATTGAGGCAATGCAAGAGGAGCTGAACCAGTTCAAAAGATGCAATGTCTGGGAGCTAGTTCCTAAACCAAAAGACCACAATATAATTGGAACTAAGTGGATCTTTAGGAACAAGCTGGATGAAAATGGAGTTATTATAAAGAACAAAGCAAGACTGGTTGCAAAAGGATATAGGCAGGAAGAAGGTATTGACTTTGATCAGACCTTTGCTCCAGTAGCCAGACTAGAGGCAATAAGGATGTTCTTGGCCTATGCAACCTATCAAGGATTTAAAGTATACCAAATGGATATTAAGTCCGCCTTTCTGAATGGAAATCTGAAGGAAGAAGTCTATGTGGAACAGCCATCAGGTTTTGTTGATTCAACTAAACCTAATTATGTCTATAGACTTAGGAAGGCTTTGTATGGGTTAAAACAAGCCGCTAGGGCTTGGTATGAAATCCTGTCTAGTTTCCTCATTGAGAATAAATTCACAAGGGGAAAATAGAAAAGACTCTATTCCTTAGGGAATCCAGAGGGAAGATCATCTTAGTCCAAATATATGTAGATGACATCATATTTGGGTCTACAGAAAATAGTCTTTGCAGAAAGTTTGCAAAACTTATGCAAGGACAATTTGAAATGAGCAGTATGTGGGAACTTAAATTCTTCTTGGGTCTCCAAGTTAGACAGACTGAGAATGGTTTATCCATATGCCAGTCTAAGTTCACTCTAGAATTGATAAGAAAGTATGGTATGGAATCATCCAGTACCATGAAAACTCCTATGGGGTCAAGTATGTCTCTTAGCAAAGATGATGTAGGGAAACCTGTAGATGAGACTTTGTATAGAGGGATAGTTGGCTCCCTATTATATTTGACTGCAAGTAGACCAGATATCATGTATGCTACATGTGTCTGTGCTAGGTACCAAGCTTGCCCTAAAGAGTCTTATTTGACAGCAGTCAAAAGAATTTTGAGATATCTTAAGGGCACACCTTATCTAGGCCTTTGGTACCCTAGGAATGGAGACTTTGAACTGACAGGTTATTCAGATGCAGATTTTGCAGGCTGCAAGGAAGATAGGAAAAGTACAACAGGTACCTATCAATTCTTAGGTGGAAGACTGATTTCATGGAGTAGCAAGAAACAAACAAGTGTGGTTATCTCCACAGTAGAATCAGAGTATGTGGCTGCAGGAAGTTGATGTGCTCAACTTCTATGGATACAACATCAGCTTGAAGATTATGGTATGCAAGTAAGTAGAACACCTCTATTTTTTGATTTTACTAGTGCCATTTCTATTACAAATAATCCTGTCTCCCATAGTAGGACTAAGCACATATAAATAAAATACCATTTTCTAAGAGAACATGTGGAAAAAGAAGATATTTCACTAGAGTATATTAATACAGATAATCAGCTTGCTGATATGTATACTAAGCCTTTAGATGAAACCAAATTCAATAAATTTAAAATTGAATTAGGGATGATAAACTTAGAATAGTTTACAAAAAATTGGCTAAGTAAAATAGTGTCGAAACACAGAGTTGTCTGTGTCGAGACAGAGAAGTGGTGTCGACACTTCAGAGAAAAGGTGTCGACACATCTAGGAAGTCTGTGTCAACACTTCAGAGAATTAGTGTCGACACATGCAGGGTAGGTGTCGACACATCCAAGGTGGTGTCGACACTTAGGATTTATACAGCATTATTCAGGTAAAGTCTCGACTAAGTGTCGAGCTGAGTGGTGTCAACACATAAACAAGTGTCGACACATATATTCTTGTGTCGACACATAGTTGTCGAGACATTATAAGTCTGTGTCGACACTTTTCAACAGTGTCGACACAATTTAAGTATTTTGACGCGCCCTTTCATCTTCGATTCTAGAAAGGTATAAATAGGTTTTCGCCATTGTCCGTCGACACGCTCACCAAAGTTTCGAGACCAAACTTGTGTGTCGACATCTCTCTTCTCTAAATTCAAATTTCTTCAAACCCTAATGGTACCCAAGCTAGAAGAAAATATGAATGAAGGATATGAACTCGTGCGACACGCATTTGATGACGCGGAACCCGAGATCAAAGGCGTAATAACCCTAATAGCTGAGACTGGGTTAGAATTTCTTATTTCAGAACCGATAAAGATCTGGAAGAAGGAGGTCCTGGAATTTCTGAATGGAGCAACACTAGATGAATCAGGACTCAAGATAAAGTCCAGAGTTCATGGGGCAAAGGTGAAGGTCTCTCCTAAAAGTCTGAGAAAAGTTCTTCAACTACCAAGAACTAAGGGAGAAGAAGATGTTTCTGCTTCTAAGACTAGAGAAGCATTGACATGGTGTGGACTGGATTCCAATCTGAAGATAGGATCTGTATTCAATAGAAAGGGAATGAATATGCAAGGCAAATTCTTATCTGAAATTGTGGGCAAAGTCATCCTGAGCAAGCCTGGAGGCCATGACAAAATCTCAGCTCACATGTTCAGTCTAATGACCAGTAGTATCTTCAAACTAGAAACTAATTGGTCTGCAGTTGTGTTTGAGAAGATAAAAGAGAGTATGAAGAAACCCAATATGGGTAGAATACTAAGTCTTTACCTAGCTGGCAGTATACCTGAGGTAATGAATCAAGCAGCTGAATCTAAGATTAACCATATGAGGAGAATGGATTTGAGAATCTTCTCTAGGTGGGATAGAGTACTAACCAAAGAACTGCCATCTCCATTAAAAGACACACCTCAGAAGAAGAAGAAGAAAGCCATAGTGGCTCCTGAATCATCAAGTAGCTCTGAAGAGCAAGTAGTTTTTACTCCAGATGATGAAGAAACTGGAAATGCTGGCCAGTCTTCAGGAGGACAAGAAGATGCACCAAGGCAGGGGGAGCTACCACAAGCTAGCCCAGTACACCTGGATCCACTCCAGGGGGAGCCTCTACTGGTGGATGAGCCAACTCCACTAGAGAGTGAACAAGCTACTCAGACCATACTTGAGGTAATAACTGAAATCAACCAATTAGATTTCCCTATTGAGAATGAAGTTATGACTGACACATTATCTGATGTTAATCAGCAACCTCAGATTCTTAGGCAACCTCAGGATGTTGTCATGGAAGACACATCTGTTGCTGATCAAGTGATTGATGATATAAGAGATTCTCCACCCCATCCTCAACAGGAATTTACTTTAGAAGAACTGTTCCCTGACCTTCTATAAAATGACTTTGAGAGAGAAAAAGCTGCTGCTGAGGGGGAGAAAGTAATTATTGAGGGGGAGCATGTGGAGATTGAAGTAGAAACTGCAAGACAAGAACCTGAGATGCAACAACATGCTGAGGAGTTACCTAGGAAGGATTTACGTCCTAGCCCTAAGGAAAGAGTTGAAATAGCCAGCACATCTGCCTCAGAGGATGAAGAGGCTGCAAGAGCCAAGAAGAGGAAATTTCAAGTCTTTAAGAGCAGGAGCCAGAATTATAAGAAAGCCCTACAAACAATTGCACCACAGCCTGCACCATCTACTGACTATAATTCTCTGATGGTGGCAATGCAGATTAAGCTGGATGAGCAAAGAAAAGCTCTGGAAAAGTACATGGATGAAGGGCATAAGTCACTGCAATTTGATCTGGCCCAAGACATCAAGTCAATCAGATTTGAAGTGAATCAGAACAAGAAAGAGATGACTGACTGCTTCCATAAAGGAGGGAATGTTGTTGTCTATTTGGAAACACATCAGGAGAAAATAAAGACAAAACTTGATGAGCTAGAAGTGAAGCAAGGCTATGTCCTAGAAAACCAGATCAGAATGAATGATAATTTGACATCTTCACATAATGCAATAGTAACAGAAATGAAGAATATAGCTTCTGGTCAAACTGCAGAAAGTGCAAATGCCAAAGAAGCTTTTGATAAGAAGTTACAAGAGATCCTTACTGCTTTTAAAACTATGCTTGAAGATTCCCAGAAGGCTATAGCTCAATAACTTCAGAAGTTTAAACCTTTCTATAAGGATGGAGTAAACTATTTAAATGCACAGATAAGGTTTCAGAAAGATGATCTGAGGGATCACATTGAAAGAGAAGTCATAAAGGGGGAGAGGGTGTTAGTCAAAGCAAGCTCTGATCATGCAAAGTGGATTTCAAATTCCATCAGAGCCGCCCTTGGATATCCTCCATTATGTGATGATGATAATGTTGCAGAGTCTGGAATTAATCTTGTATATCTTATAGGAGAGCAAGCTGAAGTAGCTCAAGTGATAAACCCTCCACCAGACTTTGATATGATACATCAAGAGATACAGTCAATGTATAGTCCTCCTGAAGGAAATCAGAATGTCATCCTTGAGAAAGTGGTTCAGCCTGTGCTAGAGGAAAAACTGAAAGAACAAGAGGCTTTGCTAAAAGAACAAGAAACTCAGTTATCTAAGAAAAGATTCAGAGAGCAAGCTGAACTTAGGCCAG
This sequence comes from Platanthera guangdongensis, assembly GCA_039583875.1. Taxonomy (NCBI): domain Eukaryota; kingdom Viridiplantae; phylum Streptophyta; class Magnoliopsida; order Asparagales; family Orchidaceae; genus Platanthera; species Platanthera guangdongensis. The sequence goes on along the minus strand of CM077155.1, from coordinate 127,599,574 downwards.
ACTTTGAACAATGGAGACCCACCTCCAGGAATATCATTCTAACTGCTTGGAAGGCTGCTAAAGACAATATTGTGGATAGAGGCAAATGGTATTCTGATCTGGAGTGGAGGAAGCATGAGAATAGGCAAGAGGCTATTGTTCAATATAGAAGAAAGGCTAAGTTGGGAAAGCTACCTCCTACTGCACAGAAGCCTAGCAAATACTTCCCAAAGCCTTATCATTATTTTGAATGGCAGAAGATCAAAGCTGAAGAATTGAAAAAGAAAGATCTTAAGGGAAAGAAGCTTGCTGCTGCTGAAGATACTGAAGCTCTCGTCCAAGCAAAGATACAATCTGGAAAGGGCATAGTTATCAAGGAGTCTGAGCTGCCTTAGGATAGAAATTTTTCTTAAGTTTACTATGTGTAATCAGTTGCATTCAACTTTCTGTAAACTTTTGAATAATGAATATGTTGAAGTTGTTAGAACAATGTGATATATGTTAAATCTATTACATTACTGTTCTGAGATATTTGTGTATACATGTTTTGTTTATACATGTTTATGTACTTACCCTGTCATTTAATATTGTTTTACATCATACTGTGAATTTGTTATGTATGGTGTATATCATTGACTAAGGGTTATGACTTCTCCAAATAGGGGGAGATTGTTTGGTACATTGGAATAAATGTACCTGATTTGAAGAAGCCTCACCCTACTCAATGATATACATCAAAATGTATTTGATGTGTTTTGAGTTTAGTTGTGCAGGTTAAGTATTTGCAGGGAAAGCTGAAAAGTTTCTAAGTCCATGTGTCGACACCCAGAAGAAAAGTGTCGACACTTAAGAAGGCTTGTGTCGACACCCAGAGAAGCAGTGTCGACACTTGGAGTAATTGTGTCGACACCAGGAATGCAGAGTCGACACCAGAAGGAAAGTGTCGACATATACAGGTTGTGTCGACACTCAATGAAGAAATGTCCAGAGAAGCTGTGTCGATACTTAGAAGCAGTGTCGACACCCAGAGGAACTTTGTCGACATCAAAAGTGTCGACACTTGGAGGCTGTGTCGACACTCAGCAAAACTTCAACAAAGTTCAAGTACAAGTGTCGACACTAGGAGGCTGTGTCGACACTCAGCAAGTTTCAACAAATTCTAAGTACAAGTGTCGACACAGAGGAGTTGTGTTGACACTCAACCAAAGTCTCAACACATGAAGAATGTGTCGACACAAAGGATTTGTGTCGACACTCAACCAAAGTCTTAACACAAAGAAGATGTGTCGACACAAGGAGAAGTGTCGACACAGAGCAAAAGTATCAACACAGAAGGCATATGTCAACACCAAGGAGATGTGTCGACACTTAGCAAGTATCAACACAAGAAGATGTGTCGACACAAAGGAGTTGTGTCGATACTTACAAGAAATCAACAAAGTATCAAAGAAGAAGGACTTGTGTCGACACACAGGATCAGTGTCGACACATTCTAAAGAAGCAGTGTCGAGAAGTAATTTCTACAACACAAGGAGTTGTGTCGACACCATGAAGGCTAGTGTCGACACTTAGTCTACTTGTGTCGACACTTAGTCTACTTGTGTCGACACTTAAAGACTGACTGTCTCGACACTTTCAGACAGTTACAGAAAATTCAAGAAGTGACTGGATGACTTGACAGCTGTCATTCCAGCCGGTCTACTGCAACTGTCAGAGCTGTCAGAAGATCGTTAGAAACCGGATCAGCCAGTTACCATGAAGAAAGCCTATATAAAGGCTTATACCTTCAACAGATGACAGTTGTTGAAATAAATCAAAGAGAGACAGATTGAGATAGATCAAGCAATTCATTAAAGAATCAGTTGAAGTGATCAGAAGATCTAAGAAGTTGGAGAGAGAGAGCTCCTTCCAAGAAGACAGCTGTTGAACCAGGCTGTAAAGAAAGTTTCAGATTAAGATCTGATTCTTAAGTCAGCAGTGATTGAAGATCAGCTGCATAGAGACTCAACCCTACTGTGTTCTAAATTCAAGAAGCTTTGAAGGAAGTCAAGGGAGGTTGATCTCAACAGAGTTCTTCCAAGAACTCATCAAGAAACCAGACAACTCTTCTCTCTTATTCTGAGTTGTGGGTATATACATTGTAATTTTAATTTCTTGTAGGATCCTTAGGGATCTGAGTTGTAAGCCTGAAATTATAAAGGCTGAGTGGTTTGTCCTGTGTGCCTGAGTGTAGGAGATACTTTTCTCTGAGTGTAGGCCTTGTTGAGGGCTGAGTGTAGGCCTTGGTGAAGGCTGAGTGTAGGTCTTTGTGAAGACTGAGTGGTAGGGCTGTGTGCCTGAGTTGTAGGAGTGGGATCACTCTGAGCTGTAGGAACCTATTTGAGGTTCTGAGTGTAAGATCTGAGGATCTGAGGAATAGTGGAGAAGTTAGGCCGAATCTAGTACACTACTAGATAGGTGAAGGGGCAAAGTGGATGTACCCAGACCTTGGGGAACCACTATAAAATCTGTGTGTTCTCTGTGTGTGCTTTATTCTGTGATTGCTGTGCTGTATTGCTGAGAAGAATTGTTTATAATTCTGTGAATCTACCTAAAAGTTTAAAAAGATTAAGGTCACCTATTCACCCCCCCTCTAGGTGATTAGGTACAATTTCTTTCACAAAGAATGGATTCATCTCCCTTGCTGAAATAGGAGAAGTTCAAGGGGTTTTCAAGGCTGTTCAAGGCTGGAAACAATGAACCCAAGGCATGTCCGAAATTATCCTTCATGGCCATAAATGGCTTTGAATCCATGACCCTCCCTCTCCCCCATTTGATGCTTTTAAAAGCTTCCATGGGCCAAGAGAAATTATTTCCACCCTTCACCTAAAGAAACCAGGATGTTTGGAAGTGGAGTTGCAAAGCATAGGAAAGCTCCACCACCGGCCATGGCGCACCACCACCACACTCGCCGACAAGCTCAGTTAAAGGTCCTCCTCTAGTCCTTCTTCCGTGGGTAGATCGTAGGAATCATTTAGGATAAGAATCAGACTCAATTGAGCTGATCCAAGTTTTCATTTCTGTGGTTTTTTCCAAAAAAAAACATGGTGGTCGGGTTCGCCAGAAACCACCACCTCCAGCGGTCAAACCACCATCGGACGACAACCCTCACCTCAACGGAGGTGGCGGTGGCGGTGGCCGGCCAGGGAGGTGGCCAGGTGGCCGCAAAATGGGGTTTAAATTCCTTCCAGGTCATGCAAATCGCAACCATGGGCTGGAGGTTGAAGACTCAATCCTGGGCGTTCATTGTTTGATTTTATTATCTGATTTATTTTGTGATTTTTTATCTCCTTACTACACTCATTTTAAAATAGAAAAATAGGGCCCTTAGTTGCTGAAATAGAAAAAGTGGCCAACATGAAAATTGTAGCTCTGTGGGTCTACTTTATTTTGAAATTGATTTCACCCAATTTGGAGTCTTGGTTAGACCACGACACGCATTTTGTTGAGGTCTATCCCTAGGGTTATCCTGAGATTCAAATGGATGCCCACCCTTCATCCCTTGTCCAAATGATCTGAGATTTGGGCAGGGAGTCTACCCTAGCTATACCTAGGGCTTGTCCAAAAATGGAAATTTTTAGAGAATATTTTTTTACAGTGTTTAGAAAAATTTTATAATCCATGAATAAATTAATTAGGATTCATAAACACCTCAAAATCCCCCAAATTTGGGTGGGAGGTCTTAGAGGGCATGTTAGGGCTCTAATAAAAGTTTTATCTCATTTGGAGATGTTTTGGTTAGGTATTGATCCAACCCTAGGTTGACCCCTTTTTGGGTTAACTAGGTCAAGCACCTCGTTGGAGTTTTGAGTGGTCAAATCACCTCAACAGAGGCTAATAATTTGGCCACTGACTCTCTATAGTATCACTCGCCCTCCAATGGAATTTGGAGTGTTTAAGAGTAGGGTAGCCCTAGAGCCCTAGGGTAGGTCCCTTAATGGGGATTTTAGGGTCTGAAGATCATGGGGCCAAATGACCTTGGATTGACTTGAAGATTGGTGGAGAGGACCATAGGCTTAGTATTGTCCCCTGGTTAAAATATTAGGGAATTTGGAAGCCTTAAACCCCCTCAAAACCCTAACCCTAGCTTAGGGCACAAACCCTGTGGTGAAGGAAAATATGACTAAAACTCTTTGAAAAGTGATGAGATTTGGGTTGAGTAGTTTTTAAGGTTAGAACAAGCTCTGGAGATTTTAATATGAATTTAGGATTATTATTTTGGATAATTCATTAACAATTAAGTAAATCATATTATTTACTTAGAAATTTATTATGAAGAAAATACTTATTGGAAATTGATAAAATTTAGCCAGAGGACTTTTCATTATGTTTTAAAGCTCTGTAAATATTTATGGGATTTTTGGAAGAATATTTCTAAGGATTGTTTCATTAAGTATTGTTTCAAATGAAAAATTAATTAAATTTATTTTGGTGTCTAGCAAGCCTGTAAAATTATGATTTTTGCACAATGACCCTTTTTGTACCATATTAAGATTTTGAAATTTTTATATAATTTTCTGATGAATAATTTTGGTACTTCCTTCTTTACATATGATTAAGAGAATTATTTTGGATAATTTAATTAGAGGTCAAATATTTTCCGAAAAATTATGGAAATTAATCTCTAGTAATATATCTCTGTTATTTAGGGATCAAAAGTTTTGGGTGGCGAGTACTTGAGTAGATCATATAGTTCATGTACAAAATTGCCCATAGCCAAACATTTTGGAAAATTCAATAAATATCAAATTAATTAGAAAAATTATGAATCTCTGATTTTAGACTAAATTTGTTATAATAGACCTCTGGAAAATTTTATTGGAGATTTGGAAGACAACCCAGAGTACCTCCTTTATACATCTCATATAGTATAGGGTTGTCTGCATATAGTAACTGCGAAAACTGAACTAGAGTGGGTAATGAATTTTTGGAGAGTTGAATCCTCAGTAGGTTACTGGTTTGGGTAAATAAGGAGCTCATCTTTGGAAGACAGGATTAGTGGAGTGAGAGGTTGACTAGTGATAGGTGGTGCTCGGGATCGACGAAAGATCGTCATTCCCATAGGGAGAAAGTGTTTAATGCACTAGGGCTAGATTCAGTAAAATTAATTAAGTGTTGGGAAATCGGGTAGCAACCAATATTAGAAAGTGCCTTGCGAAAGGGAGCTTTTGGTGTAATCCCATCGTAGTTCCTAGTGCCTTCGAGAGCCCTTCACGGGGTATATCTTGGGCAGTCCTGGACTAACGTAAACTGTAGGAGTGATAAATCTTAAAGAGCAACTAGAATAATTAGGGGTTCACTTTCACACATCCCGGAGTCTCGGGAAGTTATTTTGACTCGATTGATATTTGTGAGGGGCAGAATGGCCCGGCGAGCTTTGGCCCGGTTGATGTTGTGACGGACGGGATGGTCCGGGGAGCTTTGGCTCGGTGCTGATACATAAGGTTTCATGTGCATAAAGTAAAGGTGGTGGGTCTTCGGTATTGTAGTGTCGATGCACCGACGCCAATACATTGACTCGGCAAGTGTGGCTAGCACTTCACCAACAAAAGTCAGGTGCGCCAGCCGACAAGAGTACGCAGGAGCTCCGCTTAGTGCACCAGCATTGAGGCATACAATAGGTCTGACCGGTAGTGCTTTACTGGTTTAGAGGTGGGAGAGGCCCAACCCACCGCTTCCGTCTGCCACTATGGAGGTATCCTGGGAGGTTCGACTCCAGAAAGGGGGAACTAAAGGTCTGTGTGCATAGAGTCGGGTGGGTGAGTTGCACTTGCATGATCGCATCATAACCCACTTACATGTCATAGCATAATCATAACATAAAACCCTTGTCACCTATTGTATAAGTGGTATTGGAAGCTTATACAAAAGGCCCTGCAAAATGACTCCTTGGTCTATAGGATTGTAACATCCCATTTCTGAGTAGACCCCCAAGAGTGGTTTTGGTCACGTCAAAACCCTAGGAAGCCCAAGGGAACAAGTGAAGAAGGCCAAGGTGAAAATCACCTTGGTCTGCCTATAGCTCAGCCTTATATCTGCAAGGGTAGATCTGAACCGTCAGATCCTATAGGAAGAAATAAACAGCCACACAAATTCCATGAAAATAACTCTTCCGGGTCTGACACGCCCGTGTCATCCCAAAAACGCCCGTGTCGTCTGGCGTGTCATCAGCTCGACGATCGTCGAGTTCATTTCGTTGACCAGAGGGGATTACGCCCACCTGACACGCCCGTGTCGGATGATACACGCCGTATCACCAGGCGTGCCCTCAGCTCGATGATCGTCGAGTTCATTTCGTAGAACAGGAGGGAAGACGCCCCGCCCCTGACACGCCCGTGGTGGCAGTCATGTTGTCAGCCCGACGATCGTCGAGCTCATTTCGTTGAGCTCAGATCGACGATCGTCGAGTTCATTTCATAGAACAGGGGGGAACACTCCCCCGACATGCCCGTGTCGCCAGGCGTGTCGTCAGCCAGATGATCGTCGAGCTCAGATCGAAGATCGTCGAGTTCATTTCGTAGAACAGGGGGGAACACGCCCCCAACAGGCCCGTGTCGCCAGGCATGTCGTCAGCCCGAAGATCGTCGAGCTCATTTCGTCGAGCTCAGATCGACGATCATCGAGTTCATTTCATAGAACAGGGGAAACACGCCCCCGACACGCCCGTGTCGGATGATACACGCCCGTGTCATAGCTGTATCACCAGGTGTGACACGACGGTTCTGGGCAGAATTGCCGTGAGTAGGAGAGAGAAAGCTCCATTTTTCCCCCAATTTGGAGGAGAGAGGAAGTGGTCATTCATGGCCATTAAGGTGATACACCCCTCGATATCCCTCCATTATGCTCCCATTCATCTTCCCTGATGAATTAAAGGGGATTCCAGCAGTTTCCAGAGACATTTAATGAAGGGGGGATGCATAGGGTCGGCCATGGGAGGGGAGGTGAAGAGGTCAACCATGACCAAGAGAATTAAAGACCGCACACCCCCCAACCGAACCGTCCATCATCTTTAGAGACCTCTGAGGAGTAGAAGTTCCCATTTTCCCGAACACTTAGAGCTCTCGGAGGAGGAAAAGCTATGGCACCGAAAGCTTTGAGGAGGAGCAATGGAGGCCGGCGAATGGTGCAAGGAAACGCTCCAAATGAGGTCCAATCCTTCTCCTCTCTATGCGTGCTAGATCTAGACTTGTTTAGGTTGAGAATTCGGGCTCAAACGAGCCGGATCGGTGAGAAAATTTCCTTGAAATTCAATGAAAAATGGTGGTGAGAGTTCGCCGGAAACCGCCGCCTCCGGCGACATGGTCTCCGCCAAACACTAGCCACCACCTCAACAGAGGTGGTGGTGGTGGCTAGCCAGGGAGGTGGTCGGGGTGGCCAAAAAGTTGGCTGGAAGAGGCTCCAGGTCGTGCCAATCTCGGCCCTTGGCTGGAGGTTGAGGATGAGCGGATGCCGTCCGTTTTGATCAAGTATTTTAATAATATTAACTGATTTCTGGGAAATTATTAACACTAGATGTTTTTAATTATTAAAAATACTTAGTTGCCTCTACTGCAAAAGTATTCAACATGAACAATGTAGCCCTTGATGTTAAGCGTAATGTAAAATTGATTTCACTCTATTTGGAGTCAAAGTTAGACCACAACACTCATTTTGGTGAGGTCTATCCATAGGGCTGTCCAGAGCTTAATTTAAGTGCCCACTCCAGACCAGACATCCAAATAATCTGAAATTTGGGGGTGGCGATATTCTTAACTATATATAGGAGATATCCAAAAATCAGAATTTTTGGAAAACATTTCTTATAGTTTTTAGAAAAATGTAATAAACCGAGTATAAATTAATTAGGTGTCATAAACACCTCAAAATCCACCCAAATTTGGGTGGGTGGTCTTAGAGAGCATGTTAGGGCTATGGTAAAAATTCCATCTCCTTTGGAGATGTTTTGATTAGGTTTTATCCAACACTAGTTTGACCCTTATAGGGTTAATTAGGTCAAAACACCCCCTTTGGGTTTTGAGTGGTCAAATCACCTCAACAGAGGCTGAAAGTTTGTCCACTGACTCTATATGGCATGTAAAACCCTTCAATGGAATTTGGGGTGGTTAAGAGCAGGGTAACCCTAGAACCCTAGAGAAGGTCCCTCGATGGGGATTTTTAGGGTTTGAAGGTCATGAGGTCAAATGACCTTGGAATGGATTGAAAATTGGTGGAGAGGACCATAGAGTTAGTGTAGTCCTCTGGTTAAAATCTTAGGGAATTTGGAAGTCTTAAACCCCCTCAAAACCCTAACCCTAGTTTAGGGCACCAAAACTAATTTGGTGTATTAGGCTATCAAATCACTTTAAAATCACTTGAAATTTGGGATGCGTGGTGTTTAAAGTTTGTAAAAGCTCTGGAGATTTTTGTTATAATTTAGGATTATTATTTTGGATACTTCATTAACAATTTAGTAATTTGTAATATTTGCTTAGAAATTTATTATGAAGGAACTGCTTGCTGGAAATTGATGACCTTTATCCAGGGGACTACTTATTATGTTTTTAAGCTCTGTGAATATTTATGTGATTTGTGGAAGACTATTTCTAAGGGTTGCTTCATTAAGTATTGTTTCCCATGAAAACTTAATTTAATTTATTTTGTAGTCTAGCCAGCCTCAAAAATTATGATTTTTGTACAATGATCTTTTCTGAACCATATTAATATTCTGTAATTTTTACTTAATTTTCTGATGAGTGATTTTGGTACTTCCTTTTTTACATATGATTAAGTGAATTATTTTGGATAAATTAATTAGAGGTCACATATTTTCTGAAAAATTATGTAAATTAATATCTAGTCATATATCTATGTTATTTAGTGTTCAAAAGTTGAGTGGTCATTACTTGAGTAGATCATATAGTTCATGTTCAAAATTGCCCATGACCAAACATTTGGGAAAATTCAATAAATATCAAATTAATTAGAAAAATTATGATTCTTTGATTTTAGACTAAACTTGTTATGATATATCTCTGATAAATTTTATACGAGATTTGGAAGACAATCCGGAGTTCGTCCTTTATACATCTCATATAGTATAGGGTGGTCTGCATATAGTAACTGCGGAAACTGAACTAGAGTGGGTAATGAATTTGATGAGTTGAATCCTTAGTAGGTTGCTGGTTTGGGTAAATAAATGAGAGATCAGATCAAGGGTAGAAATCAATAATATTAAGTGCCTTGCGAAAGGGAACTTTGGGCGTAATCCCATCGTAGTTCCTAGTGCCTTCAAGAGCCCTTCATGGGGAATACCTTGGGCAGTACTGGGCTAACGTAAACCTTAGGAATAATTTGGGCAAGAGTAACCCTAATAATAGTTTCACCTTACACTCACACTTGTACACGTAGTGAGATGAATTGGTAGTGAAAGGATAGCGTTGGCCCGTGGCCTAAGGGCTTACTAGTAGAGTTAAATGAACTCGGTATTGATTTGGAAGTCCGGGGAGCTGGATGCTCGGGGACTCGGAAAAAAAAAGGAGACTTGATTAGTCTAGGGAGTCGTGTGCTCGGGAACATGGTGAACTAGTAGGCTCGGTAGTCTAAAAAGCTGGAGGTTCGGTACTATAATTAGATACAAACTATCATGGTTGCATGTGCATAATAGTGGTGGGTCCTCGGTATTGGACGATCGATCACACTGTCATCGGTACGTTGACTCGGGGAGACTAGCTGGTTTGCTAGGAATAGTACGGAAACGTACGTGACGGTCTAGACGGGGTAGTGTGATTACCAGTCTAGGAGTGGAGAGGCCCAATCCACTGTCTCCATTGGCCACGATGAGAGGCTCCTGAGAGTTTAGCTAACTCCAAAAAGGGGAACTAAAGGTCTGTGCGCATAGAGTCGTGTGTGTGAGTTGTACTTGTATGTGCATACCATAACAGTCTTGCACGTCATAGCATAATCATTATATTTAATGCCTGACACCTATCGTATAAAATGGTATGGGATGTTTTATACGATAGGCCCTGCAAAACGACCCCTTGGTCTATAGGGGTAATCCCTATAAATCAACGGTTATATTTCTCGTTGCTCTTACTTACTCTTCTTATTGCTTTTACTTACTTGCTACTCCCTACTGTTTACTTTTGTTGCACACTTGTTTACTCATGTTTTATTATTGTGATACCCCTGCCATACTTTATTATTTTATCCCTTAGGGTAGATGTCACCTGCTAGATTACGCCCTGCTTTTGGTCCTCCTTTTCACTCCTTTTTGCCTGGTGCCTAGGTGCCATGGGTAGAGGGGTAGGGGATTGTTGACTGAGTCTAGTTTGACTGACGGTCGTTTGACCACCATATTTTAGGTGTTCCGGATGGGAGACAGGGATCAGTCGCAGGAGACGCAACACCAGCAGGGTACGGTGCAGATGTAGATGGGCTAGTGTAGCTCGGGTGGACAGGCATCTGGATCCGTGAGTGGAGCCGAGTATTAGTAGTTTTACTTTTATGAGGCAATTGTAGTGAGGTTATCATGTACCGGGATTAAGCCCGTATTCACTTTCTCGTGATGTGGACTATTTATTTGCCATGTGATTTCCTCTTTCTATTGTGGACTTGGATGCTTCCACTTTCATTCAATATACATTCTATTGATGGTGATCGATTTGGCCGACAGGACCGGCGTTTTGTAGTGATGACCTTTCCGGGTGAGAAGGTGTCACCGCAAAGCGGCGGTTCTGGGCCTAAGACCCCGGTGGTTGTTGCAAAAAAAGGGGTCTTACAAGTGGTATCAGAGGGAAACTTCGATCTGACAGAATTTAGTCCACAAAACATGGGACACCCCGCGCGGGCTTAGTTTGAGGACAAACAAGCAGCGGAAGCAATGGTGTGCCCATGGGAGGAATCACGTGTAATGCTAACCAGTAACAAAGAGTTTTAGGTCAATTTACTAAACTTAAGACCATCTTTTGTAGGGTGCGACGAATCCTCCCCTGCCACAGGGGACACCTCCAGCCCCAAATGAGATTCCACCCCGGCCGGCTCTGACCTCATTGCAGCAGACGGAGCTGGGACAAACTTTAACTGCCATCTTGGAGGCCTTTAGGGCACAGCAGGCTCTGGCTCCTCAGCCGAACCCTGGAGCGAACTGGCTGAGTGCATTCCGGGGCCTTGCCCCACCATCATACTTGGGGACAGAGGCAACAGTCTGCACGGAGGAGTGGCTAGACATTATATACGAGATGTTGGTGGGAATACAGTGCCCGGTGGACTTGGCAGTATCGTTGGTGGTTTCTTTTCTGGAGTCGCATGCGAAGAGGTGGTGGAAGTTGGTGATGGACACCACTTATGCGGGAGTGGAGATCGCGGACATTACTTGGGAGGAGTTTAGGGCGGCACTACTGGAGCATTTTGGGCCGCAGTCCGCAAGGGATGAATTGGAGGATAGATTCTTGAAGTTGAAGCAAGGGAACATGACAGTTTTGGAATATCACCGGGAGTTTACTCATTTGGCCCGGTTTGCGGATTCTTACAAGCTGGATGACGTGGGTTACTCCAAGAGGTTCTACAAGGGCCTCCGTCATGACCTGAGGCAGGCCCTCTTGTTCGTGTCTGATGGTACCATGGTCAAGATCTTGGAGATGGCCACGAAGCTGGAGGCGGACCAGCTTGCAGTCCGGGGCAGGAAGAGAAATGGGGATGATGCAGTGCTAGGAGGGAGAAGGGACCCACAGAGGTGCCGGGTCATGGGAGAGAGAAGGAACGGGGATCAACCCCGCCAGGAGGAAAGGCAGGAACTAAGGGAGCAGGAAGTGTTGGCCCCGCAGCCGCTACAAATGAGGGAGGTGCCCAGGATAGGGCAGGGACCACCCCCACCACAGCTGTGATATCATTGCCATCAGCCAGGACACATTTGGAGTAATTGCCCTATGAGGAATGGGGCCACACTTGCTGCACAGGGTGGCCCACCGGCTCACCAGATGGGAGGTCGTGGACGTGGTCACAGACACAGATTTCAGGGCGGTGAACACAGGTAGGATGGGGAGCAGGTCTACGCTCTGGACTTAGCGCAGCCCCGGAACCCGAACAGGGTTATTGCAGGTATGGGAGTAATTTTTAGTATTGGTAGAATAATTATACAACCTATGATAGAAAACTTTAGACCTAAGCTATTTTTCCTTTAACTAATTTAGGAATAGTGATGGCGTGCGACAAACCTGCTCGTACCCTGTTCGACACGGGGGCATCACGCAACTTTGTGTCAGAGGATTTCATCAAGTATCTGGGCCAGATTCGATATTATATGGGAGAGGTTAGGAGGGTGCATCTCCCCAATGGGATGGAGATCCAGTCCACAGAGAAGTGCCTCCTGACGGTTACCATAGACGGGTTAACACTCGAGGCCCCGACGACGATCCTGAGAATGTCGGAGTTCGACCTTGTCTTGGGCATGACATGGCTTGTCTGGAACCATGCCCAGATTGACTGCCCGGCGAGGAGGGTCGTACTGAGACACGGCGACACTTATGCGACATTCGAAGGTATTACTCCGGTTTCCCGCCGCCTCCTTTCATCTATTCGGGCCGTCAAGGCCCACATGCAGGGAGACGAGGTATATCAGGTGCTATTCGAGATGACTGAGGAGAAGGACCCGATTTTTAGCATTCCAGTGGTCTGTGACTACGCCGATGTATTTTCGGAGAAGCTGCCAGGACTTCCTCCGCAGAGGGAGAAGGACTTTCAGATTCAGTTGGTTCCAGGGGCTAAACTGATATCCAAGGCCCCTTATAAGATGGCCCAAAGGGAGCTGGTAGAATTTCGAACACAGTTGCAGGAGCTGGTGGAAGCAGGATTCGTTAGACCGAGTTCCTCACCATGGGGAGATCCGGTCCTATTCGTGAGGAAGAAGGATGGCACTCTTCGCCTATGCATCACTATCGAGCACTAAATAGGCTGACCGTCCGAAATACCTATCCGCTCCCAAGGATATATGAGTTGTTCGATCAGTTGGAGGGAGCCCATTATTTATCGAAGCTGGACTTGAGGTCAGGCTACTACCAATTGCGGATCCAGGAGGAGGATATTCCAAAGACGGCCTTCAGTAATAGATATGGACTGTATGAGTTCATCGTGTTGCCCTTTGGGCTCACGAATGCTCCATCAGAGTTTATGAGCCTCATGAACCGGGTCTTCGAGACTTATTTGGATGTGTTTGTGATAGTATTCATAGACGACATCCTTATCTACTCTAGGACGGAGGAGAACCATGCACGGAACCTGCCACTGACTTTGGAGAGATTGCAGGAGCATCGCCTCTATACAAAGTTCAGCAAGTGTCTGTTCTTGTTGAAGGAGGTGGCTTTCCTGGGCCACATTATCAGCGGAGCTGGGTTAGCGGTGGACCCTGCAAAGGTACAGGCAGTCAGGGATTGGCCACCACTGAAGACGGCCACGGACGTGCGGAGTTTCCTGGGGCTTGCAGGTTATTACCGGAAATTTGTGGACTACATTCCACAAATTGAAGTTGTGGCTCCCAAGGGATGAATTTTTGTGCCCATGTTGACGAAGAAGGACGTGCCCTTTGTATGGACACCACAGTGTGAGGCAGCCTTTCAGGAGTTGAAGAACCGACTCATCTCAGCCCCTACTCTGTCCCTTCCATCTGGGAAGGAAGGATTCCAAGTGTAAACCGACGCATCATATCAGGGGATGGGAGTGGTGCTGATGCAGAACAGACACGTCATAGCATATGCCTCCCGCCAGCTGAAGACCCATAAGAAGAACTATCCTGTGCACGACCTGGAGATGGGAGCAGTGGTATTCACACTGAAGATATGGTGACATTACCTCTACGGAGTCCACTGTGATATATACTCAGATCATAAGAACCTTAAGTACGTGGACATGCAGAAGGAACTGAACATCAGGCAGAGGCGGTGGGTGGAATTTCTATCTGACTATCAGTACGAGATGCACTACCACCCAGGGAAGGCGAACGTGGTAGCGGATGCACTGAGTAGGAGAGCCGCCACAGCGGGAGCAGAGCCTCAACTAATGTCTATGGAGCTGTTGTAGATACTAGAGGACATGCACATTACTCTGGTGTCGTCTGATGACCCTGAGCTCTATGAGGAGTACTTGGCTGCAATGGGCATCACCGATGACATCAGAGACCGAGTTAGAGAGGGACAGAGGCAGGATGACAAGTTAGAGCACATCTTACAGGCCATAGAGGCAGGCACTACAGGAGACTACACACTGGGGGATGGCCTGGTGTGATTAGAGGATGGGTGTATATACTGGAGGGAGGTCAGATCCGAGAGGACATTATGACAGAGGCGCACTGCAGCCGGTATTCTGTGCACCCGGGGATCACAAAGATGATGGCTGATTTGAAGAAGACTATGTTCTGGCTGGGCATGAAGAAGGATGTCACTTACTTCGTGACCCATTGTGAGACATGTCAACTAGTGAAGGCGGAGTGCAGGAACCCCACGGGATTATTGCAGCCACTCCCGATGCCGGAGTGGAAGTTTGATGACATAGCCATGGACTTCACACATGGGCTTCCCTGGTCTCGGACAGGGAATGACTCGATCAAGGTTATCGTTGATTGGTTGAAGAAGCTGGCTCGATTTATACCGATCAGGAAGGACGATTTAGTGGGAGTTCTGGTGCAGAAGTTTGTGGAGCAGTTCATTCGCTACCATGGCGTGCCCAGGTCAATAGTGTCAGATCGTGATGTGCAGTTTACATCCAGGGAGTGGCGGTCAGTTCATGCATACTTGGGCACCCGACTGACCTTTAGTACAACCTTCCACCCTCAGACGGATGGGCAGACAGAGCGTACAAATCGGACATTGGAAGACCTGCTACGTCTATGCATTCTAGACTGAGGAGATCCATGAGAGAAGATGCTGCCACTGGTAGAGTTCTCATACAATAACAGTCATCAGTCCAGTATAGGTATGGCCCCCTACGAGGCTCTATATGGACGGAGGTGCAGGACTCCCCTGTCATGGATATAGGATGAGGACCCAAAGTTCCTGAGCTCGAAATTTGTGGAGGACACCGAGGCCCAAGTGAGACTGATACGAGACCGGATGTTGGAGGCGCAGAGCAGACATGCCAAATATTACGATGCACGGCATCGACATGTGGAGTTTCAGGTAGGAGACAGAGTGTTTTTGAAGATACGGCTGATGTACGGAGTCTCTCGAGTTCGCGGGCGGAGGAAGAAGCTCAGCCCGAGATAAATGGGGCCCTACAGGTTCCTGGAGCGGATCGGCCCCTTAGCATACAAGCTGGAGCTACCGCCAGAGCTGGAAGGCCTACACGATGTTTTCCATGTCTCCTCCCTCAGGAGGGACCTATTACGTCCACAGCAGCAGATAGACACCACGGTTGGGCCAGTAGCATCTGACCGGTCAGTGCACATGGAGCCGGTCTGGATTGATGACACGGGTATGCGGGTCTTATGTCGCAAGAAGGTCCCACTGGTCAAGGTTCTTTGGAGAAATCACGGCCAGGAGGAGCACACTTGGGAGCCCCAGGACTTGATGCAGCAGCGGTACCCGGAACTCTTCAGTCAGGTATTACTCTCAGCCTTTTGGGATGTTACAATTTTTCTTGCATACTTGAAACCCTCTAGGCCTAACTAGAATTTCGAGGACGAAATTTTTTTTGTTATATATTGGGATTTGTAACATCCAATTTCCGACTAGACCCCCAAGAGTGGTTTTGGTCATGTCAAAACCCTAGGAAGCCCAAGGGACCAAGTGAAGAAGGCCAAGGTGAAAATCACCTTGGTCTGCCTATAGCTCAGCCTTATATCAGCAAGGGGAGATCTGAACCGTCAGATCCTATAGGAAGAAATAAACAGCCACACAAATTCCCTGAAAACAACTCTTCCGGGTCTGACATGCCTGTGTCGGCCTAGACACGTCTGTGTCGCCAGGCGCATCGTCAGCTCGACGATCCTCGAGCTCATTTCGCGTCGACCAGAAGGGATCACGCCCACCCGACATGCCTATGTCGGATGATACACGCCGTGTCACCAGGCGTGTCCTCAGCTCGACGATCGTCGAGTTCATTTCATAAAACAGGGGGGAACACGCCCCCGACACGCCTGTGGCGCCAGGCATGTCGTCAGCGCGACGATCGTCGAGCTCATTTCGTCGAGCTCAGCGCGACGATCGTCGAATTCATTTCATAGAATAGGGGGGAACACGCCCCCGACATGCCCGTGTCGCCAGACATGTCGTCAGCCCGACGATCGTCGAGCTCATTTCGTCGAGCTCAGATCGACGATCGTCGAGTTCATTTCGTAGAACAGGGGGGAACACGCCCCTGACACGCCCGTGTCGCCAGGCGTGTTGTCAGCCCGACGATCGTCGAAATCATTTCGTCGAGCTCAGATCAACGATCGTCGAGTTCATTTCGTAGAATAGGGGGAAACACGCCCCCGATACACCCGTGTCGGATGATACACGCCTGTGTCGCAGCCGTGTCACCATGCGTGACACGACGTTTCTGGCCAGAATCGCCATGAGTAGGAGAGATAAAGCTCCATTCCCCCCCCCCAATTTGGAGGAGAGAGGAAGTGGCCATTCATGGCCATTAAGGTGATACACCCGTCAGTATCCCTCCATTATGCTCCCATTCATCTTCCCTGATGAATTAAAGGGGATTCCAGCAGTTTCCAGAGACATTTAATGAAGGGGGGATGCATAGGGTCGGCCATGGTAGGGGAGGTGAAGAGGTCAACAATGGCCAAGAGAATTAAAGCCCCCACACCCCCAACAGACCCCTCCATCATCTTTAGAGACCTCTAAGGAGTAGAAGTTCCCATTTTCCCTAACACTTAGAGCTCTCGGAGGAGGAAAATCCATGGCACCGAAAGCTTTGAGGACGAGCAATGGCGGCCGACGACTGGTGCAAGGAAACACTCCAAATGAGGTCCAATCCTTCTCCTCTCTATGCGTGCTAGATCTAGACTTGTTTAGGTTGAGAAGTCGGGATCAAACGAGCCGGATCAGAGAGAAAATTTCCTTGAAATTCCATGAAAAATGGTGGTGAGAGTTCGCCGGAAACCACCGCCTCCGGCGACAAGGTCGCCTCCAAACACTAGCCACCACCTCAACAGAGGTGGTGGTGGTGGCTGGCCAGGGAGGTGGTCGGGGTGGCCGGAAATTCGGCTGGAAGAGGCTCCAGGTCGGGCCAATCTCGGCCCTTGGCTGGAGGTTGAGGATGAGCGGATGTCGTCCGTTTTGATCAAGTATTTTAATAATATTAATTGATTTCCTGGAAATTATTAACAGTAGATGGTTTTAATTATTAAAAATACACAGAGGCCTCTACTGCAAACGTGTTCAACATGAACAATGTGTCCCGTGATGTCTAGTGTAATGTAAAATTGATTTCACTCAATTTGGTGTCTTGGTTAGACCACAACACTCATTTTGGTGAGGTCTGTCCATAGGGCTGTCTAGAGCTTAATTTAATTGCCCACTCCAAACCAAACATCCAAATAATCTGCAATTTGGGAGGGGGCTATTCTTAACTATATCTAGGACATATCCAAAAATCAGAATTTTTGGAAAACATTTTCCTATAGTTTTTAGAAAAATTTAATAAACCGAGTATAAATTAATTAGGTGACATAAACACCTCAAATTCCCCCCAAATTTGGGTGGGTGGTCTTAGAGAGCATGTTAGGGCTCTACAAAAAATTCCAACTCCTTTGGAGATGTTTTGATTAGGTTTTATCCAACCCTAGTTTGACCCTTATAGGGTTAATTAGGTCGAAACAGCCCCTTTGGGTTTTGAATGGTCAAATCACCTCAACAGAGGCTGATATTTCGATCACTGACTTTATATGGCATGTAACACCCTCCAATGGAATTTGGGGTAGTTAAGAGCAGGGTAACCCTAATAATATTTTCACCTTACACTCACACTTGTACAAGTAGGGAGATGAATTGGTAGTGAAAGGATAGCGTAGGCTCGTGGACTAAGGGCTTACTGGTAGAGTTAAATGGACTCGGTATTGATTTGGAAGTCCGGGGAGCTAGATGCTCGGGGACTCGGAAAAAAAGGAGACTTGATTAGTCCAGGGAGCCGTGGGCTCGGGAACATGATGAACTAGTATGCTCAGTAGTCTAAAGAGCTGGAGGTTTGGTACTATAATTAGATACAAACTATCATGGTTGCATGTGCATAACAGTGGTAGGTCCGCGGTATTGGACGATCGATCACACCGTCGTCGGTACGTTGACTCGGGGAGACTAGCTGGTTTGCTAGGAATAGTACGAAAACGTACATGAGGGGCTAGACGGGGTAGTGTGATTACCAGTCTAGGAGTAGAGAGGCCCAACACACTGTCTCCGTTGGCCACGACGAGAGGCTCCTGAGAGTTTAGCTAACTCCAAAAAGGGGAACTAAAGGTCTGTACGCATAAAGTCGTGTGTGTGAGTTGCACTTGCATGTGTATACCATAACATACTTGCACGTCATAGCATAATCATTGCATTTAACCCCTGACACCTATCGTATAAAATGGTATGGGATGTTTTATACGATAGGCCCTGCAAAACGACCCCTTGGTCTATAGGGGTAATCCCTATAAATCAACGGTTATATTTCTCATTGCTCTTACTTAATCTTCTTATTCCTTTTACTTACTTGCTACTCCCTACTGTTTACTTTTGTTGCACACTTGTTTACTCATGTTCAATTATTGTGACACCCCTGCCATAATTTATTATTTTATCCCTTAGGGTAGATGTCACCTGCTTGATTACGCCCTGCTTTTGGTCCTCCTTTTCACTCCTTTCCGCCCGGTGTCTAGGTGCCACGGCTAGAGGGGTGGGGGATTGTTGACTGAGTCTAGTTTGACTGACGGTCGTTTGACCACCATATTTTAGGTGTTCTGGATGGGAGACAGCGAACAGCCGCAAGAGACGCAATACCAGTAGGGTATGGTACAGATGGAGATGGGCTAGTGTAGCTCGGGTGGACAGGCATCTGGATCCGTAAGTGGAGCCGAGTATTAGTAGTTTTACTTTTATGAGGGAATTGTAGTGAGGTTATCATGTATCGGGCTTAAGCCCGTATTCACTTTCTCGCAATGTGGACTATTTATTTGTCATGTGATTTCCTCTTTCTATTATGGAATTGGATGCTTACACTTTCATTCAATATACATTTTGTCGATGGTGATCGATTTAGCTGGCAGGATCGGCGTTTTGTAGTGATGACCTTTCCGGGTGCGAAGGTGTCACCGCAAAGCGACGGTTCTGGGCCTATGACCCCGGTGGTTGTTGCAAAACAAAATGGGGTCTTACAAAGCATGTGTGGGCAAGTTTATAAATTAAGGTTAAAATTCTTTATACATATATTGCTGATAATGACCGACACCCCAACATATAAATTGGTATGAGACTTTTTATATGATGGGAGCCTTGTAAAAGATCCCTTGCTTATATGTTCCATATAAGTTAAAGTTACTTTTCATTCTTTACTTTACTGCCACATGTACTATAAAAATTGCTAGTATAGGTCCGCTGCCATCTGTTTCTTTATTACTCTCCACCTTCACGTCATCCCCTTTCTTCCTCTCCGCTCGGTGCCTAGGGGCCATGGGGGAAGGGGTGTGGTATGATACGACTTAGTCTTTTAAACTAACGGTTTTCGAACCACATCATTTAAGGGATCGTGGAGCCCAGCATGGAGGAGCAGCCCCGCAGGTCGGCACTCTTGGAGATGGGGCAGTCTAGCACCAGAGTTCAGACGGCGGGGACTGTGAGCCCCTGACCTTAGTTTCATTTTATTTTGCTTCCGTTTGAGTGACTATGTAGTGAGGATTTGATGTAGCAGGCTTAAGCCCTTATTTTTAGTACATTATATTTTGTGGACTCTCCCTTCGTGGAGATCGTATTACTCTGATGTGATTGTATTTTGTGGACTTTTGGTTAGAGTTTTACCACTCTTGTGCTTACTCTACTTTTGTTGCTTTTTTGTGATCGAATCGGCCGACAGAAAAGCAATAATGACAAGAAATATATTAGAATAAGAATCACTATGAATTGCTTAAAGGGAAGAAACCTAAAATCGCATATTTTAAAATATTTGGTTGTGTATGCTATATTCATAATAATGACAAGAAATATATTAGAAAGTTTAATGCCAAGACTGTAGATAGAATTATTCTAGGATATTCCTGTAACATCCCATTTCCAACTAAACTTAAGAATAAGACTCACTATGAATTGCATAAAGGGAAGAAACCTAAAATCACATATTTTAAAATATTTAGTTGTGTATGTTATATTCATAATAATGACAAGAAATATATTAGAAAGTTTAAAGTTAAGGCTGCAGAGGGAATTTTTCTAGGATATTCCTGTAACATCCCATTTCTAACTAGACCCCTAAGAGTGGTTTTGGCCATGACTAGGTCATAATAAAACCCTAGGAAGCTAAAGAGAGCCAAGTGATAGAAGGCCAAGGTTAGAATCACCTTGGTCTGCCTATAGCACAACCTCATCACAAAACCTAGGGTTTGACCTTAGGACTTCACCATGACTCCATGACCCCACCACAACATCACTAACCTATCAGATGGGTCAACTAGAGCCTTAAGGGTCCATTAGAGTTAACCCAAGGTGGCAAATTTGACCTAGGACCACTATAGGCCTAAATTGGGCAAGGTGCCCTAACAGAGGGCAGTTGGTCTCTAATGTGCCCAACCAACCTTGCCCAGGACTTTCTAGACCTAAAGTGGTGTAAATGGGTCACCAAGGACACATTGGGTTCAGTACTAGAGGCCAAGTTGACCTAAGTCAACTCTAGACCTAATCTGGTCAAAGTACCCTTACTAAGGGTAGGTGAACTCCAAAGTGAAAGGTAACCCTACATAACCCTACATGGACCTTAAGGGAGGCCAATAGGTCACCAAGGATGCATTGAGTTCAGTCCTAGAGGCCAAGTTGACCCGAGTCAACTCTAGCCCTAATCTGGTCAAAGTACCCTTACTAAGGGTAGATGACCTCCAAGGTGCCAAGTCAACCCTACCCAACCCTACATAGACCTTAGGGGAGGCCAATGGGTCACCAGGGACCCATTCGGGCCAACCCAAATGGTCATGTTGACCAAGGTCAACTCTACCTTAAGGTTAAGTCAAATTAGCCCAAATGGGCTAACCCAAGCTCAAGCCCATTTACCCCCACTTGGGCTAACTTTATTTTAATTAATAATAATGATTTTATGGGACGCCAATAGGCTAGGGAGAGGAACAAATTCGTTCATGATGACTAGGAGAGAGAAAGCTCCATTTGCCCTTTAATGGAGGAGAGAGAAAGTGAGAAAGAGAGCCATTCATGGCCAAGGGAGGCCAATGGACTTCTCCATTCATTTCCAAAGAATGGATTCATCTCCCTTGCTGAAATAGGAGAAGTTCAAGGGGTTTTCAAGGCTGTTCAAGGCTGGAAACAATGAACCCAAGGCATGTCCGAAATTATCTTTCATGGCCATAAATGGCTTTGAAGCCATGACCCTCCCTCTCCCCCCCATTTGATGCCTTTAAAAGCTTCCCTGGGCTAAGAGAAATCATTTCCACCCTTCACCTAAAGAAACCGGGCTGTTTGGTAGCGGAGTTGCAATGCATCGGAAAGCTCCACCACCGGCCATGGCGCACCACCACCACACTCGCCGACAAGCTCGGTTAAAGGTCCTCCTCTACTCCTTCTTCCATGGGTAGATCGTAGGAATCGTTTAGGACAAGAATCTGAGTCAATTGAGCCGATCCAAGTTTTCATTTCCATGGTTTTTTCCAAAAAAAACATGGTGGTCGGGTTCGCCGGAAACCACCACCTCCGGCGGTCAAACCACTGCCGGATGACAGCCCTCACCTCAACGGAGGTGGTGGTGGCGGTGGCTGGGCAGGGAGGTGGCCGGGTGGACGTAAAATGGGGTTTAAATTCCTTCCAGGTCGGGCAAATCGCGACCATTGGCTTGAGGTCGAGGACGCAATCCTGGTCGTTCATTGTTTGATTTTATTATCTGATTTATTTTGTGAATTTTTTATCTCTTTACTACACTCATTTTAAAATAAAAAATAGGGCCCTTAGTTGCTGAAACAGAAAAAGTGGCCAACATGAAAATTATATCTCTATGGGTCTACTTTATTTTAAAATATGTGATTTTAGGTTTCCCTTATATCTCATATAGGATATTGAACAGAAGTTTAATACATAAACTTAAGAATAAGACTCACTATGAATTGCTTAAAGGGAAGAAACCTAAAATCACATATTTTAAAATATTTGGTTGTGTACGGTATATTCATAATAATGACAAGAAATATATTAGAAAGTTTAAAGCTAATGCTGTAGAGGGAATTTTTCTAGGATATTTCTGTAACATCTCATTTCCAACTAGACCCCTAAGAGTGGTTTTGGCCATGACTAGGTCATAACAAAACCCTAGGAAGCTAAAAGGGCCAAGTGATAGAAGGCAAAGGTGAGAATCACCTTGGTTTGCCTATGGCACAACTAGACCCCTAAGAGTGGTTTTGGCCATGACTAGGTAATCACCACAAAATGCCGATTCTGCCGGCCGATTCGAACACAGAAAAGCAACAAAAGTAGGGTAAGCACAAGAGTGGTAAAACTCTAACCAAAAGTCCACAAAATACAATCACATCAGAGTAATATGATCTCCAAGAAGGGAGAGTCCACAAAATATAATGTATTGAAAATAAGGACTTAAGCCCGCTACATCAAATCCTCACTACATAGTCACTCAAACGGAAGCAAAATAAAACATAACTAAGGTCAGGGGCTCACAGTCCCCGCCGTCTGAACTCCGGTGCTAGACTGCCCCATCGCCAAGCGTGCCGACCTGCGGGGCTGCTCCTCCATGCTGGGCTCCACGATCCCCTAAATAATGTGGTTTGAAAACCGTTAGTCTAAAAGACTAAGTCTTATAATCCCCCACCCCTTCCCCCATGGCCCCTAGGCACCGAGCGGAGAGGAAGAAATGTAAGACCCCCCTTTTTTTTCTTTTTGAAACACCAGGGTATTAAGCCCAGAACTGCTGCTTAGCGGTGACACCTTCACGCCCTGAAGGCTCATCACCGTGAAACGTCGATCCTGCCGGCCGAATAGATCACAGAAAAGCAAAAAAAAGTAGAGTAAGCACAAGAGTGGTAAAACTCTAACCAAAGTCCACAAAATACAATCACATAAGAGTAAATATATCTCCACGAAGGGAGAGTCCACAGAATATAATGTACTGAAAATAAGGGCTTAAGCCCGCCACATCAAATCATCATTACATCGTCACTCAAGAGGAAGCAAAATAAAACACTACAAAGGTCAGGGGCTCACAGTCCACGTCATCTGAACTCCGGTGCTAGACTACCCCATCTACAAGCATGCCAACCTGCAGGGCTGCTCCTCCATGTTGGGCTCCACGATCCCCTAAATGATGTGGTTCGAAAATCGTTAGTCTAAAAGAGTAAGTCATATCATCCCCTACCCCTTCCCCCATGACCCCTAGGCACCGAGCGAAGAGGAAGAAAGGGAGGACTTGAAGGTGCAGAGTAATCAAGAAACAGATGGCAGCGGACATATACTAGTAATTTTTATAGTACATGTGACAGTAAAGTAAAGTATGAAAGGTAACCTTAACTTATACGGAAACATATAAGCAAGGGATCTTTTACAGGGCTCCAATTGTATAAAAAGTCCCATACCAATTTATACGTTGGGGTGTCGGTTATTAACATCAATATATATATATATATAAAGAATTTAACCTTAATTTATAAACTTGCCCACACAAGCTTATAGACCAAGGGGTCGTCTTGCAGGGCCTATTGTATAAGCGTCCAATACCACTTATACAATATGTGACAAGGGTTTTATGTTATGATTATGCTATGACATGCAAGTGGGTTATGATGCGAACATGCAAGTGCAACTCACCCACCCGACTTTGTGCACACAGACCTTTAGTTCCACCTTTCTGGAGCCGAACCTCCCAGGATACCTCTGTAGTGGCAGACGAAAGCGGTGGGTTAGGCCTAGCCCACCTCTAAACCAATAAAGCACTACCGGTCAGACCTATCGTACGCCTCAATGCTGGTGCACAAAGCGGATCTCCTGCATACTCTTGCCGGATGGCGCACCGGACTTCTGTTGGCGAAGTGCTAGCCACACTTGCCGAGTTAACGTACTGGCGTCGGTGCATCGACACTCCAATACCGATGACCCACTACCTTTACTTTATGCACATGCAACCTTATGTATCAACACTGAACCAAAGCTCCCCGGACCATCCCATCCGTCACAAACATCAACTGAGCCAAAGCTCGTCGGGCCATCCTGCCCTTTCCACAAATATCAACCGAGTCAAACCAACTTCCCGAGATATCGGGGTGTGTGAAAGTGAACCCCTAATTATTTTAGTTGCTCTTTAAGATTTATCACTCTTATAGTTTACGTTAGCCCAGGACTGCCCAAGGTATACCCCGTGAAGGGCTCTCGAAGGCACTAGGAACTATGATGGGATTACGCCCAAAGCTCCCTTTCGCAAGGCACTTACTAATATTGGATGCTACCTGATTTCCCAACCCTTAATTAATTTTACTGAATCTAGCCATAGTGCATTAAACACTTCCTCCCTACGGGAAGGACGATCTTTCGCCGATCCCGAGCACCACCTAACACTAGTCAACCTCTCACTCTACAAATCATGTCTTCCAATGATGAATTCCTTTATTTACCCAAAGCAGCAACCTATTGAGGATTTAACTGTCCAAAATTCACTACCCACTCTAGTTCAATTTCCGCATTAACTATATGCAGACCACTCTATACTATATGAGATGTATAAATGAGGTACTCCGGATTGTCTTCCAAATCTCCTATAAAAATTTACCAGAGGTCTATCATAACAAATTTAGTCTAAAATCAGAGATCCATAATGTTGCTAATTAATTTGATATTTATTGAATTTTCTCAAATGTTTGGCCATGGGCAATTTTGAACATGAACTATTTGATCTACTCAAGTAATGGCCACCCAAAAATTTTGAACACTAAATAACAGAGATATTTTACTAGATATTAATTTCCATAATTTTTCAGAGAATATTTGACCTCTAATTAAGTTATCAAAAATAATTCCCTTAATCATATGTAAAGAAGGAAGTACCAAAATTACTCATCAGATAATTATGTAAAAATTATAGAATCTTAATATTATTCATAAAAGATCAATGTACAAAAATCATAATTTTAGAGGCTGGCTAGACTCCAAAATAAAGTATATTAAATTTTCATGGGAAACCATACTTAATGAATCAACCCTTAAAAATATTCATTCAAAAATTCTATAAAAATTCCCAGAGCTCTAAAACATAATAAAACGTCCTCGAGCTAAATTTCATCAATTTCCAGCTAGTAGTTTCTTCCTAATAAATTTCTAAGAAAATAAGACAAATTACTTATTTGTTAATGAAGTATCCAAAATAATAATCCTAAATTCATGATAAAATCTCCAGAGCTTTTAGTAACCTCAAAAACTACTCAACACAAATGTCATCACTTTTCAAAGAGTTTTGTGACATTTTCTATCCCTACAAGTTTTGTGCCCTAAGCTAGGGTTTCGGTTTTGAGGGGGTTTAAGGCTTCCAAATTTCCTGAAATTTTAACCAGAGAACTATACTAATCCTATGTTCCTCTCCACAAAGTTTCAAGTCAATCCAAGGTCATTTTACCCTATGATCTTCAAACCCTAAAAATCCCCATTAAGGAACCTACCCTAGGTTTCTAGGGCTACCCAACTCTTAACCACCCCAAATTCCATTAGAGGGTGAGTCATGCTATAAAAGGTCAGTGGCCAAAATATCAACCTCTGTTGAGGTGATTTGACAACTCAAAACCCAAAAGGGATGCTTGACCTATTTAACCCCAAAAGGGGGCAACCTATGGTTGATTAAATACCTAACCAAAACATCTCCAAATGAGATGAAACTTTTACCAGAGAACTAACATGCCCTCTAAGAACTCCCACCCAAATTTCGGGGGATTTTGAGGTGTTTAGGACACCTAATTAATTTATTAATGGATTATTAAATTTTCTCCAAAAATTCTGAATTTTGGACAGGCCCTAGGTATAGCTAGGGTAGACTCCCTGCCCAAATCTCCGGTCGTTTAGAGAAGGGATGAAGGTTTGGCATCCATTTGAATCTCAGGATAGCCCTAGGTATAGGGCCCCCAAAATGGGTGTTGTGGTCTAACCACGACTCCAAATTGAGTGAAATCAATTTTAAATTAAACTAGACATCAAGGACTACATTTGCTATGTTGACCATGTTTTTTGTTCTAGCGTCTAAGTATTTGTAAAAATTAAAACCATTAAATACCAAATCTGTGATAGAAATGAAATATCTTAAAATTATAACCTATACTTTTGATTTTGATAAAGCACGAATCTTAAAGCATATCCAGTGGCTCCTAGTCAACTTCTTCCTCCAGCCAAGGTCCATGATTGGCCGAGCCTGGAGCCTATTCCAAGAGCATTTCCAAGACATACGACCACCTACCTGGTCGGCCACCACCGCTACCACCTTCGTTGAGGTGGGGGCTATCGCCGGGCGGCGGCACGGCCACCGGAGGGGCGGTTTCCGACGAACTCGCGAGGTATAAAAAGCCATGAAAAAATGAAATTTTTCCTCACCCGATCCGGCTCAATTGAGCTCGATTTCTCTCCTAATTGATCTAGGATTCTAGCCCACGAAGAGAGGAGTAGAGGAGGACCTTCAACCGTGCTTGCCGACGTGTTTGGTGGTGGTGCGCCCTGGCCGCCGAGCTCCAAAAGCTTCCACCTCCAGATCTCTATCCTTAAGAAAAAGCAGCGATGTAAAGGTCAAAATCCACTACTTACGATGCTTTGAAGATGATAAAGGGGTCAGTGGAGATATGGGAAGGGGCATGACTTCAAAGCCATTAATGGCCATGAAAGGGAATTTCGGCCATGGAGAAAATCCATGTAAATTCACCTCCCCTTGGTCCCAATTCGTTTGGAAACTCCTCAAAACTGATAGGGGAGATGAATACTAATTAATTGCTGAAGAATGGACGGGTGATTCACCTTCCCCACCATGAATGACCTTCTCTTTCTTCTTTCTCTCTCTTCCCTATTGGTGGAATTGAATTCAGCCACCTTGGGTGGCCGGACATGGCTATTAAACTCCTCAAAACTGATGAGGGGGAATGTATTCAGCCTTTGGAATCAATTGTAGAGTCCCTTGGTCTCCCTTGGCCATGAATGGCCTCTTTTCTCACTTTCTCTCACCTCCATTAAAGGGAAAAATGGAGCTTTCTCTCTCCTACTCACCATGGTCGAATTTTGATCTATCCACCAGCCTATTGGCACCCCACTAACCCACATGAATAATAAAAATGAGGTTAGCCCAAGTGGGGGAAATGGGTTTGAGCTTGGGTTAGCCCATTTGGGCTAATTTGACTTAACACTAGAATAGATTTGACCTTGGTCAACATGACCATTTGGGTTGACTACAATGGGTCCTTGGTGCCCATTGGCCTCCCCTAAGGTCTAGGAAGGCTTGGGTAGGGTTGGTTGGACACCTTGGTGGTCACTTGACCCTTAGTTAGGGCACTTTGACCAAATTAGGGGTTAGAGTTGACTTGGGTCAACATGACCATTTGGGTTGACCCCAAGGGGTCTTTGGTGACCCCATGGCTTCGCTTGAGGTCTAGTAAGGGCTATGTAGGGTTACCTTGCACCTTGGAGGTCAACTACCCTTAGTAAGGGTACTTTGACCAGATTAGGGGCTTGAGTTGACTTGGGTCAACTTGGCCTCAAGGGCTGATCCCAATGTGTCCTTAGTGACCCATTGACCTCACTTTAGGTCTAGGAATACCTGGGCAAGGTTGGTTGGGCACATTAGAGGTCAACTGCCCTTTGTTAGGGCACCTTGCCCAATTTAGGCCTATGGTGGTCCTATGTCAAATTGGCCACTTTGGGTTGACTCCAATGGACCCTTAAGGCTCTAGTGGACCCTCTGATAGGTTAGTGATGTTGTGGTGGGGTCATGGAGTCATGGTGAAGCCCTAAGGTCAAACCCTAGGTTTTGTGATGAGGTTGTGCCATTGGCAAACCAAGGTGATTCTCACCTTGGCCTTCTATCACTTGGCCCTTTTTAGCTTCCTAGGGTTTTGTCATGACATAGTCATGGCCAAAACCCCTCTTAAGGGTCTAGTTGGAAATGGGATGTTACAAATCCCAATAAACAAAACAAAGATTTCGTCCCCGAAATCAAGGTTAAGCCTACGGGAATTTCTATCGAAGAAAAGGAAGCTTGTAACATCCCATAAGAAGTGAAGGATTACATCTCGACGCCATGTTTGTTATGTGGGGGTTTAAAGGGGAACCTAAATCCATGACCAATTCGCCCAGTTGGCAAAATCCAAGATCCCAATAAACAAAAGATTAGCCACTACTCTTCCTAGAGCATCCCTACTAGTTTAAAACAGGAAAGTAAATTGAACATCTTGAGAGGTTGTGAGGTATACCTGACTGAACCGCTCTGGATACTTTTTTCGCATCAGGTCCTATGGTTCCCAGGTATGCTCCTCTTGGCCGTAGTTTCTCTACAGAACTTTGACTAACGGAACCTTCTTGCGACGCAAGATCCGTACTCCTCTGTCATCGATCCGAACCGGCTCCAAGTGAACTGACCGATCTGAAGCTACCGGCCCATCTGTGGTCGAAATCTGCTGCTCTGGGCGTAGTAGAGCCCTCCCGAGTGAAGAGATATAGAACACATCGTGTAACCCTATCAGTTCTGGTGGCAACTCCAACCTATAATCTAGGGGGCCGATCCGCTCCAGGATCCTGTAAGGGCCCATATACCTAGGGCTGAGGTTCTTATTCCGACCACGCACCCGTGAAACACTATGCATGGGCCGGATCTTCAAGAAGACCCGGTCTCCCACCTGAAACTCTACCTGACGGTGTCGGGCATCATAGTACTTAGCCTGTCGGCTTTGCGCTTCCAGCATTCTGTCCCATATCAGTCTCACCTGAGCCTCGGTGTCTTCGACAAAATTCGATCCCAATGCCTTCGGATCCTCGTCTTGAGTCCATGAAGGCGGAGTCCTACATCTCCTTCCGTACACGGGTGGAGAGTTGTGTTGAATGTCGACCGAGTGCCTAGATAAGCCTGGACTGATCTTCTCTCCTTGGACGTACACTATCCATCCTGATTCAGCACTATCATCTTGAGCACCCCATGATAATGAACAACTACTCACAAAACTTATGAAACACCTACGGGAGTTTTCTTTCGGGTCAGGGTGACCCTAGATATCTCGGCCAGTCTATCGTTGATGTTCCAATTATAATTATGCCCGGAGTGCGGATGAGGAATCGTGTGTATGAAAATCCCTAATTATATCCTCGATCTTCCACTCTAACTGGGCAGTGACTGTAATAGTTTCCCAAAAGTTCTTGCACTTAACCTTCATCGGGCAACAAACCTCACAGTGCATCACAAAATCCATGACGCCCTTCTTCACTCCAGGGAGATACATGTTCCGAGATACACCAAACTTCCGATGATTAAATTTCTTGCTTGTACGGGTAGACAACGACTCTATAAAATCTCCACTTCACAATCAGATTCTTATCCCTACGAATACGCCCGAGTAGCACCGAATACGATTTACGTCCATTTCACTATATTTACGACGCAAACTTTTCTAGATGAGATCTAAGGGAAACCCAAGTCAGTAACTAATTTGCCCAATAAACAAAAGACACATCCCCAATAAACAAAAGATAATCCCCCAATAAACAAAAGATAAGCCCCTACCTGCCTTGGGCTGAGTATCTTTGATATTACTCTATCATATCCATCCTAGCTGGGAGCACAATCCCTAGGGAATCAATCTTCAACTTTTGGTTTCAACCTAAAAGCTGTTGATATACTCCATACTTTAAACTCTCAGAGTCACATTTACGACAACCTCATCTGGGTCAAAAAGTTCCCAATCCCAACTGAGTCTCTTCCGAACTTGAATTCCTATCCGACCCTCGGTGCTTGTCATGGTGGTTGTCTCCAGGTAATCTTGTTACTGGTACGAGGGTTGAGACTATGTGTCATCTACCATTCTGCTAATGGATTATTGGTCTCAATTCTCCTTAAAGCAGTCATTCTATTTTGAGTAATCCTTGATAGGGACCGTAGGGCTACCTGAGTTTTTGGCTTAGGTAGCCATTCTCGTGTTATACTCCTCCTTTATTCTCTTTAGGTATCTCCTTAGCTTAACCAAGTTCATACCCAAATTCTATTTCAGACTACGGCATACTATAAGTTATCATGGTTAGTCATGTCTCCTAGTGGGTTGAGTCTAACTCGTTGACTAGAGAATTATAAGATGGGATTTTCACAGCCGGAGGTGCTCCCTGCTGGGGGCAGGGTTTGTCGCAGGCTATAAAAAAAAGAATTCCAATTGCTAGCTGATGAACAAGTGGAATTAATGAAAAGGTGGACTTTATATGTGATTCCCTTTGTGGGCACACCACTGCTTCCGCCGCTTAGTTTGTCCCCAAACTAAACTCGCACGGGGGTGACCTAGGGGTTGTGGACTGTTACTTTTCGATCGAGGTTTCCTATGATACCACTTGTAAGACCCCCCCCCCCCCCTTTTTCTTTTTGAAACACCGGGGTCTTAGGCCCAGAACCGCCGCTTAGCGGTAACACCTTCACGCCCTGAAGGGTCATCACCGCGAAACCCCGATCCTGCCGGCCGATTTGATCACAGTAAAGCAACAAAAGTAGAGTAAGCACAAGAGTGGTAAAACTCTAACCAAAGTCCACAAAATACAATCACATCAGAGTAAATATATCTCCACGAAGGGAAAGTCCACATAATATAATGTACTGAAAATAAGGGCTTAAGCCCGCTACATTAAATTCTCACTACATAGTCACTCAAGTGGAAGCAAAATAAAACACTACTAAGGCCAGGGGCTCACAGTCCCCAATGTCTGAACTCTGGTACTAGACTGACCCATCTCTAAGCGTACTGACCTGCGGGACTGCTCCTCCATTCTGGGCTCCATGATCCCCTAAATGATGTGGTTCGAAAATAGTTAGTCTAAAAGACTAAGTCCTATCATCCCCCACCCCTTCCCCCATGGCCCCTAGGAACCGAGCGGAGAGGAAGAAAGGGAGGACTTGAAGGTGGAGAGTAATCAAGAAACAGATGGCAGCGGACCTATACTAGCCATTTTTATAGTACATGTGGCAGTAAAGTAAAGTATGAAAGGTAACCTTAACTTATACGGAAACATATAAGCAAGGGATCTTTTACAGGGCTCCCATCGTATAAAAAGTCTCATACCAATTTATACGTTGTGGTGTCGGTTATTAACAACAATATATATATAAAGAATTTAACCTTAATATATAAACTTTCTCACACAAGCTTATAGACCAAGGGGTCGTTTTGCAGGGCCTATTGTATAAGCGTATCATACCACTTATAAAATAGGTGACAAGGGTTTTATGTTATGATTATGCTATGACATGCAAGTGGGTTATGTTGCGAACATGCAAGTGCAACTCACCCACCCGACTCTGTGCACATAGACCTTTAGTTCCCCCTTGCAGGATACCTCCGTAGTGGCAGACGGAAGCGGTGGGTTGGGCCTCGCCCACCTCTAAACAAGTAAAGCACTACCGGTCAGACCTATCGTATGCCTCAACGATGGTGCACAAAGCGGAGCTCCTGCGTACTCTTGCCGGCTGGTGCATCGTACTTCTGTTGGCGAAGTGCTAGCCACACTTGCCGAGTCAATGTACTGGCGTCGGTGCATCGACACTCCAATACCGATGACCCACCACCTTTACTTTATGCACATGCAACCTTATGTATCAACACCGAGCAAAAGCTCCCCGGACCATCCCGTCCGTCACAAACATCAACCGAGCTAATGCTCGTCGGGCCATCCTGCCCCTTTCCACAAATATCAACCGAGTCAAACCAACTTCCCGAGAAACCGGGGTGTGTGAAAGTCAACCCCTAATTATTCTAGTTGCCCTTTAAGATTTATCACTCCTATAGTTTACGTTAGCCTAGGACTGCCCAAGGTATACCCCGTGAAGGGCTCTCAAAGGCACTAGGAACTATGATGGGATTACGCCCAAAGCTCCCTTTCACAAGGCACTTACTATTAATAGTTCCTACCCGATTTCCCAACCCTTAATTAATTTTACTAAATCTAACATTAGTGCATTAAACACTTCCTCCCTACGGGAAAGACGATCTTTCGCCGATCTCGAGCACCACCTAACACTAGTCAACTTCTCTCTACAAATCATGTCTTCTAATGATGAATTCCTTTATTTACCCAAACCAACAACCTACTGAGGATTTAACTCTCCAAAATTCACTACCCACTCTAGTTCAGTTTCCGCATTAACTATATGCAGACAACCCTATACTATATGAGATGTATAAAGGAGGTACTCCGGATTTTCTTCCAAATCTCCTATAAACCTTTACTAGAGGTCTATCATAACAAATTTAGTCTAAAATCAGAGATCCATAATTTTTCTAATTAATTTGATATTTATTGAATTTCCCAAATATTTGGCCATGGCCAATTTTGAACATGAACTATATGATCTACTCAAGTAATTGCCACCCAAAAATTTTGAACACTAAATAATAGAGATATATGTCTAGATATTAATTTCCATAATTTTTCAGAGAATATTTGACTTCTAATTAAGTTATCCAAAATAATTCTCTTAATCATATGTAAAGAAGGAAGTACCAAAATTACTCATCAGATAATTATGTAAAAATTACAGAATCTTAATATTATTCATAAAAGATCAATGTACAAAAATCATAATTTTAGAGGCTGGCTAGACTCCAAAATAAATTATATTAAATTTTTATGGGAAATCATACTTAATGAAGCAACCCTTAAAAATATTAATCCAACAATTCTATAAACATTCACAGAGCTCGAAAACTTAATAAAAAGTCCTTTGGCTAAGTTTCATTAATTTGCAGAAAGTAGTTTCTTCCTAATAAATTTCTAAAGAAATATTACAAATTACCAATTTATTAATGAAGTATCCAAAATAATAATCCTAAATTCATGATAAAATCTCCAGAGCTTGTACTAACCTCAAAAACTACTCAACCCAAATATCATCACTTTTCAAAGAGTTTTGTAACATTTTTTATCCCTACAAGGTTTGTGCCCTAAGCTAGGGTTAGGGTTTTGAGGGGGTTTAAGACTTCCAAATTCCCTAAAATTTTAACCAGAGAACTATACTAATCCTATGGTCCTCTCCACAAAGTTACAAGTCAATCCAAGGTCATTTGACCCTATGATCTTCAAACTTTTAAAATCCCCATTAAGGAACCTACCCTAGGTTTCTAGGGCTAGCCTACTCTTAACCACCCAAATTCTATTGGAGGGTGAGTCATGCTATAAAAAGTCAGTGGCCAAAATATTAACCTCTGTTGAGGTGATTTGACCACTCAAAACTCAAAGGGGATGCTTGACCTATTTAACCATGAAAGGGGGCAACCTAGGGTTGGTTCAATACTTAACCAAAACATCTCCAAACGAGATGAAACTGTTACCAGAGCCCTAAAATGCCCTCTAAGACCTCTCACCCAAATTTGGGGGCATTTTGAGGTGTTTAGGAAACCTAATTAATTTATTCATGGATTATTAAATTCTGAATTTTGTACAGGCCCTAGGTATAGCTAGGGTAGACTCCCTGCCCAAATATTCGGTTGTTTAGACAAGGGATGAAGGGTGGGCATCCATTTGAATCTCAGGATAGCCCAATATATAGGGCCCACCAAAATGGGTGTTGTGGTCTAACCAAGACTCCAAATTGAGTGAACTCAATTTTATATTAAACTAGACATCAAGGGATACATTTGATATGTTGACCACGTTTTCTGTTCTAGCCTCTAATTATTTTTAAAAATTAAAACCATTAAATATCAAATCTGTGACAGAAATGAAATATCTTAAAATTATAACCTATACTTTTGATTTTGATAAAGCACGAATCTTAAAGCATATCCAGTGGCTCCTGGTCATCTTCTTCCTCCAGCCAAGGGCCATGATTGGCCGAGCCTGGAGCCTATTACAAGAGCATTTACCGGCCATACGGCCACCTCCCTGGCCGACCACCACCGCCACCACCTTCGTTGAGGTGGGGGCTATCGCCGGGCGGCGGCACAGCCGCCGGAGGGGCGGTTTCCGGCGAACTCACGAGGTATAAAAAGCCATGAAAAACTGAAATTTTTCCTCACCCGATCCGGCTCAATTGAGCCCGATTTCTCACCTAATTGATCTAGGATTTGAACCCATGAAGAGAGGAGTAGAGGAGGACCTTCAACCGTGGTTGCCGACGTGTTTGGTGGTGGTGCGCCATGGCCGCCGAGCTTCAAAAGCTTCCACCTCCAGATCTCTATCCTTAAGCAAAAGCAGCGATGTAAAGGCCTAAATCCACTGCCTATGATGCTCTGAAGATGATAAAGGGGTCAGTGGAGGTATGGGAAGGGGCATGGCTTCAAAGCCATTAATGTCCATGAAAGGGAATTTCGGCCATGGAGAAAATCTATGGAAATTCACCTCCCCTTGGTCCCAATTCATTTGGAAACTCGTCAAAACTGATAGGGGAGATGAATACTAATTAATTGGGAATGGACGGGTGATTCACCTTCCCCACCATGAATGACCTTCTCTTTTTCTTTCTCTCTCTTACCTATTGGAGGAATTGAATTCAGCCACCTTGGGTGGCTGGCCATGACTATTAAACTCCTCAAAACTGATGAGTGGGAATGTATTCAGCCTTTAGAATCAATTGGAGAGGCCCTTGGTCTCCCTTGGCCATGAATGGCCTCTTTTCTCACATTCTCTCTCCTCCATTAAAGGGAAAAAAGGAGCTTTCTCTCTCCTACTCACCATGGCCGAATTTTGACCTCTACTCCAGCCTATTGGCACCCCACTAACCCATATGAATAATAAAAATGAGGTTAGCCCCAGTGGGGGAAATGAGTTTGAGCTTGGGTTAGCCCATTTGGGCTAATTTGACTTAACACTAGAATAGAGTTGACCTTGGTCAACATGACCATTTGGGTTGACTCCAATGGGTCATTGGTGACCCATTGGCCTCCCCTAAGGTCTAGAAAGGCTTGGGTCGGGTTGGTTGGGAACCTTGGTGGTCACTTGACCCTTAGTTAGGGCACTTTGATCAAATTAGGGGTTAGAGTTGACTTGGGTCAACATCACCATTTGGGTTGACCCCAAGGGGTCCTTGGTGACCCCATGGCTTCACCTGAGGTCTAGAAAGGGTTATGTTTTGTTATCTTGCACCTTGGAGGTCACCTACCCTTAGTAAGGGTACTTTGACCATATTAGGGGCTTGAGTTGACTTGGGTCAACTTGGCCTCTAGGGCTGACCCCAATGTGTCCTTAGTGACCCATTGACCTCACTTTAGGTCTAGGAAGACCTGGGCAAGGTTGGTTGGGCACATTAGAGGTCAACTACCCTTTGTTAGGGCACCTTGCCAAATTTAGGCCTATGGTGGTCCTAGGTCAAATTGGCCACTTTGGGTTGACTCCAATGGACCCTTAAGGCTCTAGTGGACCCTCTGATAGGTTAGTGATGTTGTGGTGGGGTCATGGAGTCATGGTGAAGCCCTAAGGTCAAACCCTAGGTTTTGTGATGAGGTTGTGCCATAGGAAGACCAAGGTGATTCTCACCTTGGCCTTCTATCACTTGGCCCTTTTTAGCTTCCTAGGGTTTTGTCATGACCTAGTCATGGCCAAAACCACTCTTACGGGTTTAGTTGGAAATGGGATGTTACAAGAAAGGGGAGGACTTGAAGGCGGAGAGTAATCAAGAAACAGATGCCAGCGGACCTATACTAGCAATTTTTATAGTACATGTGGTAGTAAAGTAAAGTATGAAAAGTAACTTTAACTTATACGGAACATATAAGCAAGGGATCTTTTACAAGGCTCCCATCGTATAAAAAGTCCCATACCAATTTATACATTTGGGCGTCGGTCATTATCAGCAATATATAAATAAAGAATTTTAACCTTAATTTATAAACTTGTCCACACAAGCTTATAGACCAAGGGGTCTGTTGGGTACATTGGTGTAAATGTACCTGATTTGAAGAAGCCTCACCCTACTCAATTATATACATCAAAATGTATTTGATGTGTTTTGAGTTTAGTTGTGCAGGTTAAGTATTTGCAGGGAAAGCTGAAAAGTTTCTAAGTCCATGTGTCGACACCCAGAAGGAAAGTGTCGACACTTAAGAAGACTTGTGTCGACAGCCAGACAAGTAGTGTCGACACTTGGAGTAATTGTGTCGACACCAGGGATGTAGAGTCGACACCAGACAAAAAGTGTCGACACATACAGGATGTGTCGACACTCAATGAAGAGATGTCCAGTAAAGCAGTGTCGACACTTAAAAGTAGTGTCGCCACCCAGAGGAACTTTGTCTACATCAGAAAGTGTCGACACTTGGAGGCTGTGTCGACACTCAGCAAATTTCAGCAGAGTCCAAGTATAAGTGTCGACATAATAGAGAATGTGTCGACACACAACAGAAGACTTAACACATGAAGAAAGTGTCGACACTTGGAGGATGTGTCGACACTCAGCAAAGTTCAAGAAATTCTAAGTACAAGTGTCGACACAAAGGAGATGTGTCGACACTCAGCCAAAGTCTCAATAGAAGAAGAATGTGTCGACACAAGAAGAAGTGTCGACACTCAGCAAGTATCAACATAGAAGGCATGTGTCGACACCAAGAAGATGTGTCAATACTGAACAAGTTCAACACATGAAGATGTGTCGACACAAAGGATTTGTGTCGACACTTACAAGAATTCAACTAAGTACTGAAGAACACGGAGTTGTGTCGACACTCAATATCAGTGTCGACACATATTGAAGAAGCTGTGTCGAGAAGTGAATTCTACAACACAAGGAGTTGTGTCGACACCTTGAAGGCTAGTGTCGACACTTAGTCAACTTGTGTCGACACTTAGTATATAAGTGTCGACACTTAAAGACAGACTGTCTCGACACTTTCAGACAGTTAGAGATATTTCAAGAAGTATTTGGATGACTTGACAGCTGCCATTCCAGCCGGTCTACTGCAACTGTCAGAGATGTCAGAAAACTGTTAGGAACCGGATCAGCCGATCACCATGATGAAGGCCTATAAATAGGTTTATTCTGTCAACAGAAAGAGATTGTCTATAAGATGATTCAACACAGATTAACACAAATCAGTTGAAGTGATCAGAAGATCTAAGTAGTTGGAGAGAGAGAGCTCCTTCCAAGAAGACAGCTGTTGGAACCAGGCTGTAAAGAAGGGTTCAGATTGAGATCTGGATCTTAAGTCAGCAGTGATTGAAGATCAGCTGCAGAGAATCAATCCTATTGTGTTCTACATTCAAGAAGCTTTGAAGAAAGCCAAGTGAGGTTGATCTCAGCAGAGTTCTTCCAAGAACTCATCAAGAACCTATCAACTCTTCTCTCTTTTTCTGAGTTGTAGGTATATACTTTGTATTCTAAATTTCTTGTAGGATCCTTAGGGATCTGAGTTGTAAGCCTGCAATTATAAAGACTGAGTGGTAGGGTCTATGTGCCTGAGTGTAGGAGATCTATATCTCTGAGTGTAGGCCTTGTGGCTGAGTGTAGGTCTTTGGAGAAGACTGAGTTGTAGGGCCTTGGGCCTGAGCTGTAGGAACCATTTGGGGTTCTTAGTGTAAGATCTGAGGATCTGAGATATAGTGGAGGAGTTTGGCCGAATCTAGTACACTACTAGATAGGCGAAGGGGGAAAGTGGATGTACCCAAACCTTGGGGAACCACTATAAATCTGTGTGTTCATTGTGTGCATATTTATTTTGTGATTGCTGATTGATTGCTGAGAAAAATTAGTTATAAATCTGTGATATAATCTGCCTAAAAGTTAAAAAAGATTAAGTCACCTATTCACCCCCCCCCCTCTAGGTGATTAGGTACAATTTCTTTCAAGTGGTATCAGAGGGAGGTTACTCAAAAAGGACATAAATGTCTGAGTAGATCCTGTTGGCAGATTCAGAATCAGTGAAGTGCAGAATCAAGAAAATCAAGAAAATGGGTTCAACAGAGAATCATAAGGAACTTGGATCCATGAAGTTGCCCATTTGCAGAAAAGAGATTTTTGGCATCTGGAAAGAAAGGGTGAGACTATTTATGGAAGCCTCAGCCCCTAGAATATATATCACAGTTAAAGAAGGGTCATATGTGCCTATGAAGGTATCTGTGTTAGATGCAAATCAGAGAACACCTAAAGACTTTTCTAAAATGACAAAAGATGAGATTATTCTGGCCACCATGGACAAGAGGGCTCAGAATATCATTGTGAGTGCTATAGATGATGCTACATTACAGAACTTGATACACTGTAAGACATCAGAGGAGATGTGGGATACTCTTATAGTGTACATGGAGGGTTCAGAAGAAGTTAGACAGGACAGAAAGTCTTTGTTAAACCAAGAATATGAGAGCTTCAGACAAGACAGGTCTGATAGCATAACAGAATGCTATAAGAAATTCTATAGGATTATCAATGAGTTGATGTCCTATGGAAGAGAATTCGACAATTATGAGCTGAATGATAAGTTCTTGAGGTCTCTAACAAAGGACTGGGACACCAAGATCTGTGTCATTAGGGAAATGGCCAAGTTAGCAGATATTCCTCCTCCAACCTTGTTTGGAAAACTGCTATCCTATGAAATGCAGTTGATGGTAAGGAAAGAAGAGGAGAAGACTACCAGAATTGAGAATAAAGAAAGAACAGTGGCATTCAAGATAGAAGCCACCAAAAAATACAAAAGTAAGTCTCCATCTCCACCTCCAAAGGTTGCTGAGACTGGGTCAGATGATTCAGAAAGAAGAAATTCTAAAAGCAGTGAGAGTGATGAGGATTTTGCAGCATTCACAAGACACTTTTAGAAGTTTCTAAAGAAGAAACAGTAGAGGTCAAAGCCATCCACTTCACAGGGAAAAGATGACTATTATAAGAACAAGAAGTCATCAAAGAAAGAAAGGAGAAAGCCCAAGTCAAGCAAAGCAACTTTATCAAAAATTGTATGCTATTGCTGTAACAGACAAGGATATGTTATTGCTGACTATCAAGAGAAAAGAAAAGAGTCTAATGATAAGAAGAAGATTCAAACCAAGGGCAAAAAGGAAAGGTCCTTTGTTGCCAAGAAGGACAAAAGCCTGTCATACATGTCTTCTTTAGAAACTGAGTCAGAAGCTGAAGCATACATAGGACTGTTTGCTGAAGAAGAGGAAGAGGAGTTCATCCAGATAATGAACTCTATATATGAGCAAGAGGACATTCAGTGCAAAGGACTGATGGCCTTAACAGAAGGTGACAAAATCCAGGATCATCCTGGACCTAGTCAGGTATAAAATTGTTCTTTAAGTTCAATTTCTAGTGCTAGTTCAGAATCAGTTACATCAGCATCAAGTGATGCCAGTAGATCTGAATCTGAAGGGGATGTTCATCAGTTGATTGATGAATATAGAGTTCTGTTGCAAGTATTTAAGAAAAGCAAATCCTTGGCCAAGAGTCAGGCTAAGGAGATTGCAAGTCTCAAAGTGGCTGCAACTGATTTTGATAAGCTGATTGATCAAAAGTTAAATGAAATAGCCAGACTAAAGAACATAACAGTTATTCAGATGGGGACTATAACATTCAAGAATGATCAAATCAGAAATCTGGAGATTAGTCTTTAGAAGGAGAGAGGCATTGTTGCAAGGTTTTCTAAACCAAAGTCTGTTCTACCTTTGATAGATGAATTTGTTCATCAAAAAGGTAAAACTAGATTAGGGTTTACTAAACCTGCTAGGACTGTTCAGTCCAAGTCTAAGGGCAAAGCCCCAGTACTCAACAAGTCTGTTGTAGATAGAACAGCTAGGATTGTACCTAAGCAAAGGTACAATAGATTTGAGTGCTGGTGCTGTGGCAAGGTAGGCCACTTTACCATAGACTGTTGGCATAATTCTAATGCCAATGTGAGTAGCAAACTACCTGTTGGAAGATCTGTAGGTAGCTTTGTTAAGAGGCAAACTAACCAGCACCAAGAACCCAAGAATTCTTTGGGTTCTAAGGTCAACTAATTTGTTTTGCAGGTGAGTCCAAGTGGCCATGCCCCAATATGGTACTTGGACAGTGGATGTTCCAGGCACATGACTGGAACTAGGGGATTGCTAAAGGACTACACACCTATCAAGGATGGTCCTAAAGTAACCTTTGGTGGTTCTGAAAAAGGAATTATCAAGGGTTTTGGTAACATTTCAAGCACCCATATAACAATTACTCAAGTGGCTTATGTTAAAGGTTTGAAACACAACCTCATTAGTATAAGTCAGCTGAGTGATCTAGGATATGACATCTCATTTATCAAAGATGGTTGTCATATCAGGAGGTCAAATGATCAAGAGATCATTCTGACAGGTTATAGAAAGAGAAATGTCTATTGCCTAGACATTATGATTGAGAATAATGGTTCTCCAGTGTGTCTTGTAGCTGATGAGAAAGTCTCTCATTGTGTCAAATGGCACAAGAGGCTAGCCCATCTTAACTACAAGACAATTGGCCAACTCAATAGCAAAGAGTTAGTGAGGAATGGTCCTCAGGTTAAGTGTATTAAAGATGGAATATGCTCAGCTTGTCAAAAGGGCAAGCAGACTAGATCCACCTTTAATAGCATTGAGAACAAAGATGCTGTGAGGTGCTTATACCTCTTGCATATGGATCTTTTTGGTCCTATGCCAATTCACAGCCTAGGTAGGAAGGTCTACACATTTGTGGTTGTAGATGACTACTCAAGGTTTTCCTGGGTGTTCTTCCTTAGACAGAAATCTGAAACACCTAGTATCTTCTATAACTTTGTCAAACAAATTCAGAATGAGTTAGACAGTACAGTGGTCAAAATAAGAAGTGACCATGGTACTGAATTTAAGTCTGATAGTATGACAAAACTATGTGAAGAATTTGGGATATTTCAGGCCAAGAACACCTCAGCAAAATGGCATTGCTGAAAGGAAAAATAGAACCTTGATTGAGGCTGGTAGGACCCTATTAAGTGACACATCTCTACCAGAATATTTCTGGGCTGAGGCAGTTAATACTACATGACATGTAATTAATAGGGCTACCATTACTAAAAGCCACAATAAGACCCCCTATGAGATTGTGAAAGGCAGAAAACCAAATCTATCCTATTTCAGGATCTTTGATTATAAATGTTTTATACTTAACAATGGAAAGTCTTACTTGACCAAGTTTGCTGCCAAATCCCAAGAGGGGATCTTTGTTGGGTACAACAACAATAGTAAGGCTTATAGAGTCTACAATTTGACTACTGAAGTTGTAGAAGAGTCAGTACATATAGTATTTGATGAAGCTAGACTTATTAACAATGAGTTGTCTAGAAGTATTTGCAGCTCCACAGGTGTGACTAAGAAGATAGACAATCTCACTATTGAAGAAGGATCTACTGCAAGCCAGCATGTAGATGATAGTGGCTGTTGTCCAGGGGGAGTACTACATGCACCTGATGAAGAAGAAGACCAAGGAATGAAGCAAGTTGAAGAAGCTGAAGGAGTTCAACCTGAAGCCAGGCTGCCTCCAGCTACTAGGCATCTAAGAGATCATCAAGCAGATCAAATCATTGGTGATCCAAGACAAGGGGTACAAACAAGGAGCAAAAATCTAAATTCAGTACTCTACTCCAGTTTCCTATCCCAAGTTGAGCCAAAGAAATTTGAAGAAGCCATCCTAGACCCTCATTGGATTGAGGCAATGCAAGAGGAGCTGAATCAGTTCAAGAGATGCAAAGTCTGGGAGCTTGTTCATAAACCAAAAGACCACAACATAATTGGAACCAAGTGGATCTTTAGGAACAAGATGGATGAACATGGAGTGATTATCAAGAACAAAGCAAGACTGATTGCTAAGGGATATAGGTAGGAAGAAGGTATTGACTTTGATAAAACCTTTGCTCCAGTAGCCAGACTGGAAGCCATAAGGATGTTCCTGGCCTATGCAACCTATCAAGGATTTAAAGTATTCCAAATGGATGTTAAGTCAGCCTTTCTGAATGGTAATCTGAAGGAATAGGTCTATGTGGAACAGCCATCAGGTTTTGTTGATTCAACTCAACCTAATTATGTCTATAGACTTAGGAAGGCTTTGTATGGGTTAAAACAAGCCCCTAGGGCTTGGTATGAAACCCTGTCTAGTTTCCTCATTGAGAATAAATTCACAAGGGGGAAAATAGACAAGACTCTATTCCTTAGGGAATCCAGAGGCAAGATCATACTAGTCCAAATATATGTAGATGACATCATATTTGGGTCTACTGAAAGTAGTCTTTGCAAAAAGTTTGCAAAACTAATGCAAGAACAATTTGAGATGAGCAGTATGGGGGAACTTAAGTTCTTCTTGGGTCTCCAAGTTAGACAGACTGAGAATGGTTTATCCATATGCCAGTCTAAGTTCACCCTAGAATTAATAAGGAAGTATGGTATGGAATCATCGAGTACCATGAAGACTCCTATGGGGTCAAGTATGTCTCTTAGCAAAGATGATGTAGGGAAACCTGTAGATGAGACTTTGTATAGAGGGATAGTTGGCTCCCTATTTTATTTGACTGCAAGTAGACCAGATATCATGTATGCTACATGTGTCTGTGCTAGGTACCAAGCATGCCCTAAAGAGTCTCATTTGACAGCAGTCAAAAGGATTCTGAGATATCTTAAGGGCACTCCTTATCTAGGCCTTTGGTACCCTAGGAATGAAGACTTTGAACTGACAGGTTATTCAGATGCAGATTTTGCAGGCTGCAAGGAAGATAGGAAAAGTACAACTGGTACCTGTCAATTCCTAGGTGGAAGACTGATATCATGGAGTAGCAAGAAACAAACAAGTGTGGCTATCTCCACAGAAGAATCAGAGTATGTAGCTGCAGGAAGTTGATGTGCTCAACTTCTATGGATACAACATCAGCTTGAGGATTATGGTATTCAAGTAAGTAGAACACCACAGTTTTGTAATTCTACTAGTGCTATATCTATTGCAAACAATCCTGTTTCCCATAGTAGAACTAAACACATTGAAATAAAATATCATTTTCTAATGGAACATGTAGAAAAAGAAGATATTTCACTAGAATATGTAAATACAGATAATCAACTAGCTGACATGTATACTAAGCCTTCAGAAGAAACCAAATTCAATAGGTTTAAAATTGAA
Organism: Platanthera guangdongensis; assembly: GCA_039583875.1. Taxonomy (NCBI): domain Eukaryota; kingdom Viridiplantae; phylum Streptophyta; class Magnoliopsida; order Asparagales; family Orchidaceae; genus Platanthera; species Platanthera guangdongensis. The sequence continues at coordinate 127,556,149 of CM077155.1, read as the reverse complement.
TTAGGTATGATAAACTTAGAATAAGTTTACAGAAATGACTAAGTAAAATAGTGTCGACACACAGAGTTGTCTGTGTCGAGACAGAAAATTGGTGTTGACACTTCAGAGAAAAGGTGTCGACACATCTAGGAAGTTGGTGTCGACACTTCAGAAAATTAGTGTCGACACATATAGGGTAGGTGTCGACACATCCAAGGTGGTGTCGACACTTAGTATTTACACAGAATTAAACAAGTAAAGTCTCGACCAAGTGTCGAGCTAAGCGGTGTCGACACATAAACAAGTGTCGACACATATATTCTGTCAACTATACTTGTGTCGACACATAGTTGTCGAGATATTATAAGTCTGTGTCGACACTTTTCAACAGTGTCGACACAATTTAAGTTTCTTGACGCGCCCTTTCATCTTCGATTCTAGAAAGGTATAAATAGGGTTTCAACATTGTCTGTCGACACGCTTACCAAAGTTTCGAGACCAAACTTGTGTGTCGACACCTCTCTTCTCTAAATTCAAATTCTTCAAACCCTAATGGCGCCCAAGCTCGAAGAGAACGTGAATGAAGGCTATGAACTGGTGCGGCAAGCGTTTGATGATGCAGAACCAGAGATCAAGGATTTGGTAACCCTAGTTGCAAACTCAGGGTTAGATTTTCTTGTTTCAGAGCCGGCCAAGATATGGAAGAAAGAAGTTCTGGAATTCCTGAATGGAGCTACAGTAGATGAATCTGGACTCAAGATAAAGTCTAGGGTTCATGGAGAAAAGATGAAGGTCTCAACTAAGAGTTTAAGAAAAGTGCTACACCTACCAAGGACTAAGGAAGAAGATGAAGTTTCTGCTTCTAAGACCAGAGAAGCTTTAAAATGGTGTGGACTGGATTACAAGATGAAAATTGGATCAGTATTCAATAGAAAAGGGATGAACAACCAAGACAAATTTCTCTCTGAAATTGTTGGCAAGGTGATCCTCTGCAAGTCTGGAGGACATGACAGGATTTCAGCTTATATGTTCAATCTGATGATAAGGTTAATCTTCCAGCTACATACTGATTGGTCTGCAGTAGTGTTTGAGAAGATTAAGGAGAGCCTGAAGAAACCCAATTTGGGTAGGATACTAAGTCTTTACTTGGCTGGTAGTATACCAGAAGTAATGAGCCAAGCTGCTGGATCTAAAATCAACCACATGAGGAAGATGGACATGAGAATCTTCTCAAGATGGGATAGGGTCTTGACCAAGGAATTGCCAACTCCTGAGAATGTAACACCCCTAAAGAAGAAGAAGAAGACAGCCCCTGTGACTCAAGAATCCTCTAGTAGCTCTGAAGAGCATGTTGTCTTTACACCAGATGATGAATAAGAAACTGGAAATGCTAGGAAGTCTCCAGCTAAACAAGATGATGCAGAAAGGTAGGGGGAGCTACCACAGGCTAGCCCACTTCACCAGGATTCTATCCAGGGGGAGCCTCTACTAGTGGAAGAGCCAACTCCACTAGAAAGTGAACAAGCAACCCACACCATACTTGAGGTAATCACTGACATCAATAAATTAAACTTCCCTATTGAGGATGATGTTTTGTCTGATTCATTACATAATGTTAATCAGCAAACTCCAACACATATCCAACCCCAAGATGTTGTCATGGAGGACACATCTGTTGCAAATCAAGTAGTATCTGATCAACTAGTTGATGAGATCAGGAATTCACCACCCCTTCATCAACAAGAGTTTACTTTGGAAGAACTATTCCCTGATCTCCTCCAAATAGACTTTGAGAAGGAAAGTGCTGCTGCTGAGGGGGAGAAGGCCCAAGTTGAGGGGGAGCAAGTGGAGATTCTAGAAGAAACTACAAGCAAAGAGACTGAAAAGCCTAAGAATGCTGAGGAATTACCTAGGAAGGATTTTCCTCCAAGCCCTAAGGACAGGGTTGATATAGCTAGTACATCTGCATCTGAAGATGAAGAGGCTGCCAGAGCCAAAAAGAGGAAATTTCAAGTATTTAAGAGAAGGAGCCAAACTTACAAAAAGGCTTTACAAACCATTGCACAACAGCCTACCCCACAGCCAGCACCATCAACAGATTTCAGTTCTTTGATGGTTGCATTGTAGATAAAGCTTGATGAACAAAGACAAGCAATAAAAAAGTATGTGGATGAAGGGCAAAAATCTCTACAGTTTGATCTTGCCTAAGATATAAAGTCCATCAGATTTGAAATGAATCTGAATAAGAAAGAGATGACTGACTGCTTCCATAAAGGAGGGAATGCAGTAGTCTATCTAGCAACTCATCAGGAGAAAATCAAAGCTCAAGTGGATGACATTGCACTGAAGCAAGGCTATGTTATGGAGATCCAGCTCAGGATGAATGACAATTTGACTGCTTCACACAATGCAATTGTCACAGAAATGAAAAATTTAGATACTGGTCAGACTACAGCTAATGCTACAGCTAAGGCAGAATTTGACAAAGCATTGCAAGAGAGCCTAACTGCTGTAACTTCTGCAATTCAAGATTCTCAGAAGCTGATCACTGAAAAACTCCAAAGGTTAAAACCTTTCTACAAGGATGGAGTTAATTACCTAAATGCACAAATTAGATTTCAGAAGGATGATCTAAGAGATCACATTGAAAGAGAAGTCATAAAGGGGGAGAGGGTGTTAGTCAAAGCAGGCTCTGATCATGCAAAATGGATTTCCAATTCCATCAGAGCCGCCCTTGGATATCCTCCATTGTGTGATGATGACAATGTAGCAGAGTCTGGGATTAATCCTGCTTATCTTGGAGGGGAGCAAGCTGAAGTGGCTCAAGTCATATATCCTCCACCAGACTTTGATATGGTTCAAGCAGATATACAATCAATGTATAGCCCTCCTGAGGGAATTTAGAAGGTCATCATTGAAAAAGTGGTTTAGCCTGTGTCAGAGGACATACTGAAAGAACAAGAAGCTTTGCCCAAAGAACAAGAGACTCAATTGTCTAAGAAGAGATTCAGAGAGCAAGTTGAACTGAGGCCTGACTTTGAACAATGGAGCCCCACTTCAAGGAATATTATCTTAACTGCATGGAAGGCTGCCAAGGATAATATTCAAGATAGAAACAAGTGGTATTCTGAACTTGAGTGGAGGAAGCATGAGAACAGACAAGAAGCCATTGTGCAATACAGAAGAAAGGCTAAGATGGGAAAGCTACCTCCTACTGCCCAGGAGCCTAGCAAGTACTTTCCCAAGCCTTATCATTACTTTGAGAGGCAAAAGATCAAAGATGAAGAACAGAAAAAGAAGGATTCTAAAGGCAAGAAGCCTGCTGCTGCTGAAGATGCTGAAGCCCCAGTCCAAGCAAAAATACAATCTGGAAAGGGCATAGTTATCAAGGAGGCTGAGCAGAAATAGAATAGATTTTATCTTTAGTTTACATGTGTAATCACTTGTATTAAAACTCTCTGTAAACTTTTGAATAATGAAAGTAATGAAGTTCTTAGAACTATGTGATGTGTGATAAATCTATTACATAATTGTTCTGAGATATCTGGTATATACATGTTTTCTTTTAATACATGTTTATGTTTTCCCTGATTGCATAATCCTGTTTTACATCATACTGTAATTTTGTTATGTATGGTGTATTTCATTGACTAAGCGTTATGACTTCTCCAAATGAGGGGAGATTGTTGGGTACATTGGTGTAAATGTACCTGATTTGAAGAATCCTCACCCTACTCAATGATATACATCAAAATGTATTTGATGTGTTTTGAGTTTAGTTGTGCAGGTTAAGTATTTGCAGGGAAAGCTGAAAAGTTTCTAAGTCCATGTGTCGACACCCAGAAGGAAAGTGTCGACACTTAAGAAGACTTGTGTCGACAGCCAGACAAGTAGTGTCGACACTTGGAGTAATTGTGTCGACACTAGGGATACAGAGTTGACACCAGACAGAAAGTGTCGACACATACAGGATGTGTCGACACTCAATGAAGAGATGTCCAGTAAAGCAGTGTCGACACTTAGAACTAGTGTCGACACCCAGAGGAACTTTGTCTACATCAGAAAGTGTCGACACTTGGAGGCTGTGTCGACACTCAGCAAATTTCAGCAGAGTCCAAGTACAAGTGTCGACATAATAAAGAATGTGTCGACACACAGCAGAAGACTCAACACATGAAGAATGTGTCGACACTTGGAGGCTATGTCGACACTCAGCAAAGTTCAAGAAATTCTAAGTACAAGTGTCGACACAAAGGAGATGTGTCGACACTCAGCCAAAGTCTCAACAGAAGAAGAATGTGTCGACACAAGGAGAAGTGTCGACACTCAACAAGTATCAACACAGAAGGCATGTGTCGACACCAAGAAGATGTGTCGACACTGAACAAGTTCAACACATGAAGATGTGTCGACACAAAGGAGTTGTGTCGACACTTACAAGAATTCAACTAAGTACTGAAGAACACAGAGTTGTGTCGACACTCAATATCAGTGTCGACACATATTGAAGAAGCTGTGTCGAGAAGTGAATTCTACAACACAAGGAGTTGTGTCGACACCTTGAAGGCTAGTGTCGACACTTAGTCAACTTATGTCGACACTTAGTCTATAAGTCTCGACACTTAAAGACAGACTGTCTCGACACTTTCAGACAGTTACAGATATTTCAAGAAGTGACTGGATGACTTGACAGCTGCCATTCTAGCCGGTCTACTGTAACTGTCAGAGATGCCAGAAAACTGTTAGGAACCGGATCAGCCGGTCACCATGAAGAAGGCCTATAAATAGGTTTATTCTGTCAACAGAAAGAGATTGTCTATAAGATGATTCAACACAGATTAACACAAATCAGTTGAAGTGATTAAAAGATCTAAGTAGTTGGAGAGAGAGAGAGCTCCTTCCAAGAAGACAGCTGTTGGAACTAGGCTGTAAAGAAGGGTTCAGATTGATATCTGGATCTTAAGTCAGCAGTGATTGAAGATCAGCTGCAGAGAATCAATTATATTGTGTTCTACATTCAAGAAGCTTTGAAGAAAGCCAAGTGAGGTTGATCTCAGCAGAGTTCTTCCAAGAACTCATCAAGAACCTATCAACTCTTCTCTCTTTTTCTGAGTTGTAGGTATATACTTTGTATTCTAAATTTCTTGTATTATCCTTAGGGATCTGAGTTGTAAGTCTGCAATTATAAAGGCTGAGTGGTAGGGCCTGTGTGCCTGAGTGTAGGAGATCTATATCTCTGAGTGTAGGCCTTGTGGCTGAGTGTAGTACTTGTGGCTGAGTGTAGGTCTTTGGAGAAGACTGAGTTGTAGGGCCTTGGGCCTGAGCTGTAGGAACCATTTGGGGTTCTGAGTGTAAGATCTGAGGATCTGAGATATAGGGGAGGAGTTTGGCCGAATCTAGTACACTACTAGATAGGCGAAGGGGGAAAGTGGATATACCCAAACCTTGGGCAACCACTATAAATCTGTGTGTTCACTGTGTGCATATTTATTCTGTGATTGCTGATTGATTGCTGAGAAGAATTAGTTATAAATTTGTGATATAATCTGCCTAAAAGTTAAAAAAGATTAAGTCACCTATTCACCCCCGCCCTCTAGGTGATTAGGTATAATTTCTTTCAGGGTCGTTTTGCAGGGCCTATTGTATAAGCGTCCCATACCACTTATACAATAGGTGACAAGGGTATTATGCTATGATTATGCTATGACATGCAAGTGGGTTATGATGTGATCATGCAAGTGCAACTCACCCACCCGACTCTGTGCACACAGACCTTTAGTTCCCCCTTTCTGAAGCCGAACCTCCCAGGATACCTCCGTAGTGGAAGACGGAAGCGGTGGGTTGGTCCTCGCCAACCTCTAAACCAGTAAAGCACTACCGGTCAGACCTATCGTACGCCTCAATGCTGGTGCACTAAGCGGAGCTCCCGCGTACTCTTGCCGGCTGGCGCATCGGACTTCTGTTGGTGAAGTGCTAGCCAAACTTGCTGAGTCAACATATTGGCATCGATGCATCAACACTCCAATACCGAAGACCCACCAACTTTACTTTATGCACATGCAACCTTATGTACCAGCGACGAGTCAAAGCTCCTCGGACCATCCCGTCCGTCACAACATCAACCGAGCCAAAGCTCGCCGGGCCATCCTTCCCCTCACAAATATCAACCAAGTCAAAACAACTTCCCGAGACACCAGGATGTGTGAAAGTGAACCCCTAATTATTCTAGTTGCTCTTTAAGATTTATCACTCCTACAATTTACGTTAGCCCAGGACTGCCCAAGGTATACCCCGGGAAGGGCTCTCGAAGGCACTAGGAACTACGATGGGATTACGCCCAAAGCTCCCTTTCACAAGACACTTTCTAATATTGGTTGCTACCCGATTTCCCAACCTTTAATTAATTTTACTGAATCTATCCCTAGTGCATTAAACACTTCCTCCCTACGGGAAGGACAATCTTTCGCCGATCCCGAGCACCACCTATCACTAGTCAACCTCTCACTCCACTAATCCTGTCTTCCAAAGATGAGCTCCTTATTTATCCAAACCAGCACCCTATTGAGGATTCAACTCACCAAAAATTCACTACCCACTCTAGTTCAGTTTTCGCAGTTACTATATGCAGACCACCCTATAATATATGAGATGTATAAAGGAGGTACTCCGAGTTGTCTTCCAAATCTCCTATAAAATTTACCAGAGGTCTATCATAACAAATTTAGTCTAAAATCAGAGATTTATAATTTTTCTAATTAATTTGATATTTATTGAATTTTCACAAATGTTTGGCCATGGACAATTTTGTACATGAACTATATGATCTACTCAAGTAATGGCCACCCAAAAATTTTGATCACTAAATAACAGAGATATATTACTAGAGACTAATTTCCATAATTTTTCAGAAAATATGTTACCTCTAATTAAATTATCGAAAATAATTCCCTTATCATATGTAAAGAAGGAAGTACCAAAATTATTCATCAAAAAATTATATAAAATTTCAGAATCTTAATATGGTACAGAAAGGGTCATTGTGCAAAAAGCATAATTTTACTGGCTTGCTAGACACCAAAATAAATTTAATTAATTTTTCATGGGAAACAATACTTAATGAAGCAACCCTTAGAAATCATCTTCCATAAATCCCATAAAACTTTACAGAGCTTTAAAACATAATAAAAAGTCCTCTGGGTAAATTTCATCAATTTCAAGTAAGTAGTTTCATCATAATAAATTTCTAAGTAAATAATATGATTTACTAAATTGTTAGTGAAGTATCCAAAATAATAATCCTAAATTCATAATAAAATCTCCAGAGCTTGTTCTAACCTTAAAAACAACTCAACCCAAATCTCATCACTTTTCAAAGAGTTTTAGTGACATTTTCCTTCACCACAGTGTTTGTGCCCTAAGCTAGGGTTATGGTTTTGAGGGGGTTTAAGGTTTTCAAATTCCCTAAAATTTTAACCAGAGGATCATACTAAGCGTGTGGTCCTCTCCACCAATTTTCAAGTCAATCCAAGGTCATTTGACCCTATGATCTTCAAACCCTAAAAATCCACATTAAGGAACCTACGCTAGTGCTCTAGGGCTACCCTACTCTTAACCACTCCAAACTCCATTGGAGGGTGAGTCATACTATAGAAAGTCAGTGGCCAAATTATCAGCCTCTATTGATGTGATTTGACCACTCAAAACCCAAAGGGGGTGCTTGACCTAGTTAACCCAAAAAGGGGTCAACCTAGTGTTGGATCAATACCTAACCAAAACATCTCCAAATGAGATGAAACTTTTACCAGAGCTCTAACATGCCCTCTAAGACCTCCCACCCAAATTGTGGGGGATTTGGAGGTGTTTATGACTCCTAATTAATTTATTCATGAATTATTAAATCTTTATAAAAACAATAGCAAAAATATTCTCCAAAAATTTCCATTTTTGGACAGTCCCTAGGTATAGCTAGGGTAGACTCCCTGCCCAAATCTCAGATCATTTGGACAAGGGATGAAGGGTGGGCATCCATTTGAATCTCAGGATAGCCCTAGGGATAGACCTCACCAAAATGCGTGTCGTGGTCTAACCAAGACTCCAAATTGGGTGAAATCAATTTTAAAATAAAGTAGACCCATAGAGATACAATTTTCATGTTGGCTATGTTTTCTGTTTCAGCAACTAAGTGCCCTATTTGTCTATTTTAAAATGAGTGTAGTAAAGAGATAAAAATTCACAAAATAAATCAGATAATAAAATCAAACAATGAACGGCCAGGATTGCGTCTTCAACCTCCAGCCCATGGTCACGATTTGCCCGACCTGGACGGAATTTAAACCCCATTTTACGGCCACCCGGCCACCTCCCCGGCCGGCCACCTCCCTGGTCGGCCACCACCACCACCACCTCCGTTGAGGGGAGGGTTGCCGTCCGGCGGTGGTTTGACCGCCGGAGGTGTTGGTTTCTGGCGAACCCGACCACCATGTTTTTTTTGGAAAAAACCATGGAAATGAAAACTTGGATCGGGTCAATTGAGTCTGATTCTTGTCCTAAACGATTCCTATGATCTACCCACGGAAGAAGGAGTAGAGGAGGACCTTTAACCTAGCTTGTCGGCGAGTGTGGTGGTGGTGCGCCATGGCCGGTGGTGGAGCTTTCCGATGCTTTGCAACTCCACTACCAAACAGCCCGGTTTCTTTAGGTGAAGGGTGGAAACGATTTCTCTTGGCCCAGGGAAGCTTTTAAAAGCATCAAATGGGGGGGGGAGAGGAGGGTCTTGGCTTCATAGCCATTTATGGCCATGAAGGATAATTTCGGCCATGCCTTGGGTTCATTGTTTCCAGCATTGAACAGCCTTGAAAACCCCTTGAACTTCTCCTATTTCAGCAAGGGAGATGAATCCATTCTTTGGAAATGAAGGGAGAAGTCCCTTGGCCTCCCTTGTCCATGAATGGCTCTCTTTCTCACTTTCTCTCTCCTCCATTAAAGGGCAAATGGAGCTTTCTCACTCTTAGTCATCATGAACAAATTTGTTCATCTCCCTAGCCTATTGGCAGCCCATAAAATCATTATTATTAATTAAAATAAAGTTAGCCCAAGTGGGGGGAAATGGGCTTGACCTTGGGTTAGCCCATTTGGGCTAATTTGATTTTACCTTAAGGTAGAGTTGACCTTGGTCAACATGACCATTTGGGTTGACCCCTGTCGGGTACATTGGTTTAAATGTACCTGATTTGAACAAGCCTCACCCTACTCAATGATATACATCAAAATGTATTTGATGTATTTTTGAGTTGCCTTGTGCAGGTTAAGTATTTGCAGGGAAAGCAGAAAAGATTTTAAGTCCATGTGTCGACACCCAGAAGAAATGTGTCGACACTTAAGAAGACTTGTGTCGACACCCAGGCAAGCAGTGTCGACACTTGGAGTACTTGTGTCGACACCAGGGATGCAGAGTCGACACCAGACAGAAAGTGTCGACACTCAATGAAGAAAAGTCCTGTGAAGTTGTGTCGACACTTAGCAGTTGTGTCGACACCCAGAGGAACTGTGTCTACATCAGAAAGTGTCGACACTTGGAGGTTGTGTCGACACTCAGCAAAAGTCAGCAGAGTCTAAGTATAAGTGTCGACATGATGAAGAATGTGTCGACACTCTGCAGAAGACTCAACATTTGAAGAAAGTGTCGACACAAGAAAGAATGTGTCAACACTCAGCAGAAGACTCAACACATGAAGAAAGTGTCGACACAAGGAGCTGTGTCGACACTTAGCAAAGTTCAGAAAAAATTCTAAGTACAAGTGTCGACACAAAGGAGATGTGTCGACACAAAGGAGATGTGTCGACACTCAGCAAAAGTCTCAACATAAGAAGATGTGTCGACACAAGGAGCTGTGTCGACACTCAGCAAGTATCAACACAGAAGGCATGTGTCGACACCAAGAAGAAGTGTCAACACTAAACAAGTTCAACACATGAAGATGTGTCGACACAAAAGAGTTGTGTCGACACTTACAGGAATTCAACAAAGTACTGAAGAACAAAGAGTTGTGTCGACACTCAATATCAGTGTCAACACATAATGAAGAAGCTGTGTCGAGAAGTGGATTATATAACACAAGGAGTTGTGTCGACACCCTGAAGGCTAGTGTCGACACTTAGTTAACTTGTGTCGACACTTAGTCTATAAGTGTCGACACTTAAAGACAGATTGTCTCGACACTTTCAGACAGTTACAGATTTTTCAAGAACTGACTGGATGACTTGACAGCTGCCATTCCAGCCGGTCTACTGCACCTGTCAGAGTTGTCAGAAATCAGTTAAGAACCGGACCAGCCGGTTACCATGAAGAAGGCCTATATATAGGCTTATACTGTCTACAGAAAGAGATGATCAAAGTTGTTGAAAAGCAATTCATTGAAGACTTTCAAGTAAAGTTCTAAGTAGTTGGAGAGAGAGAGCTCCATCCAAGAAGACAGCCGTTGGAACCAGGCTGAGAAGAAGGGTTCAGACTTTGTTCTGAATCTTAAGTTGCAGAGATCAAGGATCAGCTGTAGAGAAGATAAACCCTATTGTGTTCTACATTCAAGAAGCTTTGAAGAAAAGCCAAGTGAGGTTGATCTCAGCAGAGTTCTTCCAAGAACTCATCAAGAACCTATCAAATCATCTCTCTATTCAGATTTGTAGGTATATACACTTTGTATTTTATATTTCTTGTAGGATCATTAGGGATCTGAGTTGTAAGCCTGCAATTATAAAGGCTGAGTGGTAGGGCCTGTGAGCTTGAGTGTAGGAGATCTGTTTCTCTGAGTGTAGGCATGTTGTGGCTGAGTGTAGGCCTTGTAGCTGAGTGTAGGCTTTGTGAATAAGCTGAGTGTAGGTCTTTGAAGAAGACTGAGTTATAGGGCCTTGTGCCTGAGCTGTAGGAACCTATTTTGGGGTTCTGAGTGTGAGATCTGAGGATCTGAGATAGTGGAGGAGTTTGGCCGAATCTAGTACACTACTAGATAGGCGAAGGGGGAAAGTGGATGTACCCAAACCTTGGGGAACCACTATAAATCTGTGTCCACTGTGTGCATGAGTAATTTTGTGATTGCTGAATGATTTCTGTGTTAAATTACTTATAACTCTGTGAAATATTCTGAATTTTGCATAAAAAGTATAAAAAGATTTAGTCACCTATTCACCCCCCCCCCCTCTAGGTGATTAGGTACAATTTCTTTCAAGTGGTATCAGAGGGAGGTTTCTCAAAAAAGGACTTAACTGTCTGAGTAGATCATGTTGGCAGATTTTGTCTAAGTAAGTGCAGAATCAAGAAAATCAAGAAACATGGGTTCAACAGAGAATCATAAGGAACTTGGATCCATGAAGGTACCCATTTGCAGGAAATAAATTTTTGGCATCTGGAAGGAAATGGTGAGACTATTTATGGAAGCCTCAGACCCTAGAATATATATCATAGTTAAAGAAGGGTCATATGTGCCTATGAAGGTTTCAGTCCTGGATGCAAATCAGAGAACACCTAAGGACTTCTCTGAAATGACAAAAGATGAGATAATTCTAGCCACAATGGACAAGAGGGCTCAGAATATCATTGTGAGTGCCATAGATGATGCTACCTTTCAGAATTTAATACACTATAAGACATCTAAGGAGATGTGGGATACCTTAATAGTATATATGGAGGGTTCTGAAGAAGTGAGGCAAGACAGAAAGTCTTTGCTAAACCAAGAATATGAAAGTTTCAGGCAAGGAAGGACTGATAACATAACAGAATGCTATAAGAAGTTCTATAGGATTGTGAATGAGCTAATGTCCTATGGAAGAGAGTTCAGTAATTATGAGCTGAATGACAAATTCTTGAGGTCCCTAACAAAAGATTGGGACACCAAGATCTGTGCCATTAGGGAAATGGCCATGTTAGCAGATATCCCTCCTCCAACTTTGTTTAGAAAACTGTTGTACTATGAATGCAGTTGATGGTAAGGAAGGAGGAGGAGAAGACTACAAGAAGTGAGCACAAAGAAAGGACAGTGGCATTCAAGACAGAAGCCACAAAGAAATACAAAAGTAAGTCTCCATCTCCACCTCCAAAGGTTGCTGAGACTGAGTCAGATGAGTCAGCAAGCAGAAAGTCTGAAAGCACTGAAAGTGATGAGGACTTTGCAGCATTCACAAGACACTTTCAGAAGTTTCTAAAGAAGAAACAATGGAGGTCAAAGCCATCCACATCACAGGGTAAAGATGACTATTATTAGAACAAGAAGTTATCAAAGAAAGACAGGAGAAATACTAAGTCAAGCAAAGCCACTTTATCAAAAATTGTTTGCTATTGCTGCAACAGACAAGGACATGTTATTGCTGACTGTCTTAAGAAAAGGAAAGAGTCTAATGATAAGAAAAAGACTCAATTCAAGGGCAAGAAGGAAAGGTCTTTTGTTACCAAAAAGGATAAGAGCCTGTTAGACATATCTTCATCAGAAACTGAGTCAGATGCCGAAGCATACATAGGACTGTTTGCTGAGGAAGAGGAAGAGGAGTTCATCCAGATAATGAACTCCATATATGAGCAAGAGGACACTCAGTGCCAAGGACTAATGGCCTTAACTGAAGGTGACAAAATCTAGGAGCAGCCTGGACCCAGTAAGGTATAAAATTGTTCTTTAAGTTCAATTTCTAGTACTAGTTCAGAATCAGATTCATCATCATCAAGTGATGAGTGTGTATTTGAGTCTGAAGAGGATATTCATCAATTGATTGATGAATATAGAGTTATGTTGCAAGCATTTAAGAAATGCAAATCCTTGGCCAAGAGTCAGGCTAAGGAGATTGCAAGTCTCAAAGTGGCTGCAACTGATTTTGATAAACTGATTGATCACAAGTTGAATGAAATAGCCAGACTGAAGAACATAACTGTTATTTAGATGGGGACTATAACATTCAAGAATGATCAAATCAAGAATCTGTAGATTAGTCTTCAGAAGGAGAGAGACATTGTTGCTAGGTTTTCTAAACCTAAGTCTGTTCTACCCTTAATTGATGAATTTGTTCATCATAAAGGTAAAACTGGATTAGGGTTTACTAAACCTGCTAGGACTGTTCAGTTCAAGTCTAAGGGCAAAGCCCTAGCTCTCAACAAGCCAGCTGTAGATAAAACAGCTAGGGATGTACATAAGCAAAGGTACAATAGGTTTGAGTGCTGGTGCTGTGGCAAGGTAGGCCACTATGCCATAGACTGTTGGCACAATTCTAGTGCCAAAGTGAGTAGCAAACTGCTTGTTGGAAGATCTGCAGGTAGCTTTGTTAAGAGGCAAACTAACCAGCACCAAGGACCCAAGAATTCTTTGGGTTCTAAGGTCAACTAATCTGTTTTGCAGGTGAGTCCAAGTGGCCATGCCCCAATATGGTACTTGGACAGTGGATGTTCTAGACACATGACTGGAACTAGGGGATTGCTAAAGGACTTCACACCAATCAAGGATGGTCCTAAAGTCACCTTTGGTGGTTCTGAAAAAGGAATCATCAAGGGTTTTGGTAACATTTCTAGCACCCATATTACTATTACTCAAGTGGCTAATGTTGAAGGTTTGAAACATAACCTTATTAGTATAAGACAATTGAGTGATCTAGGATATGACATCTCATTTGTCAAAGATGGTTGTCATATCAAGAGGTCAAATGATCAAGAGATCATTTTGACAGGTTATAGAAAAAGAAATGCCTATTGCCTAAACATTATGTGTGAGACCAATGGTTCTCCAGTGTGTCTTGTAGCTGATGAGAAAGTCTCTCATTGTGTCAAATGGCACAAGAGGCTAGCCCATCTTAACTACAAGACAATTGGCCTACTCTATAGCAAAGAGTTAGTGAAGAATGGTCCTCAAGTTAAGTTTATTAAAGATGGAATATGCTCAGCTTGTCAAAAAGGCAAGCAGACTAGATCCACCTTTAGTAGCATTGAAAACAAAGATGCTGTGAGATGTTTATATCTCTTGTATATGGATCTCTTTGGTCCTATGCTAGTTCACAACTTAGGTAGGAAGGTCTATACCTTTGTGGTTGTAGATGACTACTCAAGGTTTTCCTGGGTGTTCTTCCTTAGACAGAAATCTGAAACACCTAGTATCTTCTATAGCTTTGTCAAACAAATTCAGAATGAACTAAACAGTACAGTGGTCAAGATAAGAAGTGACCATGGTACTGAATTCCAGTCTGATAGCATGACAAAACTATGTGAAGAATTTGGGATATTTCAGGAATTTTCTTCACCAAGAACACCTCAGCAAAATGGCATTGCTGAGAGGAAAAATAGAACCTTGATTGAGGCTGGTAGAACCCTATTAAGTGATACATCTCTACTAGAATATTTCTGGGCTGAGGCAGTGAATACTGCATGCCATGTAATTAATAGGGCTACCATTACTAAAAGCCACAACAAGACCCCCAATGAGATTGTGAAAGGCAGAAAACCAAACCTATCCTATTTCAGGATCTTTAGTTGTAAGTGCTTTATACTTAATAGTGGTAAGTCTTACTTGACTAAGTTTGCTGCCAAGTCCCAAGAAGGGATTTTTGTTGGGTACAACAACAATAGTAAGGCTTATAGGGTCTACAACTTGTCTACTCAAGTTGTAGAAGAGTCAGTACATGTAGTATTTGATGAAACTAGACTTATTAACAATGAGTTGTCTAGTAGTATTTGCAGCTCCACAGGTGTGACTAAGAAGATGGACAAGCTCACTATAGAAGAAGGATCTACTGCAAGACAGCAAGTAGAAGATAGTGGCTATTGTCTAGGGGGAGTACTATATGTACCTAATGCAGAAGAAAATCAAGGAGTGCAGCAAGATGAAGAAGCTGAAGGAGTTCAACCTGAAGTCAGGATGCTTCCAGCTAATAGACATCTAAGAGATCATCCAGCAGAACAAATCATTGGTGATCTAAGACAAGGGGTACAAATAAGGAGCAGAAATCTGAATGCAGTACTCTACTCCAGTTTTCTATCCCAAGTAGAGCCAAAGAAGTTTGAAGAATCCATCCTAGACCCTCATTGGATTGAGGCAATGCAAGAAGAGCTGAATCAGTTCAAGAGATGCAATGTCTGGGAGCTTGTTCCTAAACAAAAAGACCACAACATAATTGGAACCAAGTGGATCTTTAGGAACAAGATGGATGAACATTGAGTGATTGTCAAGAATAAAGCTAGACTGGTTGCTAAGGGATATAGGCAGGAAGAAGGTATTTACTTTGATCAAACCTTTGCTCCAGTAGCCAGACTGGAAGCCATAAGAATGTTCCTGGCATATGCAACCTATCAAGGATTTAAAGTCTACCAAATGGATGTTAAGTCAGCCTTTTTAAATGGCAATCTGAAAGAGGAAGTCTATGTGGAACAGCCATAAGGTTTTGTTGATTTAACTCAACATAATTATGTCTATAGACTTAAGAAAGCTTTGTATGGGTTAAAACAAGCCCCTAGGGCTTGGTATGAAACCCTGTCTAGTTTCCTCATTGAGAATAAATTCACAAGGGGGAAAATAGACAAGACTCTATTCCTTATGGAATCCAGAGGCAAGATCATACTAGTCCAAATATATGTAGATGACATCATATTTGGGTCTACTGAAAGTAGTCTTTGCAAAAATTTTGCAAAACTAATGCAAGGACAGTTTGAGATAAGCAGTATGGGGGAACTAAAATTCTTCTTGGGTCTTCAAGTTAGACAGACTGAAAATGATTTATCCATATGCCAGTCTAAGTTCACTCTAGAACTGATAAGGAAGTATGGTATGGATTCATCCACTACCATGAAGACTCCTATGGGGTCAAGTATGTCTCTTAGCAAAGATGATGCAGGGAAACCTGTAGATGATACTTTGTATAGATGGATAGTTGGCTCCCTACTCTATTTGACTGCAAGTAGACCAGATATCATGTATGCTACATGTGTCTGTGCTAGGTACCAAGCATGCCCTAAAGAGTCTCATTTGACAGCAGTCAAAAGGATACTGAGATATCTAAAGGGCACACCTTATCTAGGCCTTTGGTACCCTAGGAATGGAGACTTTGAACTAACAGGTTATTCAGATGCAGATTTTGCAGGCTGCAAAGAAGACAAAAAAAGTACAACTGGAACATGTCAATTCCTAGGTGGAAGACTGATTTCTTGGAGTAGCAAGAAGCAAACAAGTGTGGCTATCTCCACAGTAGAATCAGAATATGTGGCTGCAGGAAGTTGTTGTGCTCAACTTCTATGGGTACAACATCAGCTTGAGGATTATGGTATTCAAGTAAGTAGAACACCACTGTTTTGTGATTCTTCTAGTGCTATATCTATTGCTAACAATCCTGTTTCTCATAGTAGAACTAAACATATTGAGATAAAATATCATTTTCTAAGGGAACATGTAGAAAAAGAAGATATATCACTAGAGTATGTAAATACAGATAATCAACTAGCTGACATGTATACTAAGCCCCTAGAAGAAACCAAGTTCAATAGTTTTAAAATTGAATTAGGTATGATAAACTTAGAATAAGTTTACAGAAATGGCTAAGTAAAAAGGTGTCGACACACAGAGTTATCTGCGTCGACACAGAATAGTGGTGTCGACACTTCAGGGAAAATGTGTCGACACATCTAGGACGTTGGTGTCGACACTTCAGAAAATTAGTGTTGACACATTCAGGGTCAGTGTCGACACAACCAAGGTGGTGTCGACACTTAGAATTTACTCAGAATTATCTAAGTAAAATCTCGACTGTTGAAGTATTAGACCGGGCGGCTTAGCGGTCTGATCCAGCGGTTTGTTGACCGGGCGGCTTAGCGGTCTGATCCAGCAGTTTGTTGACGGAGCGGTCTGGCGATCTCACTCTGAAGCCTGGAGACCGGGCGGTCTAGCGGTCTACCATTGCGACCTGTTCTATCCTGCTGGAGTTGCCGATCGGTTAACCCCTCTGTTTAACCGCGCGGCCTGTGCGGTCACCTTTATTCTAGCCGCTCAGTATTGTAAATGTTTAGTCCCACATTGTTTGTATACTCTCTTTCTTATCTCCTCCATTCTATATAAGGGAGGCCATACCTTTGTAAATGATATCTTTTTTGGATAATAAAATTTCAGTTATTCAAAAGTTTATCCGCTTGTTCTCTCTTTTTCGCTACTTTCTAACATGGTATCAGAGGACACGGTCATTTCCTCCTGATTCTGTGCGCTCTCTGTTGTTCGCGGCTTGTTTTCCGCTTTCTGCGACCTGTTCGCGCGGCTTGCTTCTGTCTGCTGCCCTGTTCGCGCGGCTTGTTTCTTCTTGGCTCTCTTCTCCTACTGCTATTCGTCACAGCAACCTGTTTCCTTGTCGCCACGCTCCTTGTTCTTTCTTGCCTCTCCGACTTCCTAGTCGTTGCGGCCTTGTCTCTACCCGCTGCGGACTTCTTCTCCCTGTCCGCTTCTGCTTTCCCCATTTCCGCTTATCTCTATACTCGTGGTTTGCTGCTGTGATCTACCTGACCGTGCGGGTTGTTTCTATCTCACCTGCATCTTGGTCGCAGTCACCTGCTCTTCTCCTCTCTTCTGTTCGCTCGGCCTTTTCAGTCCGCGCGACCTCTTCCCCGCTGTGCCTTTGACCTCTTTCTAGCCGCTACTGTTCGCGCGGCTTCTTCTGTTTTCTAACCGCTTCTGTTCGCGCGGCTTCTTCTACTTGCCGGGTTCTATGACTACCTCCGGTCTCACCACTACTCCTGCTGCTCCTTCTCGACCGTCTGCCTCTGTGGCCACGACGTCAGGTAGTGCCCACGTCGTTACCCAGGGTAAATGGCTGATTGACTCCGGTGCCACCAATCATATGACGGGCAACCCTCATTGCTTCTACCGTCTTGAGACCCATGACCGCTTACCCCCAGTTCGTGTGGCGGATGGTTCCCCATCCCCGGTTCATGGGACGGGCATGGTTTAACTCACCCCATCGCTTTGCTTGGAGGATACCCTCTATGTCCCGAAGTTCCCGTGCAATTTGTTATCAGTTACTACTTTATGCCGGCAACTTCAGTGCTCTGTCTTATTCACTCCCACTACTTGTTCTTTTCAGGACCCGAGGACCCAGCGGACGATTGCTACTGGGACTGAGAGAGGCGGACTCTACTTCCTCGACGATGTTTCCGCTCTATCCGCCTACTCCTCCTCCACTGATCTCCTTCAGTGGCATCTTCGTCTTGGACATCCTCCTCCTCGACTTATTCGCCAGCTTCTGCCCCACTTACCTCCTACCAGTTCTCCGCTCAACTGTGATGCGTGTCAGCTTGGCAAACATCATCGCTCCTCCTTCCCACCGAAGCAAGGCCGTAGCTCCTCTCGCATCTTTGATCTTATTCATTCTGATGTATGGGGTCCTGCTCCTACCCTCACAGTTGGTCGGGGCAGTTCCTATTTTGTCACTTTTATCGATGATTTTTCTCGATGTACTTGGGTGTATCTGTTAAAAGATCGCTCTGAACTATTTTCTGTTTGTCAATCCTTTTACTTTATGATTAAGACTCAATTTACTACTTCTATTAAAGTCTTATGTTCTGATAATGCCAAAGAATATCTGACTCATGAGTTCTCCGCATTCTTTCACCAACATGGCCTCCTTCATCAAACCACTTGTGTTTACACCTCCCAGTAGAATGGGGTGGCAGAGCGTAAAAACCGTCACCTGCTTGATATTGCGCGTACTCTCATGACGCAGATGCACGTCCCTCGCTCCTACTGGGGCTACGCTGTGCTCCTCGCCTGCTATCTCATCAATCGCCTTCCCTCCGCGGTTCTCCACGGCAAGACTCCCTTCTCCATTCTCCACCCCCACCAGGAACCTTTTCCTCTTCCTCTCCGTGTCTTTGGCTGTACGGCCTTTGTTCACGCTCCCTCCGCTACCCGCGACAAGCTTTCCCCCCGATCCACCAAGTGTGTCTTTTTGGGGTACTCTACAACTCAAAAAGGCTATTGCTGCTTTGACACCCTTCTCCGCAAGCAGTTTGTCTCCGCGGATGTGACTTTTTTCGAAAATGCTTCCTATTTATCTCCTCCCTCTTCTCTTCCTTCTAATATCTCTGTTCCTTCCACACCTCTCCACGTTTTACCACCTTCGTCTCCTCCTCCACCCACTCCTTCCCAGTCCGTCTCCCCACCCACCCCTCCACCCTCCTCTCCGCTGCCGTCTCTCTCTAGTCCCGGGCCAGCCTTCTCCGCCACGGACGCTCCGGTCGCTGACGTTCCCGTCGCCGACGCTCTCGTTGACCTGGATGTTCCCATTGCCCTTCGCAAAGGGGTGCGGGCATGTACTCAACACCCTCTCACGGCTGTTGTTTCCTATGATCAGCTTTCTCCTTCTCGCAGGTGTTTTGCCTTGGCTATCTCTGCTACTTCTACTCCCCGTACCTACCAGGAGGCTCTTGCTCTCCCTCATTGGAAGTCTACCATGGATGAGGAGATGGCTACTCTTACTGAACGGGGTACCTGGACCCTGGTTCCTCCTCCCGTGGGCACTGATGTGGTTGGCTGTCGCTGGGTCTTCGTTGTGAAGTTTCGCCCCGACGGCACTGTGGATCGCTACAAAGCCCGGCTGGTGGCCAAGGGCTTCACTCAGACTTACGGCGTTGATTACTTTGATACCTTCTCTCCGGTTGCTCGCCTCAGCACCATCCGGGTTCTCTTTTTTGTGGCTGTTAACCGGGCTTGGGCCATTTCCCAGCTTGATGTGAAGAATGTCTTTCTCTATGGCGATCTTCAGGAGGACGTCTATATGGAGCAACCTCCTGGGTATGTTGCTCAGGGGGAGACACGTGTATGTCATTTGAAGAAGGCCATTTATGGCCTAAAGCAGAGCCCTCGGGCATGGTTTGACAAATTCAGTGGTATTGTGGCTACCATCGGCTTTCAAAGGAGTTCGGCCGATCACTCCTTATTCATTCGTAAAACGGCCTTGGGACTGGTGGTTTTGGTCGTATATGTGGATGATATTCTCCTTACTGGCGATGACCGAGATGGGGTGGACTTGACGAAGAAGAACCTCCGTCAGCACTTGGTCACGAAGGATATGGGCTCCCCAAAATACTTTTTGGGGATAGAAATCTCTCGGAAACTTGACTCCTTGGTTCTCTCTCAACGGAAGTATACCCTTGATCTTCTACGAGAAGCAGGATTGACAGGTGCCAAACCAACTCGTTTTCCCATGGCTGTTGGAGAAGACAAAACGTGGACGGATGACTCGCCTCTTCTATCTGATGTCACAAGGTACAGACGTTTGGTAGGCAAACTCATCTATCTCACGGTGACTAGACCCGACATCGCCTATGTTGTAGGCAAGGTCAGTCAGTTTATGCAAGCTCCCAGGGAGTGCCATCTTCAGTCCGCCCTGAAGATTTTGGAGTATATCAAAGCAGCACCGGGCAGAGGGTTACTCTTTCAGAAGAATGGTCATCTGAGGGTTGAGGCCTACTCAGATTCAAGTTACGCGGATGACAAAGGCGATCGTAAATCCACATCAGGTTTTTGTACCTTTGTTGGAGGCAATCTCGTGAGTTGGAAGAGCAAGAAACAGTCTGTTGTCTCCAGATCCAGTGCCGAAGCCGAATACCGGAGTATGGCGTCAACCACGTGTGAGTTAAAGTGGTTGCGGGCTCTCATGCTTGACCTGGGCGAGGTATATGACTGTCCTCTCCCTATGTTCTGTGACAACAAGGCCGCTATACATATATCCAGAAATCCGGTCTTCCATGAGAGAACAAAGCATATAGAGGTTGACTGTCACTTCATTCGGGAAGAGATTTTGAAGAAACAGATTTGTACTCCTTTTGTCACCTCTGACAAGGAATTGGCAGATATCTTCACCAAGCCGGTTTCTACTTACTTCTTCCTCATTTGTGACAAGCTGGGCATGATTGATATCTATGCTCCAGCTTGAGGGGGAGTGTTGAAGTATTAGACCGGGCGGCTTAGCGGTCTGATCCAGCGGTTTGTTGACCGGGCGGCTTAGCGGTCTGATCCAGCGGTTTGTTGACCGAGCGGTCTGGAGATCTCACTCTGAAGCCTGGAGACCGGGCGATCTAGCGGTCTACCATTGCGGCCTGTTCTATCCTGCTGGAGTTGCCGAGCGGTTAACCCCTCTGTCTAACCGCGCGGCCTGTGCGGTCACCTTTATTCTAGCCGCTCAGTATTGTAAATGTTTAGTCCCACATTGTTTGTATACTCTCTTTCTTATCTCCTCCATTCTATATAAGGGAGGTCATACCTTTGTAAATGATATCTTTTTTGGATAATAAAATTTCAGTTATTCAAAAGTTTATCCGCTTGTTCTCTCTTTTTCGCTACTTTCTAACATCGACTAAGTGTCGAGCTAAGCGGTGTCGACACATAGACAAGTGTCGACATATATGTTCTGTCGACTATACTTTTGTCGACACATAGGTGTCGAGACATTATAAGTCTGTGTCGACACTTATCAACAGTGCCGACACAATTTAAGTTAGTTAACCCGCCCTTTCATCTTCAATCCTAGAAAGGTATAAATAGGATTTTTCCATTATCTGTCGACACGCACACCAAAGTTTCGAGACAAACTTGTGTGTCAACACCTCTCTTCTCTCCATTCAAATTCTTCAAACCCTAATGGCGCCAAAGCTCGAGGGGAACGTGAACGAAGGCTATGAACTGGTGCGACATGTGTTTGACGATGCAGATCAGGAGATCAAGAATGTGGTAACCATAGTCACTAATTCAGGGTTAGATTTTCTTGTGTCAGAACCAACCAAGATTTGGACGAAAGAAGTTCTAGAGTTTCTGAATGGAGCAACCCTAGACGACTTTGGATTCAAGATCAAGTCAAGGGTTCATGGAGAAAAGGTGAAGGTCTCACCAAAAAGTTTGAGAAAGGTATTACACCTCCCAAGGACAAAGGAAGAAGATGAAGTTACTGCTTCTAAGACCAGAGAAGCTTTAACTTGGTGTGGAATGGATTCCAAATTGAAAATTGGATCAGTGTTCAATAGAAAGGGGATGAACAGCCAGAGAAAATTTCTCTCAGAAATTGTTGGCAAAGTAATCTTGAGTAAGCCTGGAGGGTATGACAGGGTATCACCCATATGTTCAATCTTATGACAAGGATTATCTTCACCGTGTAAACTGATTGGTCGGTTGTTGTCTTTGATAAGATTAAAGAGAGTTTGAAGAAACCCAATTTGGGTAGAATACTTAGTCTTTACTTGGCTGGTAGTATACCAGAAGTAATGAGTCAAGCTTCTGGATCAAAGATCAATCACATGAGAAAGATGGACATGAGACTCTTCTCTAGATGGGATAGGGTCTTGACTAAGGAGATGCCAACACCTGAGAAGGTAACACCTCAAAAGAAGAAGAAGAAGATAGCCCCTGTGGCTCCAGAATCATCCAGCAGTTCAAAAGAACAAGTTGTCTTCACTCATGATAAAGAAGACACTGGAGATGCTGGGAAGTCTCCAGCTCAACAAGAAGTTGCAGAGAGGCAGGGGGAGCTACCTCAAGCTAGCCCCTTACACCAGGATTCAGTCCAGGGGGAGCCACTAGTAGTGGAAGAGCCAACTCCACTAGAGAGTGAGCAAGCAACCCACACTATCCTTGAGGTAATCTCAGAAATCAATCAATTAGATTTCCTTATTGAAAGTGAAGTTATAATTGACAACTTATCTGATGTTAATCAGCAACCTCAGATTGATAGTCAACTCCCAGATGTTGTCATGGAGGACACATCTGTTGCAGCTCATGTTGTATCTGATCAAATTGTTGAAGAGCCAAGAGAATCTCCATCACAACCTCAACAAGAATTTACAATGGAAGATCTCTTCCTCAATCTAGACCAAACAGACTTTGAGAAGGAAAGTGCTACTGCTGAGGGGGAGAATGCTCAAGTTGAGGGGGAGCAGGTAGTACTTGTTGAAGAACCTGCAAGGCAAGAGCCTGAGAAGCCAAAAGCTGTTGAGGAACTACCTAGAGAGAGGGTAGATATTGCAAGTACATCAGCTTCAGAAGATGAGGAGGCTGTCAGAGCAAAGAAAAGGAAATTTCAAGTATTCAAGAGGAGGAGCCAGACGTATAAGAAAGCTCTACAAACTATAGCACCACAGCCTGCACTACAGCCATCACCAACTGTAGATTACAGTGCATTGATGGTTGCTATGCAAATCAAGCTTGATGAGCAAAGGAAAGCTCTTGAAAAATATGTGGATGAAGGGCAAAAATCTCTACAGTTTGATCTGGCCCAGGACATTAAGTCCATAAGATTTGAGATGAACCAAAATAAAAAGGAAATGACTGACTGCTTCCACAAGGGAGGGAATGCAGTAGTGTACTTCGCTACACATTAAGAGAAGATCAAAGCTCAAGTGGATGAACTTGAAGTCAAGCAAGGCTATGTTCTGGAGAATCAAATTAGAATGAATGATAATTTGACAGCTTCCCACAATGCCATTGTAACTGAGATAAAGAATATAGCCACTACACAGTCTGCAAAAAGTGCCACAGCCAAAGAAACTTTTGATAAGCACTTGCAAGAGAGCTTAACTGCTGTTATAACTGCTATTCAAGACTCTCAGAAGCTCATCACTGAAAAACTCCAAAGGTTAAAACCTTTCTACAAGGATGAAGTCAATTATCTCAATGCCCAAATCAGATTTCAGAAAGATGATTTAAGAGATCACATGGAAAGAGAAGTCATAAAGGGGGAGAGGGTGTTAGTCAAAGCCAGCTCTGATCATGCCAAGTGGATTTCTAATTCTATCAGAGCTACTCTTGGTTATCCTCCTTTATGTGATGATAATAATGTAACAGCCCAAAGTTCAGAAACATGCATTTTTGGGTGACACGGCCTGGGACACGGGCGTGTCCCAGGGCGTGTCAGTGGACACGGCCTGCGACACGGGCGTATCGCAGGGCGTGTCAAGGTTGTGTCGATGATCGGCCTTTGTCTCGACGATTTTTCTCTCGACGATGCGTCGAGAGGGGGGCACACGGCCCAGGACACGGGCGTGTCCAAGGCCGTGTCGTATGCTTGACGATTTTGTCTCGACGATCGTCGAGTGTCGAGAAGTGAGTGTTGAGTGTTGAACACGGCCTGTGACACGTGCGTGTCACAGGGCGTGTCAAATCAGGCGACGAACTCAGCCCGCCGAAGGTTTCGACAAGGCGTGTCTTTGTGCCTTGTCTGGGCACACGGCCTGGGACACGGGCATGTCACAGGCCGTGTGAAGTCTCGGGATGATTTGGGATTTTTTCACCCAGGTACACGGCCACAGACACGGGCGTGTCTGAAGGCGTGTTGGTGACACGGCCAATGACACGGGTGTGTCCCATGGGCGTGTCACTGGTTTGGATAAGTCGGTTGACCACCAATTGAGGCACACGGCCTGGCACACGGCCGTGTCAGAGGCCGTGTCGGGTCAAAATCAGTGATTTTGGCAGAATCGTGGCCGTCAATTCCTTCAGTCTGGATCCAAGGGCTGAAGCTTCGTACTCTTTTTCCTTAAAGGCCGAAATCAGAGAAGGATTCTCATTTTTCCTTGGCCTTAAGCTTTCTTCAAGTTAAGAGAGAGAAAGAGAGAGAGAAAGGAGGAGGAAGAAGAAAAGGGGGCTGCTGCTGGTGGTGCTGCGGTTTACCGACGAGAGATCCGAAGCCGGCGTTGCGGAGGAATCAATCTTGCGAGTCTTGCAAGCTAGCTTGGAGGTCATGGCACCGAAGCGGTCGTCAAGGGTAACGACTTTTCTTCCTAACCATGTGAAGGCTTCCTTTTTGGCATATTTTGTGATTTCCCCCACCAAGAGGTTGCTGGTTTTGGAAATCTTTGGGTGGATGCTTGAAATCTCCTTTGTTAGCATATAGATCCGGAAATGGAGTACGGAATAGACATGCTGTGTGAAGCCCATCTGGACAGGTTAGTCTGGATTGGTGATGTTGCATACGAACCGGAGAAGACTCCATGATAAACGTGTAGTGTAAGGAGTCTACGGGTTATGCCTGCGAAAAGGAGTAGCAGGAAGTACTGGGGTGGTAGCTCAGGAAAATAGCCATGTGATGGTTTTGGGTCCAACCTGTGATTGAGGCACAGGAAGTACTGGTGGAACCAGGAAAGGCCCTTTTGGTGATGCTTGATGTCGTAGGGTGTCCACCTGTGAAACGAGTAATAGGAAGTACTGGCATGAGAGCTAGGAAAGACCCCTGACATTTGTGCTTGTGCGGTGTCCACCTGTGGAGAGAGTCACAGGAAGTACTGGTGTGCCCAGGAAAGACCCGCTGTTGCTGTGAGGAAATTGGTATAGAGAAATACCCAGGTTTGAATGCCAAGAACAGGATTGGTGAGACCGACCCGCGCCTTTGATATAGCCATGAGTACGCTGTACTCGGAGAAGGCAAGGCGATTTGAGCAACGGGGGGTGGAGGATCCGACCTGCGCTATGTCCGTCCGACGTGAGACCAAAAAGTGCGGTCTGTTGGAGCGCATAGCAAGAGTCTTCTGCCTGCGCGCCATGACACAATGGGGGGCTACGGGCCATCCCGGTATAGGAAGACTAACTCCGGCTGCACGCCATGGAGGAAATGCTCAAGAGAGTTACCGTTGGGTGCTGACCCTGATACGGTGGTGGACAAGAGGTTGCCAGAACACCAAGAATGTGCCCTGAGTGCACGGACCGTTGGGCCGGGTGGCGAACGGTTGTGAGGGCTTGTGTGCGTGAAAGCACATTTTGATGATCTAGTTTGCCATACTTGTGCTCTAATATGCCTGCAGGGAAGAATACCGCTGCCCCGAGAGAAGGGGTAGGGTCGCTATAATTTGGTCAGCTGAACGCTGACCGTTGCCTTTGTTTGCCACCGTTGGGTGGATTGTCCTTGTACAGGTGCTAGAGAGCCGAGCGGGACGCATAGAGGTTGATGTTCCTGCTGGTGTTGCTGCGATTGCTGCTAGCCTTCGAAGGCTAAATGTGTACTTTTGTGTGTTTTCTTTTCTTATGGCCGGCCTACGCGCCAATTGTTTAGGCCACTATGTGAAAGCCATGTAAGGCCATAAGGCCAACTCTTTTGACTTGTTGTAAGACATTCCGATATGATATAAAATGTGGAGTTTTATGTTTGGACATTCATGAGGAGTTCAAGTTGTAGTCTAGGCTTCCGCTAGAATGCTTTGTGTTAGGTGCGATGCGCGACTCTGGTATCATCATGTACCTTCACCGACTGTTTTGTGATATATCCTGTGGGGCCCCGACCGGACCTTCTAGAATATATCATATGAACGGATGGGGTTGTTACATTTTTGGTATCGGTCGTCTTGGTCGTTCCCTCTCGAAGTCGTGGTCGACTTCTTTTGTGGGGTGGCGAGCACGTGTTTGTGCACACCAAGGTCTACGAATGAACTCCTGAATGTCCATGATAGGAATGCATATTTGTGTTTGAGGAACCTGCGTGTTCTTCTTTTGTGTTGCTTGCTTGGGTACGACCGCTAATGTGTGTGTCT
The DNA here is from genome assembly GCA_039583875.1 of Platanthera guangdongensis. Classification (NCBI taxonomy): domain Eukaryota; kingdom Viridiplantae; phylum Streptophyta; class Magnoliopsida; order Asparagales; family Orchidaceae; genus Platanthera; species Platanthera guangdongensis. Next base: position 127,529,667 of record CM077155.1, on the reverse strand, counting down.
TGTCCACCTTTAGGTGACACGAAGTGGAGCTGGGCCGTCTGAGTCCCAGCGTTCTGATGAAAGTATGGCACCAGCCGCGGTGCCTACACCTCCACCGTCTGTAGAACATGTGCATTTAGTTGCGGAGGCCTTATTTACCATGATCCAAGGCCAGCCCCTTAGGCAGGAGCAAGCGGTTGTGAGTCCAGAACAGGTGGCGACGAGGCCTGAACCTGTCGTGGTTATGGCCCCTCGAGCGGCTGAGAAGCAGCTAACGCGGTTTATGAGTTTCCATCCGTCTACGTTCTCGGGAGCGGGAACCCCGACGCAGGCTGAGGATTGGCTATCGCGTGTCAAGCGAGTGATGACGGCGATAGGAACGGCGGAACATCAGAAAGTTACCTTAGCCACCTTCTTGCTTGAAGGAGAAGCTCGATTATGGTGGCATGAGATGGAGTTGCATCACTTGGCGGGTCGTCCGTTAACCCAAGTATCGATGGAAGAATTCTCCCGGCTCTTCCTCGCGAAGCACCTTCCTGCGGCTCAGCGGATAGCCATGGAAAATGAATTCCAACGGTTGACTCCAGGTGATGGCAGTGTTGACGCGTACCTGCATGAATTTACTCGCTTAGGGCGGTATGCGGGTTCTATTTTTGCTGATGAGCAGAGGAAGACTAATCGGTTCTATGAAGGACTGAGGGACGAACTGAGGTTCCTTGTGTACAGTTCTGTGAACCAAGGTTTCCAAGCGCTGGTTGACACCGCGACCGCGTTGGAAAGGGATATGAAGAGGGTGCAAGGGAAGAGAGCTTTGGCTGTGACGCAACCAGATTGGAAGGCGCCCCGATCAGGAAAACCATTTTATAAGAAGAGATGGGGTAAGAAGTCCAAGCCAAGTGGACAAGCTCCTTCATCAGTTGCAACGGGAGCAACATCAGGGGCGACCTCCAAGCCAGACACCCGTATCTGCTTTAATTGTGGTCGGATGGGGCATATTGCGCGAGATTGTCGGATGCCGCCAAAGAGTGAAAAGAAGGTGGGTGCATCTTATGCGGAGAAAGGAAAGGCGGTGGTGGATTTCTCTGCCTCGCAGGCGCAACCCCGGGTCTACAATCTTGGCCTGCAAGAGGCCATCAAGCAGAGTGACGTGGTCACAGGTATGAGTTTAGTTTTGCATATGCTATTGTTTGTATGCTTTGCTTAGTACCCCATGTTTGCGGTTTGTGTGTGTGTGACATGTTTGTCATAGGCTTTGTGATGATTCGGGACACGCTGGCGCGAGCACTGTTTGATACAGGTGCATTGCATTCTTTTCTGTCTAGTGAGTTTCTTACGCAGCTTGGGATACCCAGTCGTACAAAGGCAGATAGCGTCAGAGTGGTGTTGCCGAATGGTTGTTAGATGCTTGCGGATCAAGCTTGCGATGTGGCGGTTCAGTTCGGAAGTCGGGATTTTTGTTTAACCGCATTTGTTTTGCCAATATCGGAATTCGATGTGATTTTTGGGATGGATTGGCTTGCGGAGCAGCATGCTATGATTGATTGCCAGTCCAAAGAAATCACGTTGGGCCAGAATACCGAACAGAAGACCAAGTTTGCGGGTATGCGATGAGTGAGCGGGACGTTGATGTATGCACTCCAGGTAGTCAAAGCTGTTCGGAAGGGTGCGGAGTGTTACTTTGCACTAATTCAGGCTGTGGAGCCTAAGGCCACTTTGTGCGAGGTTCCGATTGTGGCAAAATTTACAGATGTGTTTCCCATGGATCTCCCTGGGCTACCACACCAGCGGGAGATTGACTTCACAATTGAGTTGGTGCCAGGTGCGAAACTCGTGGCCCGCTCGCCATATCGCGTTGCGCCTAAAGAGATGGCTGAGTTGAAGGTTCAACTACAAGAAATGCTAGAACAAGGTTATATCCGCCCAAGTATGTCACCTTGGAGCGCGCCTGTGCTTTTTGTAAAGAAGAAAGATGGTGGGTTACGGTTGTGTATCGATTACCGTGAATTGAATAAGCTGACCGAGAAGAATAAGTATCCTATATCCCGGATTGATGAATTATTTGATCAGCTGGTGGGATCTACCGTCTATTCGAAGTTGGACCTGAAGTCTGGTTATTACCAGTTAAGAATTCGGGAAGGTGACATTCCCAAAACCGCATTTGGAACGCGTTATGGGCACTATGAGTTCACAGTCATGCCCTTTGGATTGTGTAATGCGCCCTCGGTGGTTATGGATCTGATGCACCGTATTTTTCGTGAGTACCTGGATCTGTTTGTGATAGTGTTTATTGATGATATCCTGGTGTACTCAAAGTCCAAAGCCGAGCATGAGAGTCACTTGCGGTTGGTGTTGAACACGTTGAGGCAAAATCAGCTATATGCCAAGTTCTCGAAGTGCGAGTTTTGGCTATCGTCAGTGGCATTTTTAGGCCATGTGGTGAGTGGAGCGGGCATTGCAGTGGATCCAGCGAAGATAAGAGCCATACAAGAGTGGCCAAGATTATCTTCCGTAGCCGAGGTCAGGAGTTTCCTTGGACTTGCGGGCTACTATAGACGATTTGTGGAGAACTTCTCACGGATCGCTTTGCCGCTAACCACACTGACGCGAAAAGATCAGAAGTTCGTTTGGACGCCAGAGTGCGCACGAGCTTTTGAAGAGCTGAAGGTTCGGTTGACCACGGCGCCGGTATTGTCTTCGCCATGTGGAACCGATGGCTTTGTGATTTATAGTGATGCCTCAGGGAGCGGCTTAGGCTGCGTTCTTCTGCAGAGCGGAAAGGTGATTGCTTATGGCTCACGCCAACTAAAGGTGCACGAGCGAAACTATCCCGTCCATGATTTAGAATTAGCGGCGGTGATTTTTGCACTCAAGTTGTGGCGACACTACCTTTATGGAGTGAAGGTGGAGATATATACCGATCATGAGAGCCTAAAGTATCTTTTGGAGCAAAAAGACTTGAACATGCGACAACGAAGGTGGTTGGAGTTCCTTGGGGACTACACTTTTGAGATTCACTATACGCCCGGGAAGGGGAATGTTGTCGCGGATGCCTTGAGTCGGCGAGTTCCGGCTAGAGCAAATTGGTTACAAAGGCATGATGAACGTCTTATCCAGGAGTTGGGGGCATTGGAGATCTATTGTGTTGACAAGAATTCCACTGCCATTGCATGTTTGAACTGGACTGAGGTGCAATGTGACCTTGCAGACCGAGTTCGACGGGCAACGGAGTTGGATGAAGATCTCTTGCGCTATGTGAATGAAGGGCCGGAAGGCAAATTCACCTGGAATGACGGTCTTTTGCGAAAAGAGGGCCGTTTGTGCGTCCCGAATGTGGGGAAATTGAGGGAAGAACTGCTATATGAAGCGCATTATACAAAATATTCCATTCACCCCGGGAGCACAAAGATGTTCAACGATATGAAGAAGCTTTTCTGGTGGCCAGGGCTCAAAAAAGATGTTGCCCTTTATGTCTCTAAATGCCAAACCTGTGCGATGGTGAAGGCGGAATGCCAAAAGCCGGGTGGATATTTGAATTCACTGCCGATCCCAGTGTGGAAATTTGATGATATTTCCATGGATTTTGTGCATGGGTTGCCAAGATCGCAGCGAGGAAATGATTCCATTTGGGTGATTGTTGACCGGCTAACGAAAGTAGCACATTTTCTCCCGAACAGGCGGGATGATTCAGTTGAAAGTTTGGCAAAGTTATATGTTGACCAGATTGTGCGGCTGCACGGTGTTTCTCGGAGCATCATAAGTGATCGAGATGGGCGATTCACGTCAAATGCTTGGAGGCTAGTTCACCGAATGTTGGGTACGAAGTTGACTTTCAGAACGACCTTTCATCCCCAAACGGATGGCCAAACTGAACGTACCAACAGAACAATGGAGGACATGCTCCGAATGTGCGCCCTTGAATTCGGAAAGAGATGGGAAGATCACCTCTATATGGTCGAGTTTGCATATAATAACAGCTACCAAGCAAGCATTGGGATGGCACCATATGAAGCTTTATATGGAAGGAAGTGTCGTACTCCCTTGGCTTGGGTAGAAGCGAGCGAAGCTCGGGTTGTTAAACCAAATGAGGTTGAGGAAGCAAACTCAACCATACGGATGATTCGAGAGAGATTGCTTATTGCTCAAGATCGACAAGCGAAGTACTACAACGCCAAGCACCGAAACGTAAAATTTGTGGTTGGCGATTGGGTCTACTTGAAGATCAAGCCATTCAAAGGTGTCTCCAGGATTCGACGATTGAAAAAGTTGAGTCCCAGATATTTGGGTCCGTTTGAAGTGGTTGAGCGAGTTGGCGAAGCGGCTTATCGGCTAGCTCTATCGGCGGACTTGGGTGGGTTACATGATGTCTTTCACATCTCGGTGCTTCGGAAGGCCGTGAAAGATCCAACTCAAGTGATCGCGGATGATCGTGTGCCGGTGGAGTATGGGCTAACAACGAAAGTTAGACCCATTCAGATCAAAGAGCGAGCCGAAAAACAGTTGCGGAACAAGACGGTCGGTATGGTAAAAGTCCGGTGGGATAACTGCGGCCGTGAAGAACTGACATGGGAGCGCGAGCAGACCATGCGAGAAGAGTTCCATGAGCTGTTTTTGTAACCTGTAGCAAGAATGTTGTAACATAAACTTTTATATATGTTGTCACATTTTTCTTGCTGTTTTCTATTGCCTTTCCTATGTCTGAATTTCGAGGACGAAATTTCTTGTAGGAGGGGAGGATTGTAACAACCCAAAGTTCGGAAACAGGCATTTTTGGGTGACACAGCCTGGGACACGGGCGTGTCCCAGGGCGTGTTAGTTGACACGGCCTGCGACACGGGCGTGTCGCAGGGCGTCTCGAGGTTGTGTCGACGATCGGCCTTTGTCTCGACGATTTTTCTCTCGACGATGCGTCGAGAGGGGGGCACACGGCCCAGGACACGGTCGTGTCCAAGGCCGTGTTGTATGCTCGACGATTTTGTCTCGACGATCGTCGAGTGTCGAGAAGTGAGTGTTGAGTTTTGAATACGGCCTGTGACACGGGCGTGTCACAGGGCGTGTCAAATCAGGCGACGAACTCAGCCCGCCGAAGGTTTCGACAGGGCGTGTCTTTGTGCCGTGTCTGGGCACACGGCCTGGGACACGGGCGTGTCACAGGCCGTGTGAAGTCTCGGGATGATTTGGGATTTTTTCACCCAGGTACACGGCCACAGACACGGGCGTGTCTGAAGGCGTGTTGGTGACACGGCCAATGACACGGGCGTGTCCCATGGGCGTGTCACTGGCTTGGATAAGTCGGTTGACCACCGCTTGAGGCACACGGCCTGGCACACGGCCGTGTCAGAGGCTGTGTCGAGTCAAAATCAGTGATTTTGGCAGAATCGTGGCCGTCAATTCCTTCAGTCTGGATCCAAGGGCTGAAGCTTCTTCCTCTTTTTCCTTAAAGGCCGAAATTAGAGAAGGATTCTCATTTTTCCTTGGCCTTAAGCTTTCTTCAAGTTAAGAGAGAGAAAGAGAGAGAGAAAGGCGGAGGAAGAAGAAAAGGGGGCTGCTGCTGGTGGTGCTGCGGTTTACCGACGAGAGATTCGAAGCCGACGTTGCGGAGGAATCAATCTTGCGAGTCTTGCAAGCTAGCTTGGAGGTCATGGCACCGAAGCGGTCGTCAAGGGTAACGACTTTTCTTCCTAGCCATGTGAAGGCTTCCTTTTTGGCATATTTTGTGATTTCCCCCACCAAGAGGTGGCTGGTTTTGGAAATCTTTGGGTGGATGCTTGAAATCCCCTTTGTTAGCATATAGATCCGGAAATGGAGTACGGAATAGGCATGCTGTGTGAAGCCCATCTAGACAGGTTAGTCTGGATTGGTGATGTTGCATACGAACCGGAGAAGACTCCGTGATAAACATGTAGTGTAAGGAGTCTACGGGTTATGCCTGCGAAAAGGAGTAGCAGGAAGTACTGGGGTGGTAGCCCAGGAAAATAGCCATGTGATGGTTTTGGGTCCAACCTGTGATTGAGGCACAGGAAGTACTGGTGGAACCAGGAAAGGCCCTTTTGGTGATGCTTGATGTCGTAGGGTGTCCACCTGTGAAGCGAGTAACAGGAAGTACTGGCATGAGAGCTAGGAAAGACCCCTGACATTTGTGCTTGTGCGGTGTCCACCTGTGGAGAGAGTCACAGGAAGTACTGGTGTGCCCAGGAAAGACCCGTTGTTGCTGTGAGGAAATGGGTATAGAGGAATACCCAGGCTTGAATGCCAAGAACAGGATTGGTGAGACCGACCCGCGCCTTTGATATAGCCATGAGTACGATGTACTCGGAGAAGGCAAGGCGATTTGAGCAACGGGGGGTGGAGGATCCGACCTGCGCTATGTCCGTCCGACGTTAGACCAAAAAGTGCGGTCTGTTGGAGCGCATAGCAAGAGTCTTCGACCTGCGCTCCATGACACAATGGGGGGCTACGAGCCATCCCGGTGTAGGAAGACTAACTCCGGCTGCACGCCATGGAGGAAATGCTCAAGAGAGTTACCGTTGGGTGCTGACCCTGATACGGTGGTGGGCAAGAGGTTGCCAGAACACCAAGAATGTACCCTGAGTGCACGGACCGTTGGGCCGGGTGGCGAACGGTTGTGATGGCTTGTGTGCGTGAAAGTACATTTTGATGATCTAGTTTGCCATACTTGTGCTCTAATATTCCTGCAGGGAAGAATACCGCTGCCCCGAGAGAATGGGTAGGGTCGCTATAATTTGGTCAGCTGAACGCTGGCCGTTGCCTTTGTTTGCCACCGTTGGGTGGATTGTCCTTGTACAGGTGCTGGAGAGCCGAGCGGGATGCATAGAGGTTGATGTTCCTGCTGGTGTTGCTGCGATTGCTGCAAGCCCTCGAAGGCTAAATGTGTACTTTTGTGTGTTTTCTTTTCTTGTGGCCAGCCTTCGCGCCAATTGTTTAGGCCACTGTGTGAAAGCCATGTAAGGCCATAAGGCCAACTCTTTTGACTTGTTGTAAGACATTCCTATATGATATAAAATGTGGAGTTTTATTTTTGGACATTCATGAGGAGTTCAAGTTGTAGTCTAGGCTTCGGCTAGAATGCTTTGTGTTAGGTGCGATGCGCGACTCTGGTATCATCATGTACCTTCACCGACTGTTTTGTGATATATCCTGTGGGGCCCCGGCCGGACCTTCTAGAATATATCATATGAACGGATGGGGTTGTTACAGATAATGTAGCAGAATCTGGGATTAATCCTACCTATCTTGGAGGTGAGCAAGATGAAGTAGCTCAGGTGATCTATCCTCCACCAGATTTTGATATGATACAAGCAGATGTACATTTAATGTACAACCCACCTGAGTGTCAGCAAAATGTCATCATAGAGAAGGTGGTTCAGCCAGTATCTTAGGCTTTATAGGAAGCTATACTGAAAGAACAAGCTGAACAAGAAGCTAGATTGTCTAAGAAGAGGTTCAGAGAGCAAGCTGAACAAAGGCCTGATTTTGAACAGTGGAGCCCCACTTCAAGAAACATTATCTTAACTGCATGAAAGGCTGCCAAAGATAATATTCAAGATAGAAACAAATGGTTTTCTGAACTGGAGTGGAGAAAGCATGAATCTAGCCAAGAAGCTATAGTGCAATATAGAAGAAAGGCAAAGATGGGAAAGCTACCTCCTACTGCTCAGGAGCCTAGCAAGTACTTTCCCAAGCTTATCATTACTTTGAGAGGCGGAAGATTAAAGCTGAAGAGCTAAAGAAGAAGGAGCTGAAAGGGAAAAAGGCTGCTGATACTGTAGATGTTGAAGCCCCTGTACAAGCCAAGATACAGTCTGGAAAGAGAATTGTAATTAAGGAGGCTGAGCAGAAAGAGGATAGATTTCATCTTGAGTTTACAGTTGTAATATTTTGATTTTTAAACACTTTGTAAACTTTTGGAAAATGAATATGAGAAAGCTGTTAGAACAATGTGCTGTGTGATAAATCTATTTCATAATTATTCTGAGATGATATCTATGTATACATGTTTGTTTAATACATGTTTATGTTTGCCCTGTTATATAATCCTGCTTTACACCATGCTATGATTTTATTCTGTATGGTGTATATCATTGACTAAGGGTTATGACTTCTCCAAATAGGGGGAGATTATTGGGTACATTGGTTTAAATGTACCTGATTTGAAGAAGCCTCACCCTACTCAATGATATACATCAAAATGTATTTGATGTATTTTTGAGTTGCCTTGTGCAGGTTAAGTATTTGCAGGGAAAGCAGAAAAGATTCTAAGTCCATGTGTCGACACCCAGAAGAAATGTGTCGACACCCAGGCAAGCAGTGTCGACACTTAGAGTACTTGTGTCGACACCAGGGATGCAGAGTCGACACCAGACAGAAAGCGTCGACACAAGGAGCTGTGTCGACACTTAATGAAGAAAAGTCCTGTGAAGCTGTGTCGACACTTAGCAGTTGTGTCGACACCCAGAGGAACTATTGTTGGGTACATTGGTCAAATGTACCTGATTTGAAGAAGCCTCACCTAACTCAATGATATACATCAGAATGTATTTGATGTTTGTTTGAGTTACTTGTGCAGGTTAGTTATACACTGGACTGAAGCTGAAAATTTCTAAGTCCATGTGTCGACACCCAGAGGGAAAGTGTCGACACTTGAGAAAGCTTGTGTCGACACCCAGACAAGCAGTGTCGACACTTGGAGTCATTGTGTCGACACCTCGGAAGAAGTGTCGACACCAGTCAGAAAGTGTCGACACTTGGAGCTGTGTCGACACTCTGTGTAGAAGAATGCAGAAAAGCTGTGTCGACACTTGGCAGAAGTGTCGACACCATAGAAGAGCTGAGTCTACATCAGAAAGTGTCGACACTTGGAGTTGTGTCGACACTCAGCAAAATTCTGCAGAGACTAAGTACAAGTGTCGACACTCAACACAATGTGTCGACACTCAATCAGCAGAGTCAAAATATGAAGAATGTGTCGACACTCAACACAATGTGTCGACACACACTCAAAGGAATCAACACTTGAAGATTGTGTCAACACTCAGCACAATGTGTCGACACATAACCAGAAGACTCAACACTTGAAGAAAGTGTCGACACAAGGAGCTGTGTCGACACTTAGCAAAGAACAGAAAAGTTGTAAAATATTCTAAGTACAAGTGTCGACACTAAAGGAATGTGTCGACACTCAGCTGAAGAAACAAGATTGAAGACTTGTGTCGACACCAAGAAGCAGTGTCGACACTTGACAGTTTCAACACATGAAGATGTGTCGACACTTAGAAGAATACAGATAAAGAATGAAGTGCAAGTACTTGTGTCGACACTCAATTTCAGTGTCGACACATGCAGAAGAAACTGTGTCGAGACATACAAGGAATTGTGTCGACACCTTGTAGACTTGTGTCGACACTTACACAACATGTGTCGACACTTGGTCTATAAGTGTCGACACTTAAGAACAGAAAGTCTCGACACTAACTGACAGTTAGAGAATTTCAAGAAGTGACTGGTTGACATGACAGCTGACGATCTAGCCGGTCTACATCAACTGTTAGAGAAGTCAGAAGTCTGTTATGAACCGGACCAGCCGGTTACCATGAAGGAAGCCTATAAATAGGCCCCCATAGTTTACAGAAAAAAATATATATAGAAGGTTGTTCATTATCATTACATGTTGTGAGAATAACTGAAGTGGTTGATCAGATTAAATCAAGAAGTGATACATAGAGGATCAACACAAGAAGATCAGGCAGTCCAACTGCAGATCTAAGTAGTTGGAGAGAGAGAGCTCCAACCAAGGATTCAGTCTTTGGAACTAAGGCTGAGAAGAACAATTCAGAGTCATCTGGATTTCAAGAAGCAGAGATCAAGGATCAACTGCAGTAGATTCAGACTAATTCAGTTCTACTCAAGAAGCTTTGAAGAAAGCTAAGTCAGTTTGGATCAAGCTGAGTTCTTCCAAGAACTCTTCAAGAAACTCTCAACTCCTCTCATCCTTTCTGAGTTGTAGAGTTAGCATTTGTAATTTCTATTTTAAACTTGTAAGATCCATTGGATCTGAGTGATTGTAAGCCTATTTTATAAAGGCTGAGGGTAGGGCTTGGTGCCTGAGTGTAGGAGTTGAAGAACTCTGAGTGTAGGCCTTTAATTGGCTGAGTGTAAGCCTTGATTGGCTGAGTGTAGGCCTGGGTGGCTGAGTGTAGGCCTTTTGGCTGAGTGTAAGGCTTTGGGCCTGAGGTAGGAACCTTGTTGGGTTCTGAGCTAGTGGAGAAGTTTGGCCGAATCTAGTACACTGCTAGATAGGCGAAGGGGGAAAGTGGATGTACCCAAAGATTGGGGAACCACTATAAAATTAGTGTGTCTTCTGTGCTGTGCTGTGAATTGAATGCTTAATTTCTGTATTTGCTGTTAGCTGTAGTAATCAGTGAAAAACTGTTGTGCTGCCAAACAAAAGTCAAAAAAGGTATTGGTCACCTATTCACCCCCCCCCCCTCTAGGTGTTTAGGTACCATATCTTTCAAGTGGTATCAGAGGGAGGTTCCTCAAAATCAGGACTAACTGTCTGAGGAGATCCAGTTTGGCAGATTCAGTATAAGTCAGGAAACAGGAAACAGTTTCAAGAAAATCAAGAACATGGGTTCTTCAGAGAATCATAAGGAGTTGGGTTCAATGAAACTACCTATATGCAGAAAAGAGATCTTTGGGATCTGGAAAGAGAGGGTTAGGCTTTTTATGGAAGCCTCTGACCCTAGGATATACATCACAGTCAAAGAAGGGCCATATGTGCCCATGAAGATTTCAGTATTGGATGCAAATCAGAGGACTCCAAAGGATTTCTCTGAAATGACCAAGGATGAGATTGTCCTAGCAACCATGGACAAAAGAGCACAGAATATAATAGTTAGTGCAATTGATGATGCCACCTTCCAGAACCTTATTCACTGTAAAACTGCAAAAGAAATGTGGGACACCCTCATTGTCTATATGGAAGGTTCTGAAGAAGTAAGGCAAGATAGGAAGTCCTTGCTTAATCAAGAATATGAGAGCTTTAGGCAAGGAAGAGGAGATAGCATCACTGAATGCTACAAGAAATTTTATAGAATTGTAAATGAACTCATGTCATATGGAAGAGAGTTCACAAACTATGAGTTGAATGATAAATTCTTAAGGTCCCTCACCAAAGACTGGGACACCAAGATCTGTGCCATCAGAGAAATGGCAAAGTTGGGAGAAATTCCTCCTCCCACACTTTTTGGCAAGTTGTTATCTTATGAGATGCAATTGTCAGTGAGAAAAGAAGAAGAAAAGTCAACAAGGACTGAATACAGAGAAAAGACTGTTGCCTTTAAGTCAGATGTACCCAGAAAGAGCAGGACCAAGTCATCAACTCCTCCTCCTGAGGTAGTTGAATCAGAATCTGAAGAGTCAGAAAGTACAAAATCTACAAGCAGTGAAAGTGATGAAGACTTTGCTGCATTCACCAGACATTTTCAGAAGTTCCTTAAGAAGAAACAGTGGAGGTCTAGACCTTCATCTTCCAAAGGGAAAGAGGTTCAGTATCAGGAAAAGAAGCCTTCAAAGAAGGACAAGAAAAGGACCAAGACTAGTAAGGCAACTGGATCCAAGATAATTTGTTACTGCTGCAATAGACAGGGCCATGTTATTGCAGACTGTCCTGAAAGAAGGAAAGAATCCAGTGACAAAAAGAAATCACACTTCAAAGGAAAGAAGGAGAAGTCCTTTGTTGCAAAGAATGAGAAGACTCTTTCAGATATGTCTTCTTCAGACACTGAGACAGATGCTGAAGCCTATATTGGGCTATTTGCTGAAGAAGAAGAAGAGTTTATGCAGATCATGGAATCTATCTATGAGCAAGAAGACTGTCAAAGCCAAGGACTGATGGCTTTGACTGAAAGTACCAAAAACCTGGAGCAGCCAGGACCCAGTCAGGTACAAGGTTTAACTCAAAGTTCTGATTTCAGTTCTAGTTCAGAGTCAGATTATTCTTCATCAAGTGATGAGAATATATCTGAGTCTGAGGGAGATATTCATCAACTCCTAGATGAATATCAAGTACTATTGCAAGCCTATAAGAAAGCAAGACCCTAGCCAAAAATTTGGCCAAGGAAATTGCTGATCTCAAGGCAGCTGCAATAGATTATGAGAAGAATTATGATCAAAAACTTAATGAGGTAGCCAGGCTGAAACACATTACAGTGATTCAGATGGGAACTATTACATTTAAAAATGATCAAATTAAGAAACTGGAGATTAATCTTCAGAAGGAGAAAGAGCTAGTAGCTAGGTTTTCAAAACCTAAATCAGTGCTACCCTTGATTGATGATTTTGTTCATCATAAAGGAAAGACTGGACTGGGTTTTGTTAATCCAGCTAGGACTGTTCAGGATCAGTCCAAGTCCAAGGGCAAAGCCCCAACATTCAACAAGACTGCTGTAGTTAAGACAGCTAAGTCAGAACCTAAGCAAAGGTACAACAAATTTGAATGTTGGTGCTGTGGCAAGGTTGGCCACTTTGCTTTGGATTGTTGGCACAATGCCAGTGCCAAGTTGTGTAGCAAGTTACCTGTTGGAAAGACAGCAGGTAGCTATGTCAAATTGCAAACTAACAATCACCAAGGACCCAAGTTTACTTTGGGTTCTAAGGTTCATTAATTTGTTTTGCAGGAAAATCCAAGTGGCCATACCCCTACATGGTACTTGGATAGTGGATGTTCCAGACACATGACTGGAACTAGGGGACTACTGAAGGACTACATCCCAATCAAAAATGGTCCAAAGGTGACCTTTGGTGGTTCTGAAAAAGGAATCATCAAAGGGTTTGGTAACATTTCTTCTAACCTTGTTACCATTACTCAAGTGGCTTATGTTAAAGGTTTGAAACATAACCTCATTAGTATAAGTCAATTAAGTGATGTAGGGTATGACATCTCATTTGTTAAAAATGGTTGTCATATCAAGAGGTCAAGTGATCAAAAGATCATTTTGACAGGTTATAGGAAGAGAAATGTCTATTGTTTAGACATTATGGTTGAGAACAATAGTTCTCCAGTTTGTCTTGTAGCTGATGAGACAGTCTCTCAATGTGTCAAGTGGCACAAGAGGCTTGCTCATCTTAATTACAAGACTATTGGCAAACTCTTTAGTAAAGAGTTAGTGAGGAATGGTCCTCAAGTTAAGTGTGTCAAAGATGGCATTTGCTCAGCTTGTCAAAAGGGCAAGCAGACTAAATCCACCTTTAGAAGCATTGACAACAAGGATGCTGTGAGGTGTTTATACCTCTTGCATATGGATCTATTTGGTCCAATGCCAGTTCACAGCTTAGGTAGGAAGGTCTACACCTTTGTAGTTGTTGATGACTACTCAAGGTTTTCCTGGGTGTTCTTCTTAAAGCAGAAATCTGAAACACCTAGTGTCTTCCTATAGTTTTGTTAAGCAAATTCAGAATGAATTGAACTGTACAGTGGTCAAAATTAGAAGTGACCATGGTACTGAGTTTCAGTCTGAAAGCATGACAAAGCTGTGTGAAGACTATGGGATATTTCAAGAATTCTCTTCACCTAGAACACCTCAGCAAAATGGCATTGCTGAAAGGAAAAATAGGACCTTGATAGAGGCTGGTAGAACCCTATTAAGTGATTCATCACTGCCAGAATATTTCTGGGCTGAAGCAGTTAACACTGCATGCCATGTGATAAATAGGGCTACCATCACTAAAAGGTTAAACAAGACCCCCTATGAAGTAGTGAAAGGCAGGAAACCAAATCTATCCTATTTTAGGATCTTTGGTTGTAAATGCTTCATACTTAACAATGGGAAGTCTTACTTAACTAAGTTTGCTGCCAAGTCCCAAGAGGGAGTGTTTGTTGGGTACAGCAATAATAGTAAGGCTTATAGAGTCTACAACTTGACTACACAAGTTGTAGAGGAATCTGTGCATGTAGTTTTTGATGAGTCACAACTAATTAACAATGAGTTGTCTAGTAGTGTGTGCAGCCCCTCAGGTCTTACTAAGAAGATGGACAAGCTAACCATAGAAGATGTACCTGCTGCAAGACAGCAAGTAGAAGAAGATGGCTTATGTCCAGGGGGAGAACTACATGTACCAGGAGCTGAAGAAGTTCAAGGAACTCAGCATGATGAAGATGCTGAAGAAGTACAACCAGAAGTAAGGATGCCTCCAGCCAACAGGCATCTAAGAGATCATCCAGTGGAGCTGATCATTGGAGATCCAAGACAAGGTGTTCAGACAAGGAGCAGAAATCAGAATGCTGCAGTATATTCAAGTTTTCTGTCTCAAATAGAACCAAAGAAATTTGAAGAAGCAATACAAGATCCACAGTGGACTGAAGCTATGCAGGAAGAGCTAAACCAGTTCAAGAGGTGCAAGGTTTGGGACTTAGTTCCTAAGCCTAAAGATCACAATGTGATAGGAACAAAGTGGATCTACAGAAACAAGTTAGATGAACAAGGAGTCATCATTAAGAATAAGGCAAGACTGGTTGCAAAAGGATATAGGCAAGAAGAAGGTATTGATTTTGATCAAACCTTTGCTCCAGTAGCCAGACTGGAAGCCATCAGGATGTTCTTGGCCTATGCAACCTACCAAGGATTCAAAGTATACCAAATGGATGTGAAGTCAGCATTCCTTAATGGTAATTTAAAAGAAGAAGTATATGTGGAGCAGCCTTCAGGTTTTGTTGATCCTACTCTTCCACATTATGTCTATAGACTTAGGAAAGCATTGTATGGGTTAAAGCAAGCTCCTAGAGCTTGGTATGAAACCCTATCTAGTTTCCTCATTGAGAACAAGTTCACAAGGGGGAAAATAGATAAGACTCTATTCCTTAGGGAATCTAGAGGCAAAGTAATACTTGTCCAAATATATGTAGATGACATTATATTTGGGTCTACTGAAAGTAGCCTTTGCAAAAAGTTTGCAAAGCTTATGCAAAGTCAATTTGAAATGAGTAGTATGGGAGAACTGAAGTTTTTCTTGGGTCTCCAAGTTAAACAGACTGAAAGTGGCTTGTCCATATGTCAGTCAAAGTTCACCCTAGAACTCATAAGGAAATATGGTATGGATTCCTCCAGTACCATGAAGACTCCTATGGGGTCAAGTATGTCTCTAAGCAAGGATGATGCAGGGAAACCTGTGGATGAAACCTTGTATAGAGGGATAGTTGGCTCCCTACTATACTTGACTGCAAGTAGGCCTGACATTATGTATGCTACATGTGTTTGTGCCAGGTATCAAGCCTGCCCCAAAGAATCTCACTTGACTGCAGTCAAGAGAATCTTGAGATATCTAAAGGGCACACCTTATCTAGGCCTCTGGTACCCTAGGAATGGAGATTTTGATCTAACAGGCTATTCAGATGCAGACTTTGCAGGATGCAAAGAAGATAGAAAGAGCACAACTGGATCCTGTCAATTCCTAGGTGGAAGACTCATTTCATGGAGTAGTAAGAAGCAAACCAGTGTGGCCATCTCCACAGCTGAGTCAGAATATGTAGCTGCAGGAAGTTGCTGTGCTCAACTTCTGTGGATTCAACATCAGCTAGAAGACTATGGATGTCAGGTAAGTAGAACTCCACTTTATTGTGATTCTACAAGTGCTATTTCCATAGCTAATAACCCTGTATCACATAGTAGAACTAAACATATTGAGATAAAATATCACTTTCTTAGGGAGCATGTAGAAAGAAATGATATTGCACTTGAATATGTTAAAACAGATAATCAGATAGCTGATATGTTTACTAAGCCCTTAGAAGAAGCTAAGTTTAATAGTTCAAAATTGAACTAGGTATGATAAACTTAGACTAAGTATACAGAACAAAAATTGGCTAAGTAAAAAGGTGTCGACACATAGACAAGTCTATGTCGACACAGAATAGTAAGTGTCGACACTTCAGGAAAATGGTGTCGACACATCTAGGAAGTTAGTGTCGACACTTCAGAATGTTAGTGTCGACACATGTCGAGTAGGTGTCGACACATCCAATAAAGTGTCGACACTTAAGTTTTACTCAGAATTTTTCTAAGTAAAGTCTCGACACATGTCGAGTATAGTGGTGTCGACACTTAACCAAGTGTCGACACATAAAATCTGTTGACTAAATTTGTGTCGACACATGAGTGTCGAGACATTATAAGTCAGTGTCGACACATCATTAGAAATTCATCCCGCCTGTTCGTCTTCAAACAAGAAAGGTATAAATAGGGTTCTGTCTTTGATTGTCGACACGCTTTCAAAGTTTCGAGACCTAAACTCTTGTGTCGACATTTCTCTCATCTCAAGACTAATTCTCAAAACCCTAATGGCTCCCAAGCTGGAAGAGAACGTAAACGAAGGCTATGAGCTTGTGCGAGGCGCATTTGACGACAGCGACCAAGAAATCAAATCAGTAATAACCCTAATTGCCAATTCAGGATTGGAGTTCTTGGTTTCAGAACCAACGAAAATATGGAAGAAGGAAGTCATTGAATTCCTTTCTGGCGCGTCTGTAGATGACTCAGGCTACAGGATTAAGTCAAGGGTGCATGGCACCAAGGTCAAGATTTCACCCAAGTCTTTAAGAAAGGTACTTCAGCTACCTAAAGTTCAAGATGAAGAGGAAGTAACTGCTTCTAAGACCAGGGAAGCTCTTACTTGGTGTGGACTGGATCCAAAGATGAAGGTGGGATCAGTCTTTAACAGAAAAGGTATGAATAATCAAGGCAAGTTCTTATCAGAAATAGTGGGCAAGGTAATACTGAGCAAGCCAGGAGGACATGACAGGGTGTCTGCCTCCATGTTTGAAGTCATGACCAGAATCATCTTCACTCTGAAAACAGATTGGTCAATGGTGGTTTATGAGAAAGTAAAAGAAAGCCTGAAGAAGCCCAATCTGGGCAGGATACTAAGTCTCTACCTGGCTGGATCAATTCCAGAGGTAATGAGCACTGCTGCAGGAACTAAGATCAATCATATGAGGAAGATGGACTCAAGATATTCTCTAGATGGGAAAGGGTGCTGGTGTCAAAGGAATTGACCACCCCTGAAAAGCAAGCTTCTAAGAAAGACTCTCCTCCCAGGAAGAAGAGGAAGACTGCTGCTGTGCCTCAAGAGTCCTCCAGCAGCTCAGGCAGTGAAGAACATGTGGTCTTCACTCCTGAAAGTCCAGTTGATGTGGCTGCAGAAAAGTCACCTGCTCCTCAGGAGCCAGCTGACATCCAGGGGGAGCTTCCAGGTGTAGCAGAACCATCTACACTGGAGAGTGAACAAGCCACCCTCCTCATTCAAGAGGTACTTTCTGACCTTAATACATTAGATTTTTCTATAATAAATTCTGATTTGTCTGATGACCATCAGCCAATTCAGCAAGCACACCAAGAACCAGATGTTGTTCTTCCAGACACATCTGTTGTGATACCTGATAAAGTGGTTGAAGAACCAAGTACATCTCCTGCACAATCACACCCCAGAATATACAATGGAAGATCTATTTCTGAATTTAGAATCAAGATGATTTTGATATGGAAAAGAATGATGCTGATACAGTAAAGGATGCTGCTGCTGAGGGGGAGAACATGGAAGTTGTGGAAGAGCCTATAAGGCTAGATACTGAGAAGGCACAAGATGTGCATACTGAAAAACAATCCAGCCCTAAGGATAGGGTGGATATAGCCAGTACATCAGAATCTGAAGATGATGAAGCTGAGGAAGCTAAGAAAAAGAAGTTCTTTGTTTTCAAAAGAAGGAGCCAGAGCTATAAGAAGGCTCTCCAAACTGTTGCTCAACACTCACTGGTTCAACAAGCTCCATCAACTGATTATACAAGCTCTAATGGTTGCAATGCAAGTAAAGATGGATGAGCAAAGGAGGGCCATAGAGAAATATATTGATGAGGGCCAAAAATCTCTACAATTTGATCTAGCTCAAGAATCAAGTTTAAATATCAATCGAAAGTTTGAAATGAATCATGAATAAGAAGGAAATGAATGAATGCTTCCACAAGGGTGGTAATGCTGTGGTCTATCTGGCTAAACATCAAGAAACATCAAAGAGAAGGTAGATGATATAGCACTCAAGCAAGGCTATGTGCTGGAGAATCAGTTGAGGATGAATGATAATTTGACTGCATCTCACAATGCAATAGTCACTGAACTCAAGAATAAGTCAGATGAACCTTCAACTTCCTCTGCTGCTGCCAAAGCTGATTTTGATAAACTCTTTCAAGCAGAGATTGCTGCTGTAAAGACTGCCATTAAAGACTCACAGAAGGTCATTTCAGAACAGCTTACAAAGCTTAGACCTTTCTTTAAAGAGGGCATAAGGTATTTGGATAGCCAAATCAGATTCCAGAAAGATGATGTGAGAGATCATGTGGCCCAAGAAGTCATAAAGGGGGAGAGAGTGTTAGTCAAGGCCAGTTCTGAACATGCAAAATGGATATCAAATTCCATCAGGGCTACACTGGGCTATCCTCCCCTGTGTGATGATGACAATGTAGCTGACTGAATCTGGTATTCAAGGCACATATCTTGGAGGTGAGCAACAAGCAGTGGCTGATGTAATCTATCCACCTCCAGACTTTGAAATGATTCATGCAGATATAAGCACAATGTATAGTCCACCTGCTGGCAAGCCTAATATTATTCTGGAAAAGGTTGTTCAACCTATCACAGCTGCAATGCAAGAGGCTTTGGACAAAGAAGAAGAAACTAGGCTGTCAAAGAAGAAGTTTAGGGAAATTGCTGAGCAAAAGCCAGATTTTGAACAGTGGAGCCCTACTTCTAGGAACATAATTCTCACAGCCTGGAAAGCAGCCAAGGACAATGCCCATGAGAGGAACAAGTGGTTCTCAGAGGCTGAATGGAGAAAGCATGAGAGTAGGCAGGAAGCAATTGTCCAATATAGAAGGAAGGCTAAGTTAGGAAAGCTACCTCCAACAGCTGTGGAGCCTAGCAAGTACTTTCCTAAGCCCTATCATTATTTTGAAAGACAAAAGATCAAGGCTGAAGAACAGAAGAAGAAGGACTCTAAAGGGAAGAAGACTGCTGAAGCTGAGCCTGCTGCTGCTGCTGCTGTGAAAGCTCAAGTTAAAGCTGGAAAAGGCATTGTTATTAAAGAACCTGATCAGCACTAGATTAGGAATTAACTTGATGCTTGTTGTAATCTGTTGAGTGAAAAACATTGTAATACTTCATTGAAAATGTATAAGGAACATTATTGGAACAGTATATGATAAATATAGTATGAATGTTCTGAAATATGTGTGTTTCTTAATTGTTCTGCAATGTTTAATAAGTATACATGTGTGCTTTATTACATGTTCAAGTTTACCCTGTTGTCATTTATATGTTTTACATCATTTTGTAATTTTTAATTATGAGTGGTGTATATCATTGACTAAGGGTTATGACTTCTCCAAATAGGGGGAGATTGTTGGGTACATTGGTCAAATGTACCTGATTTGAAGAAGCCTCACCTAACTCAATGATATACATCAGAATGTATTTGATGTTTGTTTGAGTTACTTGTGCAGGTTAGTTATACACTGGACTGAAGCTGAAAATTTCTAAGTCCATGTGTCGACACCCAGAGGGAAAGTGTCGACACTTGAGAAAGCTTGTGTCGACACCCAGACAAGCAGTGTCGACACTTGGAGTCATTGTGTCGACACCTGGGAAGAAGTGTCGACACCAGTCAGAAAGTGTCGACACTTGGAGCTGTGTCGACACTCAGTGTAGAAGAATGCAGAAAAGCTGTGTCGACACTTAGCAGAAGTGTCGACACCTAGAAGAGCTGAGTCTACATCAGAAAGTGTCGACACTTGGAGTTGTGTCGACACTCAGCAAAATTCTGCAGAGACTAAGTACAAGTGTCGACACTCAACACAATGTGTCGACACTCAATCAGCAGAGTCAAAATATGAAGAATGTGTCGACACTCAACACAATGTGTCGACACACACTCAAAGGAATCAACACTTGAAGATTGTGTCGACACTCAGCACAATGTGTCGACACATAACCAGAAGACTCAACACTTGAAGAAAGTGTCGACACAAGGAGCTGTGTCGACACTTAGCAAAGAACAGAAAAGTTGTAAAATATTCTAAGTACAAGTGTCGACACTAAAGGAATGTGTCGACACTCAGCTGAAGAAACAAGATTGAAGACTTGTGTCGACACCAAGAAGCAGTGTCGACACTTGACAGTTTCAACACATGAAGATGTGTCGACACAAAGGAGATGTGTCGACACTTAGAAGAATACAGATAAAGAATGAAGTACAAGTACTTGTGTCGACACTCAATTTCAGTGTCGACACATGCAGAAGAAACTGTGTCGAGACATACAAGGAATTGTGTCGACACCTTGTAGACTTGTGTCGACACTTACACAACATGTGTCGACACTTGGTCTATAAGTGTCGACACTTAAGAACAGAAAGTCTCGACACTAACTGACAGTTAGAGAATTTCAAGAAGTGACTGGTTGACATGACAGCTGCCGATCCAGCCGGTCTACATCAACTGTCAGAGAAGTCAGAAGTCTGTTATGAACCGGACCAGCCGGTTACCATGAAGGAAGCCTATAAATAGGCACCCATAGTTTACAGAAAAAAATATATATAGAAGGTTGTTCATTATCATTACATGTTGTGAGAATAATTGAAGTGGTTGATCAGATTAAATCAAGAAGTGATACATAGAGGATCAACACAAGAAGATCAGGCAGTCCAACTGCAGATCTAAGTAGTTGGAGAGAGAGAGCTCCAACCAAGGATTCAGTCTTTGGAACTAAGGCTGAGAAGAACAATTCAGAGTCATCTGGATTTCAAGAAGCAGAGATCAAGGATCAACTGCAGTAGATTCAGACTAATTCAGTTCTACTCAAGAAGCTTTGAAGAAAGCTAAGTCAGTTTGGATCAAGCTGAGTTCTTCCAAGAACTCTTCAAGAAACTCTCAACTCCTCTCATCCTTTCTGAGTTGTAGAGTTAGCATTTGTAATTTCTATTTAAACTTGTAAGATCCATTGGATCTGAGTGATTGTAAGCCTATTTTATAAAGGCTGAGGGTAGGGCTTGGTGCCTGAGTGTAGGAGTTGAAGAACTCTGAGTGTAGGCCTTTAATTGGCTGAGTGTAAGCCTTGATTGGCTGAGTGTAGGCCTGGGTGGCTGAGTGTAGGCCTTTTGGCTGAGTGTAAGGCTTTGGGCCTGAGGTAGGAACCTTGTTGGGTTCTGAGCTAGTGGAGAAGTTTGGCCGAATCTAGTACACTGCTAGATAGGCGAAGGGGGAAAGTGGATGTACCCAAAGATTGGGGAACCACTATAAAATTAGTGTGTCTTCTGTGCTGTGCTGTGCTGTGAATTGAATGCTTAATTTCTGTATTTGCTGTTAGCTGTAGTAATCAGTGAAAAACTGTTGTGCTGCCAAACAAAAGTCAAAAAAGGTTTTGGTCACCTATTCACCCCCCCCCCTCTAGGTGTTTAGGTACCATATCTTTCAACTATGTCTACATCAGAAAGTGTCGACACTTGGAGGTTGTGTCGACATTCAGCAAAAGTCAGCAGAGTCTAAGTATAAGTGTCGACATGATGAAGAATGTGTCGACACTCTGCAGAAGACTCAACATTTGAAGAAAGTGTCGACACAAGAAAGAATGTGTCAACACTCAGCAGAAGACTCAACACTTGAAGAAAGTGTCGACACAAGGAGCTGTGTCGACACTTAGCAAAGTTCAACAAAATTCTAAGTACAAGTGTCGACACAAAGGAGATGTGTCGACAATCAGCAAAAGTCTCAACATAAGAAGATGTGTCTACACAAGGAGCTGTGTCGATCCTCAGCAAGTATCAACATAGAAGGCATGTGTCGACACCAAGAAAAAGTGTCAACACTAAATAAGTTCAACACATGAAGATGTGTCGACACAAAAGAGTTGTGTCTACACTTACAGGAATTCAACAAAGTACTGAAGAACAAAGAGTTGTGTTGACACTCAATATCAGTGTCGACACATGATGAAGAAGCTGTGTAGAGAAGTGGATTCTACAACACAAGGAGTTGTGTCGACACCATGAAGGCTAGTGTCGACACTTAGTTAACTTGTGTCGACACTTAGTCTATAAGTGTCGACACTTAAAGACAGATTGTCTCGACACTTTCAGACAGTTACAGATTTTTCAAGAACTGACTGGATGACTTGACAGCTGTCATTCCAGTCGGTCTACTGCACCTGTCAGAGTTGTCAGAAATCAGTTAGGAACCGGACCAGCCGGTTACCATGAAGAAGGCTAAAAAGAAGGCTATATATAGGCTTATACTGTCTACAGAAAGAGATGATCAAAGTTGTTGAAAAGCAATTCATTGAAGACTTTGAAGTAAAGTTCTAAGTAGTTGGAGAGAGAGAGCCCCATCCAAGAAGACAGCCATTGGAACCAGGCTGAGAAGAAGGGTTCAGACTTTGTTCTGAATCTTAAGTTGTAGAGATCAAGGATCACTGCAGAGAAGATCAACCCTATTGTGTTCTACATTCAAGAAGCTTTGAAGAAAAGTCAAGTGAGGTTGATCTCAGCAGAGTTCTTCCAAGAACTCATCAAGAACCTATCAAATCATCTCTCTATTCAGAGTTGTAGGTATATACACTTTGTATTTTATATTTCTTGTAGGATCCTTAGGGATCTGAGTTGTAAGCATGCAATTATAAAGGATGAGTGGTAGGGCCTGTGAGCCTGAGTGTAGGAGATCTGTTTCTCTGAGTGTAGGCCTGTTGTGGCTGAGTGTAGGCCTTGTGGCTGAGTGTAGGCTTTGTGAAGAAGATGAGTGTAGGTCTTTGAAGAAGACTGAGTTGTAGGCCTTGGGCCTGAGCTGTAGGAACCTGTTTTGGGGTTCTGAGTGTAAGATCTGAGGATCTGAGATAGTGGAGGAGTTTGGCCGAATCTAGTACACTACTAGATAGGCGAAGCGGGAAAGTGGATGTACCCAAACCTTGGGGAACCACTATAAATCTGTGTGTCCACTGTGTTCATGAGTAATTCTGTGATTGCCGAATGATTTCTGTGTTAAAGTACTTATAACTCTGTGATATATTCTGAATTCTGCCTAAAACGTATAAAAAGATTTAGTCACCTATTCACCCCCCCTCTAGGTGATTAGGTACAATTTCTTTCAACCCCAATGGGTCCATGGTGACCCATTGGCCTCCCCTAAGGTCTATGTAGGGTTGTGTAGGGTTGACTTGGCACCTTGGAGGTCACCTACCCTTAGTAAGGGTACTTTGACCAGATTAGGGCTAGAGTTGACTTGGGTCAACTTGGCCTCTAGGACTGAACCCAATGTGTCCTTGGTGACCCATTGGCCTCCCCTAAGGTCCATGTAGGGTTATGTAGGGTTACCTTGCACTTTGGAGGTCATGTACCCTTAGTAAGGGTACTTTGACAAGATTAGGGCTAGAGTTGACTTGGGTCAACTTGGCCTCTAGGAATGAACCCAATGTGTCCTTGGTGACCCATTGACACCACTTTAGGCCTAGGAAGACCTGGGCAAGGTTGGTTGGGCACATTAGAGACGAACTGCCCTCTATTAGGGCACCTTGCCCAATTTAGGTCTATAGTGGTCCTAGGTCAAATTGGCCACCTTGGGTTGACTCTAATGGACCCTTAAGGCTCTAGTGGACCCATCTAATAGGTTAGTGATGTTGTGGTGGGGTTATGGAGTCATGGTGAAGCCCTAAGGTCAAACCCTAGGTTTTGTGATGAGGTTGTGCCATAGACAGACCAAGTTGATTCTCACCTTGGCCTTTTATCACTTGGCCCTTTTTAGCTTCCTAGGGTTTTGTTATGACCTAGTCATGGCCAAAACCACTCTTAGGGGTCTATTTGGAAATGGGATGTTACAAACCCCATTAAACAAAACAAAGATTTCGTCCCCGAAATCAAGGTTAAGCCTACGGGAATTTCTATCAAAGAAAAGGAAGCTTGTAACATCCCATAAGAAGTGAAAGATTACATCTCGACGCCATGTTTGCTAAGTGGGGTTTAAAAGGAAACCTAAATCTATGACCAATTCGCCCAATTGGCAAAGCCAAGATCCCAATAAACAAAAGATTAGCCTCTACTCTTCCTAGAGCAGCCCTACTACTTTAAAACAGGAAAAGAAATTGAACATATTGAGAGGTTGTGAGGTATACCTAACTGAACAGCTCTGGATACTTTTGTCGCATCAGGTCCTGCGGTTCCCAGATATGCTCCTCCTGGCCATGGTTTCTCCACAAAACTTTGACTAACGGAACCTTCTTGCGACGCAAGTTCCGTACTCCTCTGTCATCGTTCCGAACCGGCTCCAAGTGAACTGACCGGTCTAAAGCTACCGGTCCATCTGTGGTCTAAATCTGCTGCTCCAGGCGTATTAGAGCCCTCCTAAGCGAAGATATATGAAACACGTCGTGTAATCCTATCAGTTTCGATGGCAACTCCAGCCTGTAATCTAGGGGCCCGATCTGCTCCAGGATCCTGAAACGGCCCATATACTTAGAGCCGAGCTTCTTATTCCGACCACGCACCCGTGAAACACCGTGCATGGGCCGAATCTTCAAGAAGACTCGGTCTCCCACCTGAAACTCTTCCTGACGGTGTCGGGCGTCGTAGTACTTAGCCTGTCGGCTCTGCGCTTCCAGCATTCTGTCCCGTATTAGTCTCACCTGAGCCTCGGTGTCTTTGACAAAATCTGACCCCAACGCCTTCGGATCCTCGTCCTGAATCCATTAAAGCGGAGTCCCACATCTCCTTCCGTACGAGGGTGGAGAGTTGTGTTGAATGTCGACCGAGAGGCCAGATAAGCTTGGACTGATCTTCTCTCCTTGGACGTACACTATCCATCCTGATTCAACACGATCATCTTGAGCACACCATGATAATGAACAACTACTCACAAAAATTATGAAACACCTACGAAAGTTTTCTTTCGGGTCTAGGTGACCCTAGATATCTCGACCAGTCTATCGTTGATGTTCTAATTATAATTATGCCCAGAGTGCGGATGAGGAATCGTGTGTATGAAAATCCCTAATTATATCCTCGAACTTCCACTCTAACCAGGCAGTGACTATAATAGTTTCCCAAAAGTTCTTGCACTTAACCTTCATCGGGCGACGGACCTCACCGTGAATCACAAAATCCATGACGCCCTTCTTCACTCCAGGGAGATACACGTTCCGAGATACACCAAACTTCTGATGATTAAATTTCTCATTTGTACGGGTAGAACAACAACTCTATAAAATCTCCACTTAACAATCAGATTCTTATCCTACGAATACGCCCGAGTAGCACCAATACGGTTACGTCCATTTCACTATATTTACGACGCAAACTTTTCTAGATGAGATCTAAGGGAAACCCAAGTCAGTAACTAATTTGCCCAATAAACAAAAGACACGCCACCAATAAACAAAAGATAAGCCCCCAATAAACAAAAGATAAGCCTCTACCTGCCTTGGGTTGAGTATCTTTGATATTACCATGTTATATCCATCCTAGCTGGGTGCACAATCCCTAGGGCATCAATGTTTGACTTGGGGTTCCAACCTGAATCTGTTGATATACTCCATACTTTAAACCCTCCGAGTCATATTTACGACAGCCTTATCCGGGTCAAAATGTTCCCAATCCCAACTGGGTCTCTTCCGAACTTGAATTCCTATCCGACCTTCGGTGGTTGTCGTGGTGGTGGTCTCCAGGAAATCTTATTACTGGTATGAGGGTTGAGACTATGTGTCTTCTACCATTCTGCTAATGGATTATTGGTCTCAATTCTCCTTAAAGCAGTCCTTCCGGTTTGAGTAATCCTTGATAGGGACCGTAGGGCTACCTGAGTTTATGGTTTAGCTGCCATTCTCGTGCTATACTCCTCCTTTATTCTCTTTAGGTATCTCCTTAGCTTAACCAAGTTCATACCCAAAGTCTATTCAGACTAGGGCATACTATAAGTTATCGTGGTTAGTCATGTCTCCTAGTGGGTTGAGTCTAACTCGTTGACTAGAGAATTATAAGATGGGATTTTCGCAGCCGGAGGTGCTCCCTGCTGGGGGCAGGGTTTGCCGCAGGCTACAAAAAAAGAATTCCAATTACTAGCTGATGAACAAGTGGAATTAATGAAAAGGTGGACTTTACATGTGATTCCCTTTGTGGGCACACCAATGCTTCCGGGCAGGATTAGTATAGTTCTCTGGTTAAATTTTTGGTTAAGAGTAGCGTAGCCCTAGAGCCCTAGGGTAGGTCCCTTAATGAGGATTTTTAGGGTTTGAATATCATGAGGTCAAATGACCTTGGATTGACTTGAAAATTGGTGGAGAGGACTATAGGCTTAGTATGGTCCTCTGGTTAAAATTTTAGGGAATTTGGAAGCCTTAACCCCCCTCAAAACCCTAACCCTAGCTTATGGCACAAACCTTGTGGTGAAGGAAAATGTCACTAAAACTCTTTGAAAAGTGATGCGATTTGGGTTGAGTAGTTGTTAAGGTTAGAACAAGCTCTGGAGATTTTATTATGAATTTAGGATTATTATTTTGGATAATTCATTAACAATTTAGTAAATCATATTATTTACTTAGAAATTTATTATGAAGAAACTACTTACTGGAAATTGATGAAATTTAGCCAGACGAGTTTTTATTATATTTTAAAGCTCTGTAAAATTTTATGGGATTTTTGGAAGAGTATTTCTAAGGGTTGCTTCATTAAGTATTGTTTCCCATGAAAACTTAATTAAATTTATTTTGGTGTCTAGCAAGCCTGTAAAATTATGATTTTTGCACAATGACCCTTTCTGTACCATATTAAGATTCTGAAATTTTTATATAATTTTCTAATGAATAATTTTGGTACTTCCTTCTTTACATATGATTAAGGGAATTATTTTGGATAATTTAATTAGAGGTCAAATAGTTTCTGAAAAATTATGGAAATTAGTCTCTTGTAATATATCTCTGTTATTTAGTGATCAAAAGTTTTGGGTGGCCATTACTTGAGTAGATCATATATTTCATGTACAAAATTGCCCATGGCCAAACATTTGGGAAAATTCAATAAATATCAAATTAATTAGAAAAATTATGAATCTCTGATTTTATACTAAATTTGTTATGATAGACCTCTGGTAAATTTTATAGGAGATTTGGAAGACAACTCGGAGTACCTCCTTTATACATCTCATATAGTATAGGGTGGTCTGCATATAGTAACTGCGGAAACTGAACTAGAGTGGGTAGTGAATTTTTAGAGAGTTGAATCCTCAGTAGGTTGCTGGTTTGGGTAAATAAGGAGCTCATCTTTGGAAGACAGGATTAGTGGAGTGAGAGGTTGACTAGTGATAGGTGGTGCTGGGGATCGGCGAAAGATCGTCCTTCCCGTAGGGAGGAAGTGTTTAATGCACTAGGGCTAGATTCAGTAAAATTAATTAAGGGTTGGAAAATCGGGTAGCAACCAATATTAGTAAGTGCCTTGCGAAAGGGAGCTTTGGGCATAATCCCATCGTAGTTCCTAGTGCCTTCGAGAGCCCTTCGCGGGGTATACCTTGGGCAGTCCTAGGCTAACGTAAACTGTAGGAGTGGTAAATCTTAAAGAGCAACTAGAATAATTAGGGGTTCACTTTCACACATCCCGGTGTCTCGGGAAGTTTTTTTGACTCGGTTGATATTTGTGAGGGGTAGGATGGCCCGACGAGCTTTGGCTCGGTTGATGTTGTGACGGACGGGATGGTCCGGGGAGCTTTGGCTCGGTGCTGATACATAAGGTTGCATGTGCATAAAGTAAAGGTGGTGGGTCTTCGGTATTGGAGTGTCGATGCACCGACGCCAATACGTTGACTCGGTATGTGTGGCTAGCACTTCGCCAACAGAAGTCCTGTGCGCTATCCGGCAAGAGTACACAGGAGCTCCTCTTAGTACACCAGCATTGAGGCGTACGATAGGTCTGACCGGTTGTGTTTTACTGGTTTAGAGGTGGGCGAGGCCCAACCCACCGCTTCCGTCTGCCACTACGGAGGTATCCTGGGAGGTTCGGCTCCAGAAAGGGGGAACTAAAGGTTTGTGTGCACAGAGTCAGGTGGGTGAGTTGCACTTGCATGATCGCATCATAACCCACTTGCATGTCATAGCATAATCATAGCATAAAACCCTTGTCACCTATTGTATAAGTGGTATGGGACGCTTATACAATAGGCCCTGCAAAATGACCCCTTGGTTTATAAGCTTGTGTGAGCAAGTTTATAAATTAAGGTTAAAATTCTTTATATATATATTACTGATAATGACCGACACCCCAACATATAAATTGGTATGAGACTTTTTATACGATGGGAGCCTTGTAAAAGATCCCTTGCTTATATGTTCTGTATTAGTTAAGGTTACTTTTCGTACTTTACTTTACTGCCACATGTACTATAAAAATTGCTAGTATAGGTCTGCTACCATCTGTTTCTTGATTACTCTCCACCTTCAAGTCCTCCACTTTCTTCCTCTTGCTCGGTGCCTAGGGCCATGGGGAAGGGGTGGGGGATGATAGCACTTTGTCTTTTAACTAACGGTTTCG
This sequence comes from Platanthera guangdongensis, assembly GCA_039583875.1. Lineage (NCBI taxonomy): Eukaryota > Viridiplantae > Streptophyta > Magnoliopsida > Asparagales > Orchidaceae > Platanthera > Platanthera guangdongensis. Next base: position 127,501,077 of record CM077155.1, on the reverse strand, counting down.
AACCACATCATTTAGGGGATCGTGGAGCCCAGCATGGAGGAGCAGCCCTGCAACTCGGCACACTTGGAGATGGGGAAGTCTAGCATCGGAGTTCAGACGGCGGGGACTGTGAGCCCCTGACCTTAGTTGTGTTTTATTTTGCTTCCGTTTGAGTGACTATGTAGTGAGGATTGATGTAGCGGGCTTAAGCCCTTATTTCAGTACATTATATTTTGTGGACTCTCCCTTCGTGGAGATCATATTACTCTGATGTGATTGTTTTTTGTGGACTTTTGTTAGGTTTTACCAATCTTGTGCTTACTCTACTTTTGTTGCTTTTTGTGATCGAATCGGCCTATAGAATCGGTCAGCAGAATCGGCATTTCGCGGTGATGACTCTTCAGGGTGTGAAGATGTCACCGCTAAGCGGCGGTTCTTGGACTAATACCCCGGTGTGGAAAAGAAAAAAAGGAGGTCTTACAATTCCCAAGTCAGCAAATCTTATAGGGTGTTTAATAAATCTACTTTGAAAATTGAGGAATCTGTTCATGTGACTTTTGATGAAGCTAACATGTCTTATTGAGAAGGAAATTTCTACCAATAGCACTTTGTAGGTACCTCACTTGTATGAGAGATTGGATGATCTAAGCCTCACCCAAGAGGTTCCAATACATCCTTCTCCACAAGTTGCTGAAGAAAGTGAAGATAAAGACAATCAGATCAGTGAAGAGCCAACAACAGCCAATATAATTCCACAAGAGGAATTAATTCCCCAAGTTGTTGCCCAACCAACTCCTCCCACTGATTTTGTCACACTTACAGATCAGCCTAGATCTCAAGTGATTGGAGACATTTCAGCTGGTGTTCAAACAAGGCATCAACTCCACCCTGACTTGATGTTTACTTGTTTTCTCTCTCAACTTGAGCCCCAATCCATTAAAGATGCAGAACAAGATCCCCATTGGATAATTGCAATGCAAGAGGAGCACAATCAATTTGAGAGATGTAGAGTTTGGGAATTGGTTCCTAGATCCAAAGATTATCCAGTCATTGGAACCAAATGGGTATTCATAAACAAATTGGATGCAGAAGGCAACATTATGAGGAACAAGGCAAGGCTAGTAGCTCAAGGCTATAGGCAAGAGGGAGGCATTGATTATGATCAAACATTTGCACCTGTTGTAAGACTTGAGGCTATAAGAATCTTCCTTGCTTATGCTGCATTCAAGAAGTTCAAAGTCTATCAAATGGATGTCAAGAGTGCCTTTCTGAATGGAGAATTAAAAATATGTTTATGTAGAACAACCTCCAGGTTTCATCTCTCCAACTCATCCCTCTCATGTCTTTAGATTGCATAAAGCTCTCTATGGTTTAAAGAAAGCTCCAAGAGCTTTGTATGAGACCTTAGCTAGCTTTTTATTAGAGCATAAATTTTCTAGAGGCATTGTAGATATGCCTCTTTTCATTAAGCATCATAAAGATAAAATTTTATTAGTACAAATTTATGTAGATGATATTATCTTTGGCTCAACTGATCCCAAACTATACAAAAGGTTCTATAACCTTATACATTCAAAGTTTGAGATGAGTAGCATGGGTGAACTTTCATATTTCCTTGGTCTCCAAGTGAAACAATCATCTGATGGTATCTTTATCTCCCAATCTAAATATGTTAAGGATCTTATCAAAAGATTTGGGATGTGTGATGCCTCAGCAATGAAGACACCTATGGCTGCAAATGCTGTGATAGATTCTGATGAGCATGGAAAACCTGTTGATCAGAAGTTGTATAGGCCCTTTGTTGGGTCCCTCTTATATCTCACAGTAAGTAGGACAGACATAATGTTTGCTACATGCATTTGTTCTAGGTTCCAAGTGAACCCTAAAGAATCTCATTATATTTTGCTAAAATTAATTTTGAGATATATAAAAGGTTGCCTAAATCTAGGACTTCTATATCCATCAGAGTCATAATTGACTTCTATATCCATCAGAGTCAGAATTTGATTTAACTGGATTTTTTGATGCTGACTATGCTGGATGTATAATGGACAGAAAAAGCACCACAGGAACATGCCAGTTTCTTGGTGATAGGCTAGTGTCCTGGTTCTGTAAAAAGCAAACCACTGTGTCCATATCAACTACAGAAGTAGAATATATAGTGGCTGGCAGCTATTGCTCACAAGTCTTGTGGATACAAAACCAACTACTGGATTATGGATACAACTTAAATAATTCAACTATATATTGTGATAGTACCAGTGCTATATCCATAGCACAAAATCTAGTGCATCATAGTAGGACCATGATATAGAAATAAGCATACATTTCATTAGAGTTTGTGTAGACAAAGAAACTTAATCTTGTCTTCATTTCACTGAATTTTACAAAGGGCAGAAATCTTCACCAAAGCCATTGGATGAGAAGAAACATCTGTTTTTTCTTAAATCAATTTAAGAATGATCAATGGAGATGAGTTAATTTAATTTCTGTCTGTGTTCGACGATTTGTTGAGAGCTCATCGAACGGAGATCGACGATCTGTGAACTCCTCGTGAAGAGTTCGTCGAACGGAGTTCCACGATCATTTCTTATTGAAATAGTTTTCGTCGAACAGAGATCGACGATCCCTGCTTCAGTGAATTTTTCGTCAAACGGAGATCGACGATTTATTCGCCTTCTTCAGACTGAGATCGACAAACTCATTTTCTATTAAAATACTTCGTCGAACTCAGATCGAAGATCTTTTCCTTTTTCGTCGAACGGAGATTGGCGGTTCATATTCTGAAAATTTTATATCTAGGTTTTCTTCGACATCCGTCCCCCGCTTTCAGTTCCTTTGCACTTGATCTTTCTTTCTCTCTTGCAGGTGCATTCATGGCGATTCCATCAAGCGCTCTCTCCACCATGAAATTCGATATGGGCTTCGATATAGATTTTGATTCCTTCCAACACTCTGACGTAATATTTATGGAAATACTGAAGTTGTTTGAAGATCAAAATCTGAAGAAGTTTATGACTCAAAGAATTAAGATAGCGATGACTGAAATTAAAGAATGGGTCTTTTCCTCTTCCACAATAGAAGACAACATGACTAGAACTATTTCTGGAAACCAGATGTCTCTCTCTCCAACTATACTAACCGACATTTTTGGTCTATTAAATGGTGCTGATGACATAGAGATGGACTATGAGGAGTATAATAATATGTTGATTAGAATGGGTCATTGTGGAGATAACCTTAACAAACTACTGAAAAAGAACTTGTCTGCTGAATACAAGTTCTTAGCTGATGTCGTCGGAAAAGTGATGTTAGGCAAACATACAACACATGACTATATCACAAGGCACTAATTTTTGGTGATGGCTGACTTAATGGATAAGAAAGGAATTAACTGGGGAAAGTTACTGTTTGATCTGATTAAGAAGAAGAACAACAAGAAAGAGGTCTGCTTTGGCGGGGTACTAGGGATATTCTTACAGGAAAAGGCTTCTGGACATCTGGTTTCCACACTAGTGTTCTTAAATGCTTCAAAGAGGCTAACCACTGCCCTGTTTGGTAGATAGGAGAGGAGGATCACTAAGCCATCCCAGGCTTCCTCCTCCTCAAGGCCTTATGAGGGCACAAGGGCTGATACAACCACTCCCCACCCTGGTTCTGAAGAAGCTCCTCCACCACCTCCTTCTTCAACCATATCCATTCCACCAATAACTCCTCCATCTACCCAAACATCTTCTTCAGTTCCTCCTATGCAACAACCAGCTATCTCAATTCCATCACCAACTTATGTGCCAACACCTCCTCACTCTCCACTCCATATCACACCCCCTCAATCTCCTCTACCATCCCACCTCCAAAACATCAACCCTGACACATTTCTGTCATCCCCCATATTTAATCTACTCATCTCACCACCATCTACACCCACTTCACCTGTTTATAACATTCCCAGTCCAACATCATCTCCTTTACCATCATCTCCTCAGGATGACATCCTCCATGATGTCACTCCCTTTGCTTCTCTCTCTATATCCACTCAAACTCCCCTTGAGTTTATGGATTCAGTTTCCCCTTCTCTGTCTACCATCCTGGTGCACATTACTCCAGTAATCAGAACCCTAATAGCAGAGGCCATTACACTTCTTGCTAATTCTATTTCCTCCCTTGCTGCTCTCCTTGCTGCTTCCTCTCTCCCTTCTTCTTCAACTAGGGGCCTGACTCCAACTCCTGCTGAAATCAGGCAGGGGGAGATGCTTAATGAAGAGGCCCATGTAGCTTCAGCAGCAACAACAACAGTTACAACAGTTACAGATTCAGATACATATATTTATATGGTTCAAGATGTAGATACAGTTATAGAGGATACATAAATAATAACTGTTGGTGATTGCTTTGTCAATCCCATAGTAGATTTATTCAATTTGTTGAATTCTTTTGATTCAATTTATTTCAGTTCTCTTCCATCTATCTGCTTAAATCCATCTCTGCCTATTGTTCCCTATACAACACCTATCAGTTCCATAGTTGCTAAGAAACTCAAGGACATTTTATTGTTTCCGAGACTCCAACAATATCTTCTTTCAAAGTTATCTCTTCTCCAGTGGTCATCTCAGCTCCAACTTATAAAATGGATGATAGTCCTCTTCCAGATTTGGATGAAATCATAATGACAGATATAGAAGAAGAAAAGTTCTTAATTGCTGAAAATATCCCTGAAATAGTTGCTGAAAACAATGCTGCCATAGCTACTCCAGAACCTCCAGCTCCAGCTCTAATACCTCAAGCTCAGCCTCAGGGTGACAAGTCAGTTGACAAAAATCTTCTAAAGGATCTAGAAGATTTGTATGATAATACTCAGGGATCCTCCTCTTATAAAGAATATGATGAAGATAATGATGATTCTGATGATAGCCCCTCTGCTAAAAAGAAGAAAGTTTCAAAGAAAAGGAAAGCCCCTCCAGTTGTTGCCCCCAAGCCTAATCAAAATCTTGACATTCCTTACTACATTCTCCAAAAAATTACTCCCTATCCTGGAATGCCAGCCTGGATGTGGCTATCCAAGAATCAGCAGAAGGATAGAAAGAAAAGCAAATGATATTCTCCTCCTCCTCAAAAGCATATGAAAGGATCCCCTCCTCCTCCTCCACCTGCTGCTGGTGCTTCAGGACTTACTTCTCAGAGGTCTACCTCATATTCTCAAATATACTAAAGACAACATGGTAAATCCTTATCCTCTCAAGGAAGCAGCCAGCGGAGGTATTCTTCCAGTAGGCATCAATATCAACAACATCAACATCAACAACATCAACAACCTCAACAACATCTACAATAAGCTCCTGAACATCAAAAAGCTGATAGTCCAAAGAGTCCTGAATCTCTTATTATTCCACTTGAGGATCCTGAAACAACAACCACTGTTAGAATGGCTAGGTTCCAGGAACTGGTTGGCTTATTAATGATAAACAAGGCTAAAGCTGAAGGAAAGGATCTCTCACAATATTCTACTATGTCCAAATACAGGAAAGAAGAATTAAGCAGGTATGCAAAATCTAACAAATTCTTTAATGTAGATGCATATATGAATCTACAACCAGAGGCTGTTGTGCCTAGAGCCACATCTCTCAACATCATTGGAGCTGCTGACATGACCATGTCCAAGAAGGAAGCAGCAAATCCTAACAGAGAGATCAAATTTACTCAGCCTGCTGATAAAGATAAGGAGGATAAGCAAAAAGAGAAAATGAAGAAAAAGAAGTGATATTCATGCTGTTCAGTTTTTTGTGTGTCTTAAACTATTTATTTATTTATTGACACAAAGCTACATTGTATATATATATATCTGCTGCATGTTTGAAATCTTTCTGCCAGATATAGTTTTCTTTTGCTTTGTGAAAACTTTTGTTTTCATTTGTATTAGTGACCTCACCCAAATAGAGGGAGATTATTGGATCCCTAGTTTGATTTGGGCTAGGTTCACTATCTAGGGTAATTTACCCAACATCTATAGCCAGGGTCATGTCTGTATCCTAGAGTTTAGGCTAAGTCCTTGGAAACAACCACACATGGACCAGCCAATATAAGACAGCAGAAGACTCAAAGACTTAGAAGAAAATCAAGTTCAGGGAAATGAGTTTGACGTTCGTCGAAATCAGCTCGACCAAAGTCGTGCTCCGCTCGACGAAATCAGAGTAAATTCTCTGAGTTGAGCTCGACAATATTCGAGCTCAGGTCGACGAATTCTGGGTGATCAACTTTAACACATTAAGTCCAGAATTCTTTCTCTGAACTCAGGTCGATGAAGTTTCATTATCAGCTCGATGAACTTAGAGCACGAAAATGGGAAGTTCTTCACAGAAAATAGTTAGCTGATCTCAGGTCGACGAACTTAGTTCTCAGGTCAACGAACGAGGATTCCCAGGTCAACGAACATGATTTCTCAGATCGACGAACTTTAGACTCAGGTTGACGAAATCTGTTCTCTGCTCGACGATTGCTGTGCAGTTCCAGACTTGGATTTTTCCCTTCTTTTTGTCCTAATTCTATTGCCGTAATTCCTAAATAATTAATGATTATATTCTCTGGAAATAGCCATTAGTGGCAGCATTGATTATGGTATTCATCAGGATTATTACTTGCTAGTTTTAATAGGACAGTTGGGGAAATCCATTAATGCAATTTTCTCTCCAGCTGGATTTTCTTTCTCCAGGCAGTCAGCATTTAATGCAGACAATTCAAATTCAAAGGAGAAATTAGACAAAGATACATAAAAAGATATTCTTCTCTTTCAGTCGACAATAGATAATAGGAATAGCAGAACACACAGAGAAGAAGACAGGCACCAGAAATTATTCAAAAAAAGGCTCTGACCGTCTTCATCAAGTGTTCTTCCTCCAGCAAGCTAAAAAGAGACAATCAACTTCTATCTATCTATAGCTTTCTGGAGATCTTTTCAAGAAGACCTACTCACCCTGCAAAGCTTCCATTCTTCCTGAACAAATCTTCATCTCAGGGGGAGCTTTGACACCATCAAGGATCCAGAAATCTTCTCTATTACTCTGAGAAAAGAGAAGACAACATCTTATTTATTTGTTTCCCCCCACTGTACACAGGGTTATAACTCCCTTCAAAAGTTAACCACTTGATTGCAAGTCTCCTGATCAAAAGACTTGACTTTGTTTTTAGGTACCTAATCAAAAGCCTGAAGGGTTTCCTGATCTACCTGAAGTAGATCATGTGGTGACAGGAACCTGAACAAAAACTTGATTGGTAACAAGGCACCTGATCAAAAACCTGAGTGGATTCCTACCAGGGTGGTAGAAGAGTGGATGTACCCAAGTTTTAGGGGAACCACTATAAAATTTTTGTGTCGTCTGTGATGTTATCTTAATTTTTCTGTGTGATGTTTGCTGTGTAGTTTAGCTTTCATTTCTGCACATTCTGATTACACTTATAAGTATCAATATCTTTAACTCTGAAATAAAAATCTGATAAGATTTTAAAACACTCTATTCACCCCCCCTCTAGAGTTAAACAGTCTAACCTCACTGGTTGTATCAGTGCATACCACCACTTTCACAGGTGATGACCGACCACCGCGTCCAGCTCTTCGCCGAGGAGTTAGCCGGCATGCGCACGAGCATGTGGCCTGCGGGATGGCTACCGAGGATTGAGGAGCAGCTACGATGATGTGACGACAGGATCGCGGTGGCCACCAAACACTTCTGGCAGGCTCATGAGATGGGATGGGCCGGGTGGCTTCCCTATCTTCTGGAACCAGAGACTCCTAGAACTTATGAATATTTTCTTCTTTTCATTTGACTCGCACTTGGAGATTATGTAAAGAACTATTTGTTGTGATGAGTGAGTTTGCATCTCGTGTTGATTTTGCCGAGCATTTCTGTGATTATCATCTTTTTTGTTTTCTATTCAATGCCTTTGTTTCTGTGCAGGTTCTGGCGAGCTAGCAAGTTTCTTGACAGCTTTATTTGAGATAGGGCCCGTATCTTGAATAGATCTAATGGTTAGGACGCGACTTAGGTGGATACTCACTTGAGCAGGAAATACACCCCCCGGCCTTTGCCTATAAATAGAAGGGGTAGGTAAGACTTTAGTACGCTATTGCGATTTCTGACTTTTGCTCGCGAGTAACTGCCCTTGCTCGCGTCTTCCTCTTCTTTCTCTCCCTACTCGCATTTCCTTTCCTGAACTCTCAACTTTCTTAGGATGGTTGGAGATGACGCCAATGTTTGCTGATAGGCACATCCCATCAACTTTACTAAAGCGGTCTTCAAGAAATCCGCAGCCTCTGAGCGAGATCTGGAGGAGTTCAAACAACGATATATTCTAGAGGTATACTCATCCAGGATCCTCGCATGGAACGAATGACTAAACACCTACATAGAAGATGGATTGGTCCAGTCCCTTCGCCACTTAGAAGTCGGCCTGCGACTTCCCTTATGACCCGAATATCGCCAAATTCTGCGATATTTCGGCATCGTGCCCGCCTAGATAAACCCAAATGGGGTGGAAATCCTCATGGTCTTCCTCTGCTTCCTTCGGGAAGAGTGGATCGTGTTTGAACTCTTCATCTTTCGGAAGGTCTTCGCCTTCACCGCGACCTCGAAGGGGGTCGTCTTCTTCAGCAGCCACATCTGCACGCTGGTAGGGACGACGAACAAGGTCCATCGATGGAGTGAGTTCTTGGTCGTCGTCAATGGAAACTTCAAAGGAGGGCAAGGAAGGCCACATCAGCCCGCTGACGTCGCCTTCCTCCTATCAATTTTGGAAGGTGCGTGCGAGAAGTTGGTTGAAGCTTTCTGCGGACGTCGATTTAACGTCATCCATCGGCGCATCAACGTCAATGTTCTTAACGAGGTCTTTTCCTGTGAAGGTATGATTTTGCGAGATTCTGACCTACTCATCAAGATGTCATCGAACTGGTTGAAAAATGCTGGCCATTCTATAATTTGCAGAGTCCCCCAGCTCCAGCTGGAGATGCTTCCTCCTATAAAATAAGTTGCATCTTCGAGCCAGGAGACCTCGACCCACCCTACCGAGGTCGAGGAGATCTCGCCTCCTGCGGTTCGTCCGCTTGCTGGCAGTGAAGGTGGTGTGCGCATGTTCAAGCTCGCCAAAGGGAACAGTAAAGCCAAGTCTCCCGACAATTATTTGATGAGAGGGAGTTGCCCGCCGAGGTCAGGGTGCCTTACTGGCACCCGAACTTCAACCTTGGGCGAGATGGTAGGGAAGCTTATGGGTGTCCGCTGGTGTCCTAGTTGGTAGATGAGCATCGGGTGTCACTGAGCACCAATCTCTCTGCTTGGTTAGAGGATTGGGAAGATAAGGGGGAGGCCTTCGACATCCTCCATGCTTTATATGGGCGAGCTGACATCGAGTCGATGCTTGAGCTGAGCCCGGAGGTGCCCGACCATCAGACTTCTTGCTCCATGATGCGAGCTACCAAGCTAGGGAACTACACGTCAAGGAAGCTGCTCGAAACGCAGGAGGCGTTGAAGGTCGTCACCCAGAGGGTGATCAAGTTGGGCATGGAATCCGTTTGCTGGAGGGATTATGAGGTTAGTCGCCTCCTTGACGCGAATTAGTTGTCTTGATACTTGATAATTTCTCTGACTTTGACTCTTGTCCTCGCAGGCCATCAAGATCGAGATGGCGAAGAAGTTCTCCAAGCTCGAGGTAGAACTTGACAATACCAAGGCCGAGTTAGAGACTTCTCAAATCCAGTCTGTCGAGCTAGTAACTCGCCTGGAGGCATTTGAAGGTTGTCTGGTCCTTCTGGTGTCCGCCCACCCGAGTCGCCTGAGGCAACATTCACACATAGGGTGGGCAAGAGGATCAGCATACATGGGGATGAGATGCTCGCTATCCGTCACGGGATAGCAAGAGCATCTGGGGAAGCCATCCTCGCCAAGGTAAGGATGGAAGGCTTCCTCGGCATGGATACCAACCATTTGACGATTATTGACCTCATCCCCTTCATTCTTGCCGAGGAATCGAATTCACCTGATCGGGTCTTGTCTTCGGCTTCTAGCTCCAGCAGTGGCAATAATGACAACAACAACAGAGAGAGTAGCAATAGCAGTGACGACAAAGATGATGACAAGGATGACACTGAGGATGAGGAAGATGTCACCATCGGGGATGAGGAGTACATGACTGATACTGGAGACGATGAGTCGTAGTCAGCCAACGACCTCCTGCGTCCACACTTGAACAAATTTTTGTAAACAATTTGTAAAATTATAATCACTGCTTTGAAATATATATATATAATTTCAATGTTACTCGCTTCCATTTATGATCGCTTCTTTGATGATGTTCGCTAGACTCATAGGTGCGGAGAGATCGAGAACTTGATATATGCTTACTCGTACGTAGACATCTTTCATACTTGCGCCATTGCTGCTTTTTTTTATCGTACTAGCATACTCTCGCAAACATACTCACACCTGCATAGTCGCCTATCTTGCAGGAGCTTAGCTCAATTGAGTCGGAGATCAAAGCTGACACCCAGTAGGAGGCAAGCTCAACTGGTGATGGGAAGTAGTCGACACCTAGCAGGAGCCAAGCTCAATTGGTGGTGGAAAATAATCGACACCCAGCAGGAGCCAAACTCAACTGGTGGTGGAAAATAGTCGACACCCAGCAGGAGCCAAGCTCAACTGGTGGTGGAAAGTAGTTGACACCCAGTAGAAGCCAAGCTCAACTGGTGGTGGGAAGTAGTCGACACCCAGCAGGAGCCAAGCTCAACTAGTGCTCGAAAATAGTCGATACCCAATAGTATCCAAGCTCAACTGTTGGTGGAAAGTAGTCGACACTCAGCAAGAGCCAAGATCAATTGGTGGTGGGAAGTAGTCGACACCCAGTAGGAGCCAAGCTCAACTGGTGGTGGGAATTAGTCGACCCTGGTGGCTAGTAGTCGGTCTGTAGGGGAGAAGCATGTATCGAGATCAAGGACTACGACATCACTCAAACAAGGAACTTTACTCACCTGAGGGGCTTGAAGGCTGGTATGTAGGAAAGGAGCCTGTACAGGGACTTTGACTTACAATATCCCCACAACTCGGTGACTTTTATGGTCATTGAGGTAGTTTATCCTGCTACTTGAGGAGCGATAAACAGATTAGTTATATCACTGCTTTGAGACTAAAGGAGATTTTCAAATGACACGACTCTCTTTCCATCGAATCGGGAGGTTGGCATCCAGACCTTTTCCTAATAATCCTTCCAATTGGAGGAGAGATGCAATCGGGGGTAGCTAGGCCGACATGCAAAGGGGAAGCTGATCTCATCCATCAGTGCAGAGGATTGGTCTTACAAGGATGCTTATATCCCGAGGCATCGTCCCATCATCCGTACTGGCTTATTCAGGAGGAACTGGTCGAAAGCTCATGTCCCGATCCAATTGTGGAGACTGTATATGGCTAGGCAACTTGGCCTCAAATGCCGGTGTGTGATCGAAGGGGAAATCCCTCTGAGGGTCCTATAGGACACACTCAAGCTTAACCTCATCCCTTGAGCTTGCTTTTGCCTTTCCCTGGCAGGTTATCCTTCCTTGGGTATAACTAAGACGCGTAAATTCGCGAGGAGGCGCTTGGTGGGTTTGGCCCTTCCTCGAGTCTGGGAGGTTAGCTTCTCAGCCTATTCCTAATAGTTCCTCCAGCTGAAGGAGAGATGCGATCGGGGGTAGCTAGGCCGACATGCAAGGGGAGAGCTGATCTTGCTCGTCAATGCAGGGGCTCTGTCATATAAGGATGCTTAAATCCTAAGGCATCATCCCATCGTCCGCCCTGGTATTTTTAAGAGGAACAGGTCGAGAGCTGGTTTTCTGGATTGATAGGTTTGATCCTTCAAGCTATAAAATGACTTGTGATGAAAAAGCATAATGGAAACATCTTTACGCAAGTGTATATACATATATGCAAACAAGATTACAAAGAAGCAAAAATGCGGCTACTAGGGATAGAACCTTTTCACGTCATCCCCACTATATGTACCTCCTAGTTGTTTTCCTTCTTGATCTTGCGGACAATAGCCTCCAGTGGCTAGGGCTTCCTGTACGATGAAGGGGCCTTCCTAGCTGGGATGTAGCTTACCAACTGCAACTCCCCTTCCCGCAGTGTCTACCTTTTTCATGACCAAGTCCCCAGCGAGGAAATGCTTGAGACAGACATTTTTGTCGAAGTTCTTAGCCATGAGCCTTTTGATTTCCTCCTGGCGGATGGAGGCTAAGTCATGGAATTCCTCTATGTAGTCCAGTGAGATCCTTTGAGTGTCTTCATTTTCCAAGCGCCATGCTTCACTGCCTTCTCCTGCTGCTATGACCCTCGGACTCCGAACCTCTAACTCAACTGGGATGAGTGCCTCAGACTCGTGGGATAACTTGAAGGGTGTTTCCTCAGTGGCTGAGTTTGGAGTTGTTCTTAGAGACCCTAGGACCGAGGGGAGTTGTTCTGCCTAGTTGCCCATCAGGTTGATGGCCTTCTTCAATATGTTGATGATTAGCTTGTTGGCGGACTCCACGTGTCCTTTGCTCCATGGGTGATGCACAGAGGGGAATCAAATATCCATCCCTAGCTGCTTGCAGAATTCCTCCTGCTCCAAGATGGCAAACTGTGGGTTGTTGTCGGTGACAATGGCAAGAGGGATCCCGAACCTGCAGGCAATCTCTGCCAAGATAAAGTTCTTCACGATCTGAGAAGTGGTCTTGGCAAGAGCCTTTGCCTCGATCCACTTGGAGAAGTAGTCGATCATGACAATAACAAACTTCCTCTGCCCACTATCCTGAGGAAAGGGGCCAATCAAATCCATTCCCTAGATGGCAAAATGCCATGGAGCCGGGATCGAGCGTAGGTGTTGAGTAGGTTATAACTGAAGAGGTGCAAAGAGTTGACATTTAGAATATTTCTTTGAGAAGGCTTCTGCATCTGCCCGAATGGTTGGACAGAAGTAACTGTGCCTTAGAATCCTCTACTTCAGAGTACGAGTTCCTAAATGGGTACCACACTCTCCTTAATGGATCTCATCTAGAACACGAGGGGCTTCGATCTATGACAAACATCTGTCTAAGGGCCCTGAGATAGTTTTGCGATAAAGATCCCCTTCCTGTAGCAGTTAGTAGCAAGCTTTGTATCAAAACTTCCTTTGATATTCTCCACTAGTGGGGAGCTGACCGGTGGTAAAGAATGCAATGAACGGGTCCTTCCAAGAAGAGTGCTGCTCGATCTCCATCATCTCCCCTTCCTCGATGGATAGTCGAAACAACTCGGACACTATCCCCCGGGCCCGATTACCATATTTTTCAAGATAATCAGCCTATGAATTTTCCTCTCGGGGTACATGCTCGACGAAGAAACACTGGCAACCCCTGATCAGAACTTTGACCTTGACTAAGTATTTTTACAGGACTGGGTCTTGCACTTTGAACTCTCCTCTGATTTGTGATGCAACCACCATCGTGTCGGTAAAGGCCCTGATATATTTGATTGCCAACTCCTTGGCGAGACGTAAGCCGACCACCCTGTCTCCTTACTCTACTTGATTGTTTGTGATGGGGAAGAGGATCTCGATAGCCTACTCGAGCCTGGTTCCATGTGGGCTCACTAGCATGACTCCAACTACAACGGAATGTCTGCCTAAACCCCATCCACGAACATATTCCAAGAGACTGGGCTAGGAGAGCCTTCGTCTCCTTCCACCTCGGCCGAGAAGTCGGTCAGGAAGTCCGCCCCTGCATGGGCCTTGATCGCTACCCTCAGAGAGTAAGAAATATCAAACTCGTCGAGCTCCACCACCCATTTTACCTATCTACCAGAATGCTCCAACCCATTCAAGATACTTTGAAGCGGATGATTAAAGACGACATTGATGGAGTTAGCCTGAAAATATGGGCAGAGCCTACATGCCGAAACCACTAAGGTGAAAACCAGATTCTTCAGGATAGGGTATCTAGTCTCCTCTTGCCGCAGCACTCTACTCACATAGTAGGTGGTGAGCTGCTTCTTGCCTTCCTCCCTGACCAACACAGAACTGACCGCTTCTGCTCCCACTCCTAAATAGAGTAGGAGGTCTTCGCTTCCCTGCGGGCCTTGGAGGAGAGGAGACCGAGTTAGCTACTACTTGAGCTTTACAAAGGCCTCCTAACACTTCGCGGTCCACTCAAACTTCTGGTTGCCTCAGAGAGTCTTGAAGAATGGAGAACACTTCTCTCCTACCTTGGAGAGAAAATGGCTAAGGCCTGCCAGCCTTCCGGTTAACCTCTGCACTTTCTTGGGATCCTTCGGGGACGCCATCTCAAGAATAGCTTTGACTTTATCAGGGTTAGGCTCCACCCCCTGGGAGTGAGAAGATGACCCAAGAACTTCCTTCTTCCTGCCCCGAGGAAGAACTTGGTCGGATTGAGTCCCATCTTGTACTTTCTCAGGGTGGCGAAGGTCTATGCTAGATCTTGTATGTGTTCCGCGATGCTCTTGCTCTTGACAAGGAGATCATCTGCATACACTTCAAGATTCTACCCATTCTACTCTTTGAATACTTGGTCCATCATTCTCTGGTATGTAGCGCCTGCATTCTTGAGCCTGAAGGGCATCATCTTATAGCTGTATCAGCCATCACTGGTGATCAAGGAGATAGTGAGACAGTGAGGGGGGATACATCTGGATTTGGTGGTACCCTGAAAAAGCATCACAGAAACTCATCACTGGAAATTCGACGACGGAATCAACCAACGCGTCGATTTGAAGCATGGGGTAGCAATCCTTTAGGCAAGCTTTATTCGAGATAGAAAAGTGGATACATAACCTCCAGCCCCCTCCAGGCATTTTTACCTTTACAACATTGGAGACCCAACCTAGATACTGGATCTCCGAGACAAACCCTGCTTCCACCAGCTTTCCTACCTCCTCTCTGATTGGACCGGCCAGCACGGCGGCACTTTGAAAGCTAGGGGTTAGATCTAGTATACTATAGAGGGGGGGTGAATAGAGTATCTTTAGGTTTTTAAATCTTTTGCTGTAAATAAAAAACTTACTCCTAAAATAATATGGTCCAACACAGGCACATCAAATATAAGTTATCACAAACACAACAACCTAACTAGCAAAGCCACAACAAGAACAAAAAAAAGAGCAACCCAGACAACACAAGAATTTTATCGTGGTTCCCCAACCTGGGTACATCCACTCTTCTACCACCCTGGTAGGAATCCACTCAAGTTTTTGATCAGGTGACTGCCACCAATGAGCTTTTGATCAGGTTCTCAAAAACCAATCCGCAAGTCTTTTGATCAGGTGACTTGCAACAATGAATAACTTTTGAAGGGAGTTAAGAACCCTTTATACAGTGGGGGATGAGAGAGTGATTATGTCTTCTCTTTCTCAAATACAACTGAGAAGACTCTAGTGGATTTTGATGTTAGCAAGGGCTCCCCCTGATATAAAGAATGGTTCAGAAAGTTAGAGCCTTGCTGCAGTGTGATAGGTCTTCAAACTTTTGATTTGACTAGAAGAACTCCCGGAACTTCTTGACAGATAGAATGTTTGTTGTCCTTTGAAGAATCCTGGAATGAAGACAGAAGAAGACTCTTGATTTGAATAGTTGTTCTTCTTCTTCTTCAGCTTGATGTTCTTTCACTGGTCTAGGGCTTGTTTCTCTATATCACTATGTTCTATATTCTCTATAAGTATCTCTCTCTCTTATTTCTCAGTGTGCTATCAAGAGGGAAGAAGAAGACCCTTATTCACTTTATTTTTCTAACTGCTTCACAGGGCTACACAGGTAGAGAAAGAAAATCCCTTTTATATTTTTCATATAAATTTCCTTTTGAAATTTGAATTCCTTTCTACATTGATTTCGGACGGCCTGGAGAATATTTGCATTGATTGGTTTCCCCAACTGTCCCATGAAAAAATGACAAGTAAAATTCCTGATGAAGACCGTAATCAATGCTTGCTTCTAACGGTAATGTTCATAGAATATTTATGCATTGATTACTTAGGAATTATTGCAAAAAAAAGAGACAGAGGGAGGAAAATATCTAAGCCTGGAACTTCATAGAAATCATTGAGCAGAATTCGTCGACCTGGATCCAGAGTTCGTCGAGCTGAGAATCTAAGTTCATCGACCAGATAATAGTTGTTCGTCGAGCTGAGATCCACGATTGTCGACCTGAGGATAGAACTGCTTTCTCTGGAACTTTGCCAACTCTGTGTATCAAGTTCGTCGAGCTGAGAATATAATTTCGTCGACTGGAGTTCAGAATTCCATGTTTCTTGGACTTAAGAATGTTGAAGTAACGTGTCCAGAAATCGTCGACCTCAGAACTGGGTTCGTCGACCTGAGAACTAGTTTCGTTGAGCTGAGAGCTTCTAACTGCTACTTGATAAATCTTGTCAAGAATGTGGTCTAAGTTCATTGAGCTGAGATGGTGAGTTCGTTGACTGGAGTGTGATCCTGGACTTAGAATACTTAGATGTTGAAGTAGATACCCAGAGATCGTCGACCTGAGAACTAAGTTTGTCGACCTGAGAACTAAGTTCGTCGAGCTGAGAACTAAGTTTGTCGACTGGAGTTAAGTGAAGAATTCTAGACTTGGAATGTTGAAGTATACTCTGAGATCGTCGACCCGAGAACTAAGTTCATCGACCTGAGAACTAAGTTCATCTACTGGAGTTAAGTGAAGAATTCTAGACTTGGAATATTGAAGTATACTCTGGAATTCGTCAACCTGAGATTCAAGTTTGTCGATCTCAGCTTAGAGAATTGTCTCTGATTTCATCGAGCTGAGCACGACTTTCGTCGACCTGAGTTCGACGAACGTCGAACTCATTTTCTGAGTCTTTGAAATTTCTCTAAGTCTTGAGTCTTCTACAGTTTGTTGATGACTGGTCCATGTAGTGTTGACTCTAAGAACATGGCCTAGACTCTAGGACTCATACATGACCCTGGTTATACATGTTGGGTCAAACATCCTAGCTTAGTGAACCTAGCCCAAATCCAAATAGGTATCCAACACACTCTTCCTTTGCTTCTGATAGACGAGGGCCACTGTAGGATCCGGGTTAAGACGATGGCAGACAACATCGATATCAATCTTTGGCATTTTTGCAACACTCCTAGCAAAGACGTCATTGTTCTCCTGCAGGCAATTGACCATCTCGATCTTTCCTTCCAGTGATAAGGACCCCCCAACCTTCAACAAACCTGGCTCCCCCTTCCGGGAGATCACCTCCAGTTCCTCCAACTCCTCAGCAGTACGCAGACCTTCTTCTTTCTCTAGTATCTTTTCTAACCTCTCTGCATCCTCCATCCAGTTGATGGTGTTGAAGACATTCAGGTAGCACTCCATGGCAGCTCTCGGATCGCCCCTGATCCTCACTTGGACATCTCCCCTGTAGTACTTTAGGCATTGATGGTAGGAAGAAGGGATGAACTTGAAGTATTTGATGAGGGGATGCCCAAAGATAGCGCTATAGCATCTTGCCGCATCAACGATGACGAAGCGGCATCAGATTGAAGTTCCACCCAGGGTGACCAGAAGGTCCACCCCTCCTTCTACCTCTTTCTTCTCTCCTAAGAATCCAAAGAGGGGTATGTCCAAAGCTTGGACTCTGGAAGCTTCCACCTGAAACACGACGAAGGTTCTCTTGAAGATCACATTCAACGAACTCCAGTTGTCCACAAGGATTAGGTCAACGGTGAAGTCCTCAATGGTATCTTGGATGATTAGGGCATCATGGAAGGGATTCTCATTCTCTAGCATGTCCTCCTCGGAGAAAGTAATATCTTCCAACTGCGGCAGGATCTGAGAGGTCTAGGCGACACTGTGAGAGGCGACGCTCTTCCGATAGATCTGATGGAGACTTCCCTTGCGAGAAGCTCTGAGCCCGGCTCCTCCGTTGATCACACCAACCTTCCCACCTCCTGGGTCATGGATTAACTCTTCGCGACCTCCCAGGTTGACATGATCCTCATTCCTCCTCCTCGCTAGATCTTGGAATGCCACCTGCCCCATCGAGGAATCCTGTATTTGCTGCTACCTCTCTGCCACTCTAGTCTCCAACCTCCTCCTTGCTTCCCAGAACTCCGTACATGCCAATGTCTCCTTCCCCTCTACCCGATGAATACCACAGTAGATGAGATTCTCCACCTCCTGATGCATCGCCCGTTGCTCTCTCCGGCGACGCTTTTTACCCTAACGGGCAATGGCCATCGCTTCTCTTCTTCCTCCTCCTCGGCCTTCCTCCTGTCAGTTGTTATTTCCCCTCTCCCCTTGCTGAGGCCGCGGCCTAGCTGCCGATCTCCAATGAGGTCGATTCACTGGATACTAGAATCATCTTTCTTCTACTCTTATCTCTCGATCCTCCAAGGGCCTCCCCACTTCCTGTCTTCGAGGCCTCTCCTGCATCCTCCACTCTTCTGAACTCCCTTGCACTTCTCTCCTCTGCTCCTCTCTCTTCAACTATCATCTCCTTGGCTCCTCCCTTTTCGATTTCTCCCTTCTTCCCTCGACCTGCCTCTCTAACAGCCTTCCACCTCTTGTCTTCGAAGGTCTTCCTCTTCCTCCCCCCAATGGCTCATCCCCACCCAGTCATGCCAAGAAGTTCTTATTCTTCTCCTCTACATGGATGAACATATTCTCCCTCTCCACCATCTCCTCAAAGGACCTCGGGGGCATGGACCCTATCTCCATGCTGAAGAGGCCCTGATTTAGGCCATACTTCAGGGCTACCATCAGGGTGAAACTGTCCACCTCCTCCACCTCCAAGATCACTTCCTGGAAGCGATTGATGTAGTGAACTAAACTTTCGTGTTGTCCCTGGTTAATTTTGAAGAGGGTCGTTGCCTCCTTCTTCCCCTTCTTAGATGTCATGAACCTCTCCATGAGGCCCCGACGCAGATCGGCGAAGAAATAAATGGAACCTGCTGGCAACTGATGGAACCAATCTCTTGCATTGCCCTTGAAGGTGATGGAGAAGAATCTACTCTTGAAGGCGTCAGACATGTTGCAGATCGACACCACATCCTCAAACCATTGGAGATGCCTGATCGAGTCATCTTTGTCGGAGTAGCAGGTGAGGACGGGCTCTCTGAACCCCTCAAGAATTGGTGTCGCGAGGATCTCGTCTGAGAAGGGGATAATCTCTCCCTGGCGATGACGAGTTTCATCCTAGCTGGAATCATCATACTCGCTCCAACGACGAGTAACGCGGTATCTTGCTGGTAGCTTTGGATCTTGGAATTTAATCCCCTGGTTACCCGTCGGATAATATCGTGACTGCATTGGTCGCACCTCTCTCGCCCAAGCAAGTTACTTCCTATCTTGTATTGGTGGTGATTCCTCATCTGGTGTTGTCAGGCGACGGGGAGATGTCATCATGACATCAGGGTGATGACAAAACCCGGCGAGGATGGTCCACTCGATCCTCTTTGAGAAGTATTCGAATGTTAGCACGGTCATAAACTCACTACCTCGCACGAGATTACCAGCACCTGCTGAGTTGCCGACCAACTCTCCATGCTCTCCACCATTTTCCATCTCGTTAAACCACAAAACTTTCTTCCTTGGCTGTGATCCACGCTCACCGCACCAAGTGTTGAAACCAGAGAATTTTCCCACTCCAAAAATCGGATCAACGCAGGTTAAGGCTACTTGCTCCGCATTAAGACTAAACAGCTAAGGGGACTAGGACAAAGAAGAAGTCGACAAAAAGGACCCCAGATGCTTCAGCGGGAAGGTCCCACCACGTACCCGGATGCTTGGAAGAAGCAACCCCTCCACAACCAGAATTGGCCAAGCAAGGTATGAGGAAGACTAGTTGATAACTAAGTCATATGGTCACGACCTAGTCTCTAAGAAAAGGGAATCCAAAGGCTCAGCTGTTGTCCAAGAAATATAACTCGCGAGATCCTTCTAGGGGATTTCAAGTCTCTCTCCTCGTAACCCTGAGGTCCTATTTACAGGAAAATCCTGGGGGAGGGGTGGGTCTTATTTATAGCCCACCCCATAATGACTAGGAGACTTCCTGGGGGAGCTTGCACGGCTGGGCGAGTTGTTAAATTTTCTCAACGTGGTCAGCAAGGTAGCCCAAACGCCAAATTAATATCTTCGGAACTACCCAGTTCTCACGTTGAACCAGCGAAAAACCAAGGAACAAAGGTTAATCCCAACAAATAATGGAAGCACAAGTAGGTCTTTTATTCATTCACTTCTTTACAACATGATGCATACATAGCGAGACATGATTTCGCTAGTATAACAGCTGTAAACAGAAAGCACCAAAACTCAAGCCGGGCGGACAGCACAGGAGTCCGCCGAGACCGCCGAGGTCGCCGAGGTCGCCGAGTCCGCTGAGATCGCCCAAACTTAGCTGCAATCCGCTGAATAGCCACGGAGTCCACCGAAGCCGCGAGGCCGCACGGACACACCGTTATTCGTCTCATGCTGAGGCTGGACTGAGGAACACCCCCTACCCGCCTGAAACTGGCGGACAGGTTATTGAAGCTGGCAAAGATGAAACAGAGCTGACAAGCCGCAGAGCGACCTCCTGCTGAATCCGCAGAGACCGCACACTTCCAAGTACTTGACCGAAGTCACAGCCAAACTCCTGGCTCCTTGAAGCTACCCGCGTGACCTGCACACAGCAAACGTCAGCACTAAAACAATCTGCGCGGACAGACAAACTGAGACCGCAGCTCCTTGCCCAACCCAACTTACTGTTCACTCAAGTTACTGTAGACCTGCCAGGGGGGTCCTATTTATAGGCGAGGTGAGGAGTGTGGTCACCGCCCTAGAGATAGAGACACCGCCCCAGCCCGCGCGATAGCAAAACACCATCCGCAGAGTCCGCAAGGACTTAGCCGGATACCAAGGAAAACCGCCAGGAGCAAGGCAACATTGGCGAACCCTCTCCAGTCCGCCCAAGCTATGCGGACAAGGCAACAGCCCGCAAAGCTCCAAACCACTGCAGGACAGCAATCCCCCTTCAATGGCAGTCCGCCCAAACCCGAGGCAGTCCGCAAGACTCACACCTCAATCCGCCACAAGTCCACGACCAAAGGCAGATAGCAACAGTCCGCCCGGTCACAGCGGACTTGGCGGATACCGCGGACACCATGGTCTTGGCATAGAGTGTGACCAAGTCCAAAACCATCAAAGGCCAATGCAAGCATGGCAGACACAAACACCCTTCCGCCAAACACCCTAGCACAGACCGCCAATAGTCCGCAAGCTCCTCGCACTCCTGTCCAACACAACAACCATCCCCGGACTCCAAAACCAGTCTGCCAACGACCTCCACAGCAAAGCACCTGTTGTACCACCATAGCTCGACAAGGCCTCAGCCAAGCTCTAAGCTCAGTTCGCAACAGCCCACACCGCGGACACATCAGTTCGCAAGCTTCCCGCGGACACGAGCCAAACCGCCTAACAGCACAAGCTTGCACCACGGCCACTAAGCAATGCACCAGTCCGCAAGCCTCCATCCGCTCAGGCCGCTCCTTGGCAAAACCACAGCCAACGCCTTATCCGCAGATACCAGGCCACATAGTTCGCGGACACCATGCAAACAACCCGCTCAGAAGACAGTCGGCTTCCATTAGACTTTCCACCAGGCCGCACATCACAGTCCGCCCTAGTCCACCTAGTCCGTCAATGCTGTCCGCCTAGGCCGCCCGGCCTGTCCCGTCAACCACTTCCACTTCACAAATTTCAACACTCCCCCTTGAAGTGGGAAGTGGTGACCAAGCCCAGCAAGCTGTGCAAGCGTTCAAAAGGCCCCTTCGACAGTGGCTTCGTGAAGATGTCAGCAAGATTATCTTCACTCCGAACATGCCCGACCAGCAGAGATCCTTCCAACACCTTCTCCCTGATGAAATGGTGATCAATCTCTATATGCTTGGTCCTGGCGTGACACACTGGATTGTTAACCAGTTTGAGAGCACTCTCATTGTCACCCCGGAGTAAAGTAGGCCCTTGCACTTCTTCATGCACATCCTCTATAAGCCTCCTCAACCAAACAGCTTCCCGAGTAGCCAAGGCCGAAGCCTTATACTCCGCCTCTGTGGTTGAAACCGACACCGAGTCCTGCTTCTTGCTACACCACGAGATGCTAGCTGAACCGCAAGTGAACACATAACCTGAAGTGGACCTCCGATCATCTGAATCACCTCCATAGTCAGCATCCGTGTACCCGAGCAACGCAAACTCCGAGTCCCTTCCATAGAGGAGTCCCATGTCAGAAGTCAT
This sequence comes from Platanthera guangdongensis, assembly GCA_039583875.1. Lineage (NCBI taxonomy): Eukaryota > Viridiplantae > Streptophyta > Magnoliopsida > Asparagales > Orchidaceae > Platanthera > Platanthera guangdongensis. The sequence continues at coordinate 127,478,837 of CM077155.1, read as the reverse complement.
CTTGACATACTTCAGAATTCCCTTTGCTGCCACTAGATGAGATTGCCTTGGTTCAGCCATATACCGACTTACTCGGCCAACAGCATAAGCAATGTCTGGCCTTGTAATCGTCAGGTAAATCAAGCTCCCAACAAGAGCCCTGAACACCAAGGGATCATGAAGAACCCTTCACTCATCTCGTCGAAGCTTTTGTCCAGGTTCCAGTGGAGTAGAGCACTTCTTCCCTTTGCCCATGCCGAACCGCTTCACAATGCGATCAGCATACCCTTTCTGGCAAATGAGAACCCTGCACTCCTTCCTCTCCACTTCTAGACCGAGAAAGTGATGCAACTCTCCCAAGTCTTTCATCTCGAAGCGTATAGCAAGCTCAGCCCTGAGCCTTGCAACTTCCCCCTCCGAATTCCCGGTGATGATCATGTCATCCACATACAGCAGGACCAAGACTCGTAGTTCTCCCTTCTTCTTGACGAACAAGCTTGAATCCGAGTTAGAAGCAAGGTATCCACAGAATTACAAGTACTCTGCAATCTTCCCATACCACGCTCTAGGAGCTTGCTTCAACCCATAGAGATCCTTCCTGAGTTTGCAGACATAGTCCGGATGCTTTTCAAAGACAAAACCAAGCGGCTGATCCATGAAGATGTCCTTGTCAATCTCTCCGTAAATAAAGGCATTCTTCACATCGAGTTGCCACAACCTCCATCCCTTGCTAGAAGCCAAGGCGATCACCACTCTTACTGAAGTCATCTTCGCAACTGGACTGAATGTCTCCTCATAGTCTTCCCCATACTATTGTGAGAATCCTCTAGAGACCAGGCGAGCCTTGAACCTATCAATGCTCCCATTAGCCTTCTTCTTCAACTTATACACCTACTTGCAAGTAACCGGAGTAATGCCATCAACCTTGGGCACAAGATCCCAGGTTTCATTCTTCTTCAGAGCATCAATCTCTTCTTTCATGGCACCATCCCACTCCTTCAATCCAGTGGCCTCGTTGAAGTTTGCAGCCTCTCGCTCATCCAGAGGACCTGTAAAGAAGCAGGAGACAAAACTCACTGCATTCCCATCACAGTACCGAGCCGGTGGCTTAACCACCCTCTTCGATCTCCGAAGGGTCGGCTCCTTGCTCACTGCTTACGTTGCTTCTTCGGGCTCCACTCCTACCTGGGGCAAGCATTGAGCAGTGCTCCCCCTGCCTCCTGAGCCAGAAGGCTCAGCCTCGGAGTTAGAAGCAACAGGAGCTGCTGGGGAAACAACAAGCTCCTCTTCCAAGCCTTTAGCAACCACCACTGGTGCTTCATCAACCTTGCTACTTCCGGTTAGCTCCACCGAGCCACCTCCATATGACATCAGCTCGTCAAAGACAACGTCTCTTGATACCACGAACTTCTTCATCACAGGGTCCATGCATTTCCATCTGTTCTTCTGCTCATCATAGCCAACAAAGACAAGTTTCCTTGCCTTCGCATCCAGCTTTGTCCGTGAAGCATCCAGGACATGCACGTAGTAAGTTGAACCGAACACCCTAAGGTGTCCGACACTTGGCTTCTCCTTCAGCAACAGCTCAATAGGAGTCTTCATGTTGATAGGGCTGAGTGGCATCTGGTTGATAACATACGCAGCACAAGACATCCCCTCAGCCCAAAAGGACCTTGGGATATCTTTCGCATGAAGCTAGCATTTGCAAGTCTCCGTCAGATGACGGATCTTCCGCTCTGCTACCCCATTTTGTTGTGGAGTGTGAGCACAAGTAAGCTCTCGTTGGATCCCGTGCTTCCTGCAGAAGTTAGAAAACTCGGAGGAGACAAACTCACCCCCGTTATCAGTTCTAAGCTTCTTAATCCGCAAGCCAAGCTGGCCTTCTACCAACTCCTTAAACTCCACAAACAAACGGAAGGCTTCCGACTTCTCCTTTAAGAAGTACACCCAAGTATACCTTGAGTAGTCATCAACCAAGACAAGCATGTATCTGCTTCCACCAAGGCTGGCAGTAACCGTCGGTCCCATCAGGTCGCCATGAATGCACTCCAATGGTTTCTTGCTCCTTGTTTGTGATTTATCAAATGGAAGACGATGTGCCTTACCGTATTGAAAGCCCACACAAACATGCCCATCACCAAAGGAGGACAACTTAGGCAACCCCTTCACCAGACTTCTACTCGCCATCGCCTTCAGCTTGTCCATGCCAACATGTCCCAGCCTCTCATGCTAGATAGCAGCGCTATCATTGGCCCTCATCCGATCAACATAAGAATTGGTGGCAAGAACAAACAAGTTCTTCACCCTCCTCCCTACATGAGCAACATCAACCTTTATCGTTGATACATTGCGAAGGAACCTCACGTCTGTTGGCCCAAACAGAACGTGATACCCAACGTCCACCGCATTGGTCCCCGAGAAGAGGTTCTTCTTCATGCCAGGCACGTGATACACACTCCTTAACGTGAGTGGCCCCTGATCGCTACCCAAAGACACGACCCCCTCTTTCTCTACTACATAAACAGTATTATCAGTAGTGATAATAGCTTCATTACCTGAGTACGCCTGCATGGAGGTGAACTTCGACTTTTCTCCGGTGAGATGATGACCACACCCAGAGTCCACGATCCACTCGCCATTGAAGTCCTCAGCAGATAAGGCCCGGACACAAGTGCCCGTCATAATTGCTCCGCCCCATTCTGCTTCTTCACTTCTCGAGCAAGCTTCCTCCTTTCCCGCAGCATGCCCAGGCTGCAGTTTGACCTTGCAGTCCCGCTTGAAGTGCCCTCGCTGATGACACCGGTAGCACTTCAAATTCTTCTTCCAGTCCTTAGGAGCATTTCTCCTCTCCGGCTGATATGAAGTTGAAGTCTCCTTCTCACCAACGACCTGCACCTTCTTCTTCTTCTTCCCTTCCCATCCTTTCTTCTTACCTGAGAAGAGAGCTTCGCTGCCTTCCTGACTCAGGTTCACTCCAGCCATCTGCCTTGTCAAGCTCTCCTGCGATGCAAGCAGATTCTCCAGCTCCAGCAAAGACGACTGAGTAGCTCACCCTTGAACAGATGTGACAAAGGACACATACTCCTTCCGCAAGCCGCGGATAACGTGCCTTTTCATCTTAGCCTCAGATATAGGCTCATCAGGATCCAGTGCCGACAGCTCAGCACACAAGCTCTTCATCTTTAAGAAGTACTTCGAGATGGAAAGGTCTCCCTGAGTTGCCCTGGCCAACTCATTCTCCAGGAACTGAAGCCGCGCCACATTCTTCCTATTGAACAACTCATCAATGGTTGTCCAAATATCAGCAGCCGACTCACATCCAACGATGTGATCAAACAGTTCCGGAGACACGACCCTCTTTAGAATGAACTCCGCCTTAGCATTTGTTCGTCTCCAGAGCCTAACCTGCTCAGCAGTACCGAACGCAGCTGTGACTTCCTGCTTGTCGTCACTACCGACGACTTCCCACATCTCCTCGCCAAGAAGATAACTCTTCATGCACGACTTCCACTTCCTGAAGTTAGTCGGCGTTAAGAGTTCAATGCCCAGACCTCTTGCAAAGCTCCCTTCCATTGAAACACCTGTTGGCAACCTTTCAGAAGCTCCGAGCAACAACACAGGTTGAGCACCACTCAATCACTGAGTAACAACACTGGTTGACTTCCGCTCCCGCAATTGAACCTCGCTTTGATACCATGTTAAATTTTCTCAACATGGTCAGCAAGGTATCCCAAACGCCAAATTAATATCTTCGGAAATACCCAGTTCTCACGTTGAACCAGCGGAAAACCAAGGAACAAAGGTTAATCCCAACAAACAATGGAAGCACAAGCAGGTCTTTTATTCATTCACTTCTTTACAACACGAGGCATACATAGCGAGACATGATTTCGCTAGTATAACAGCTGTAAACAGAAAGCACCAAAACTCAAGCCGGGCGGACAGCACCAGAGTCCGCCGAGACCGCCGAGGTCGCCGAGGTCGCCGAGTCCGCTGAGATCGCCCGAACTTAGCTGCAATCCGTCGAATAGCCACGGAGTCCGCCGAAGCCGCGAGGCTGTGCGGACACACCGTTATTCGTCTCATGCTGAAGCTGAACTGAGGAACACCCCCTACCCGCCTGAAGCCGGCGGACAGGTTATTGAAGCTGGCAAAGATGAGACAGAGCTGACAAGTCACAGACCGACCTCCTGCTAAATCCGCAGAGACCGCACACTTCCAAGTACCTGACCGAAGTCACAACTAAACTCCTGGCTCCTTGAAGCTACCCGCGCGACCTGCATACAGCAAACGTCAGCACTGAAAAATCCGCGCGGACAAACAAACTGAGACCGCAGCTCCTTGCCCAACCCAACTTACTGTTCACTCAAGTTACTGTAGACCTGCCAGGGGGTCCTATTTATAGGCGAGGTGAGGAGTGTGGTCACCGCCCTAGAGATAGAGACACCGCCCCAGCCCGCGCGATAGCAAAACACCGTCCGCAGAGTCCGCAAGGACTTAGCCGGATACCAAGGAAAACCGCCAGGAGCAAGGCAACATTGGCGAACCCTCTCCAGTCCGCCCAAGCTATGCGGACAAGGCAATAGCCCGCAAAGCACCAAACCATTTTAGGACAGCAATCCCCCTTCAATGGCAGTCCGCCCAAACCCGAGGCAGCCCGCAAGACTCACACCTCAATCCGCCACAAGTCCACGACCAAAGGCAGATAGCAACAGTCCGCCCGGTCACAGCGGACTTGGCGGATACCGCGGACACCATGGTCTTGGCACAGAGTGTGACCAAGTCCAAAACCATCAAAGGCCAATGCGAGCATGGCGGACACAAACACCCGTCCGCCAAACACCCTAGCACAGACCGCCAGCAGTCCGCAAGCTCCTCGCACTCCTGTCCAACTCAGCAACCATCCACGGACTCCAAAACCAGTCCGCCAACGACCTCCATAGCAAAGCACCTGCTGTACCACCAGAGCTTGACAAGGCCTCAGCCAAGCTCTAAGCTCAGTTCGCAACAGCCCACACCGCGGACACATCAGTCCGCAATCTTCCCGCGGACACGAGCCAAACCGCCTAACAGCACAAGCTTGCACCACGGCCACTAAGCAATGCACCAGTCCGCAAGCCTCCATCCACTCAGGCCGCTCCTTGGCAAAACCACAGCCAACGCCTTATCCGCAGATACCAGGCCGCATAGTCCGCGGACTCCATGCAAACAACCCGCTCAGAAGACAGCCGGCTTCCACTAGACTTTCCACCAGGCTGCACATCACAGTCCGCCCAGTCCGCCTAGTCCGCTAATGCTGTCCGCCCAGGCCGCCCGGCCTGTCCCGTCAACCACTTCCACTTCACAAATTTCAACACGAGTATCTCGCCTAGTCGCCTACCTGGCGAGTATGCGAGGGGAGCTCGTCATACTCGCTCAGGCCTTCTATTGTGCGGCATGTTGACTATGACCTCCATCTTGACTTGCTGACTTTGACCTTTTCTGACCTGGCCCTGGTGGGTCCCATCCTCGACAAATATGGGTTTTACGCATGTGATTGAAGAATCAATCAATATTTATTTTAATGAGACTAGTCTGATGCACAAGGTCTGGTCTAGTTCTCCTATCATTACATGTACTGAAGTAAACATGAATGAACTGTCCTTAAATGATAAGACAAGTTGAAGTATGATCTCCTCACATGATACAATCATAACTGAGGTAGATCATCCATCAGATGTAGATCAGGTTGCTGAGGATTTGAGTCAACATGTTGAAGACATTCCAAGAACACAACCAACAACAGTAAGGATTCCTGCAATAACTAGGCATTTAAAGGACCAACCCGATAATTTAATCATTACAGATGGCAGTCAGGAGGTCACAACAAGAAGCAGGATACATAAAGTTTCTTTGAATCTGAGCTTCCTCTCATAAGTGGAACAAATGAAGTTTGAAGAAGCAAAAACACCCTTTCTAAATAATGGCTATGTAGGAAGAGTTTCATCAATTCAAAAGATGCAAAGTATGAAATTTGGTTCCAAAACCTCAAGGACACAACATCATTAGGACCAAGTGGATCATCAGAAATAAATTAGATGAAATGGAGTGATTTTGAAGAATAAAGTAAGGCTGGTTGTAAAAGGATACATGCAAGAAGAAGGCATTGACTTTGACCAGACCTTTGCTCCAATAGCAAGGCTAAAAGCAATAAGGTTGTTCTTTGCATATGCTGCCTACAAGGGATTTAAGATCTACCAGATAGATGTGAAGTTAACCTTCCTAAATGGTGACCTCAAATAGGAAGTCTATGTAGAGCAACCATCAGATTTTGCAAGTTGCAAAGAAGATAGAAAAAGCACATCAGGAACATGCTAGTTCCTTGGGAAAAGACTTATTTCCTAGAGTAGCAAGAAGCAGACCAGCATTGTTATCTCAATAGATGAGACAGAATACAAATAACTGTCGTGCTCAATTATTATGGATTCAGCATTAGCTGCAGGACTATAATCAAAAGATAAGTAGAACTCTTATGTTTTGTGATTCCTCCTGTGCCATCTCAATTGCTAAGAACTCTTTATCACACATCAAGACTAAGCATATTGAGATAAAATACCACTTTATCAGAATGAATATAAAAAAGGAGGATATCTATCTTGAGTTTGACCCCATTGACAAACAAGTGACAGATATATTTACAAAGTCTCCAGATGAAGCCCAGTTTAATTTCTTTAAGATTGAGTTGGGAATGCTTAACTTAGAATGACTTTGTTTGCTTAGTTGTTTTTTTGTTTATCATGGTTGCATAATGTTAGATCATGCTATCTATTGGAATCTAGTAGATGTTAGGACTATAACCATGTATGCAGGAATATCTAAGATTGAGTTAAAAGACTCACGCACAGGAGATGTGCTTGTTGTTTTGATCTATAAGGAGGTCAAATGTAACATACTTAGAGCATTGGATCATTATCGACTGTATCATTTTGATTGTCTTGTGCAATAAAACGAATTGATCTATATCGGTTACTTCGTTCTCTTAAAGCTCACATAAATATAATACTTCAAGGAGTTAGATAAGAAGTTATCGGAAAATAAAGATCATCAAGGAAGATATTACCCATATGAATAGTAAGATCTCCAAATGGTTTGTCAAGATTGTAGGGGATGTGGATAGCAATGTTAAAGTCATGAGGACAATGGATGAAACTATTGAACATGGTGTGAACCAAATAGAAAATTATCTGTATGCCACTCAAGTTGAAGTCATGAAGGAGAATGATGAGGTGAGAGAGGTCCTTCTTGATGAAAAAAATACCTTTCATACTCTCTTAAGTGGAATTGTGGTATACACAATTGATCTTAAAATCAAGATAGTTGAAGATGTTAGAAAGGGGGAGAATATTAATGTTGATCAAGCCCTATGGGTCCTTCAAGGTACAAGGCTTGCACTCAACCTGCCCCTACTGGATGTAAATGAGCCTTCTAAGTTTGATTTTGCTGCTAAAGAAAGGGATGCTCAGGATATTCAAAGAACCAAAAGAAGAGAAAGGGAAGTGTTGGGTATTGTATCCATAATAACCCAGATTTGTATGAAGGTACCCTTGAACTAAGATGAATTAAGTTGTATTTGATGTATTGTTTGAGTTATGTGTTTGCAGGACTAAATTGTCAAGTGTAGACCAATGTCAGTCTACAATGGGTCACCAAACACTGGACCATACAATGTAATCCATCATTATGTGATCCATGGTGTTGACTCATGTGTAGCCTCTATTTTAGGATACACTTCATTTTTCAAGCACTAGGATTGTTGGAGAAAGACTTGTTGCTGATTCTATTGAAGAAAGGAAAATCTTCAAAATGAAAATTTTTCTAAGTGTTTCACTCGAGTAGAATTATAGTACTCGAGTAGAACCTTTACTTGAACTCGAGTAAGTCTAGTCTGGATTTCGAGTAAAAGAAATGGTTCTCGAGAAACTTGAAATTGTTCTCGAGAGGCCAAGTCCATTACTCGAGTAGACTTCTTCTCTTTCTCGAGTTGACAGATTTTCCTCTTCAAAAATATTCTAAGTATCATTCTCGAGTAGTCTATTTCACCACGCGAGTAGATGAGCACTTTGACTCGAGTGACAGAAGGAATGTTCAAGTGAAGTATCTACCCCACTCGAGTAGTGTAGCTTCTGTACTCGAGTAGTATGCTTACTTCTCAAGAAATCTAGTTCCAGTACTCGAGTAATTGGTTTTATTTCCCAGATTTTTTTTTAAGTCTTCTTCTCGAGATGTTCACCACCACCTCTCGAGTAATATTTCTAGCTCTCGGGTAATCCTCATTCCATTCGAGTGATAAAGAATTTTGTTCTGAATTTCCTGAAGGGCTTGTTCTCGAGTTGTCTGATATTGTCCTCTCGAGAACTCAGTTTAGTACTCGAGTAGTTCCTATTTCACTCGAGTAATTCAGTCATTTTTCCAGAAAATTTCGCTAAGTCCTAACAGACGGGATTTTCAAATGATTTGACATGATTGGTCCACATGGTCGTCATTAATGCTAATTATGATCGGTAGGGAGATCCTATATAAGGTCTTGTCATTACGACTAATCCTAAGAAGCGCATGAAATAAATATTCTAATATTTCTTAATCGATTTTCTCTTTCCTAAACGGAAGCCGCAGCCGCTCCTCATCGTGCAAATCGCTTAGGGCTTTCGTTCAAGACGATTCAGATCAGTCGACTTGCAGATTGAGATTATTCTTCAACTTCTTCATCTTCTCTCTGATCTCGTGATTCAAGAACTTTCAGATTGAATATTGCCGTGTTCTTCTTCAAAGTTTTTCTTATTGTGCCGCAAAGTTCAAGAAGGAAGAACTAGGCCGCAAATTTCCAGATCTGAGAAAAAGAAATTTTTTGTGTTTCTCATTTCAATTTATTCTTATAGGAGATTATTCTCCGAGTGTAGGAGCTTTGTTCTCCAAGTTGTAGGAAGTTTTCATCTTCCGAGTGTAGATCCATTTTGTGGATCGAGTTGTAGGAACGTTGTTCCGAGGCGTAGGATTGATTTCAATCCGAGATAGTGGAGTAGCCGAGTCTAGTGCTTTGCTAGATCGGTGAGTGGAAAGTGGATGTACACAAGGTTTGGGAACCACCATAAATATCTGTGTCCTCTGTGATTGCTTTGTGGTTGTTATTCTGTGCTTAGATCTCTAAATGTTTTATTCTGCAAAAGATGTAAAACTCACCTATTCACCCCCTCTAGTTGATTTAGGTAAGACAACTAACAACTTAAATTGGTATCAGAGTCAGTTTGATCATTAAAAGGTTAACACATTGATCAAATCTGACCTAAGTTGTCTTTTGAATTATCCAACCATGGTGAAGGCCAAGGATTTTGATAAGCTTCCAATGTGTACAAAGAACAACTTTCCCATGTGGAAAGAGAGGATTAAATTTTTCATGGAAGCTGTGGATCCAAGGAACTTCATGATTCTTGAAGAAGGTCCTTATGTTCTGATGGCTGTCTCCACTATAGATCCTATAAAGAAAGTTCCTAAGAAGTTGATGGATCTCGACAAAGATGAGATTGCACTTGTCTCTTTAGACAAGAAGGCCAAACATATTATCACAAGTACAGTTGATGACTCGATGCTGCAAAACCTAATCCACTGCCAATCCGTTAAGGAAATGTGGCAGTCCCTCGTCACCTTGATGGAAGGTACAGAAGAAGTTAGGGATGACAAAAGATCCCTTCTAAATTAAAAATATGAAGCCTTCTGACAAGGACCCAAGGATACAATTGCAGACACTTTTGAAAACTTCTTCAAGATTGTCAACGGCCTAAGAGTATACAGCCGAGTCTTCACCAATGGAGAACTGAATGATAGGTTCTTGAGATCCCTAACTAAGGAATGGGATAACAAGGTCTGTGTTATTCGGGAATTTGGAAAGCTAGCTGAGACTGACCCGCAAAATCTCTTCGGAAAGCTTATGTCATATGAGCTACAAATTAATTCAGGAAAGGCTGAAGAAGAGAAGAACAGGTCTTCATCCAAGGAGAAGTCTATAGCTCTCAAGGCAGACACCTCAAGGAAGTCCAAGGCTGCCTCTCCTACTCCATCACAAGAATAAGTAAAGAAGAAACCTCGGAGCCAAGTACCTCAAGCTCAGAACTATCTGAAGGAGAGTTCTCCCTACTCTCAAGACAATTCAAGAAATTCTTGAACAAGAAGATGCAATGGAGAGGCAAGGATGCCTCATACAGAAGATCACGTCGCGATGGTGATCGACACAAGAAAGGCTCTAGTAGCCAAGAAAGGTATAACTCTAAACATAACAAACATATTTCTGCTGACATCGTTTGTTATTGTTACAATAAGCCAGGTCACGTTATTACTGACTGCCCCGACAAGAAGAAGGAGGGTGGAAAAGAGATGAGAAGAAATCTTCTTACAAAAAGAAGAGAATAGAGAGAAGCCTTTTTGCTAAGAAGGACAAAACTCTTAGCGACTCTGACTTATCTGAGTCGAGTGAAGAAGAGGAAGCCTACTTTGGGCTAATGGCTCAGACTGATGATGAACAAGAACCCCAGTTCACTGGGAAGGTAAATTCTCACACTCCTCTTTCTGAATCTGATGTTTCTGAAAATAATCATGAGGACAGCTCTTCTGACAATGAGTCTGAACACAAGGCCCAGTATAAGGAGTTGATCAAGGCTTACGACAAATGTCGTAGAGTTGTGAAAACTCAAGCCAAAGAGATAAAGTCTCTCAAGGCTGAAGAGAGCACTTTGAGGGAGGAAGTCGCTAAGACGGACTCACTCAGAGAGAACTTCAATGCTGCCATTGAAGAATGCAATAAGGCTCTCGAGCACCTAGACCTAAAGGAGAAGATCATAAAAGAACTGGAAGCACAACTTGAAGCAGAAAAGAAACTTGTTGAAAGTTTCTTGAAGCCCAAGACTGTACTTCCTTTCATTGCTGAATTATCAGCTAAGGCCAATGGTGCTGAGCTAGGCCATGTTGAAGCTCCTAGTAAATCTTCTAGGAGGAATAAGGCTCAAAGAAATAATAAGGCGGCCAAGAAGGCTTTGGACAAAGAGAAGGGGAAAGCTCCTCAAGATCAGACTTCTTTTAAGAAGGTCATATTTCCATCAAACGAGTTTGATCTTGACTCGTCCTATGTTCCATTTGCTAGGCCTACTTATGTGGATCCTAAGTCTCATTCCCAGGGATGGACTCGTCCCCGTAACTTTGGTGAAAGTGTCTTTAAGGCACCCTATGAAGAAATTACTCTTCAGAGCTATGACCCTTATAATCATGGTCATAACATCAAGAAGGCACCAAAGGTAAATCCTATTGTACAAAAGCCTCTCAAGGAGAAGAAGACATGTGATTGTTGATGGGGGTTAAAACACCAAAAATTATTTAGGACACGCGGCGCCCCGGGCGGTTTATTTATAAAAAGCGGATTTGGTTTTATTTAGGAATATGGGGTGCATAGATTTATTATTTGGATATAAAATAGTTGAAATCGAGTTTTAACGAAAGGAGGCAAGTGCACCTATCGCGTGTAGTATATGATATTCTGGTGAGCAATATCGGGGTCGTATTGTTCTCGGTGTCGGGTTGATTATTTCTACTCTTCCCTGGAGGGGACTATTATTTTACCGAAAATTATCTTGTCGTGATATTATTTATATATATAAAAGAGCAGAAAATAAAAGCATTAAAGATGGAGCCGATGAAGAATTTAGCGCAACAGTATCTAAAAGATTTGAACTAAAATAAACTTTTAATAAAAAGAGATCCAAAATTTCAAATTAATTAAGGTGGAGGCTTGGCCATGGAAATTCCACAAAAATGAGCTCACCTATCTCTAGGACTATCGCTTACCTGAACATTAAGACTATTCGACCGGGCTCTCGTCCGACGAAGGGTTCCTCTAAATGCCCGCATTACGCTAAGAACCCCGCTATTGAGTGGGGAACACAATCCGGTAGAATTCTACGCCTCCTCTCTCGAGGGTTAGTGCGGAACTCCATTTACCAAGGGGTGATCGGTCCATACGCATGACCTCTCGGCTAGCTAGTGTATGGACTACGAAAATAGACCCCACACATCGATATGTGGTTCTACGCGTCGTAAACCTGGGGCAAACCTTAAGTAATTTAATTAATTAGAAAAACAGGACCTTTAATTATTTAAAGAGATTTTATCTGTCCCAATTCTCTCCGATACTGAGGGCTAAGAGCGGTTAGGTGCTCATCAGAATGGGGACGGCTTGCGGAAAGAAAGCGATAAAATCAAAGCAGAAAATGAATGTAGTAAAATAAAGCAGGAAAGAAAGCAGTAAATTGCGAGTCCTACACAAACGGGTTGGGGAAAATGAAAGCAGGACAATTACAAGTGCTACTCAAATGAGTAGGCTGGAAGTGAAAGCGAGTCCTACTCAAACGAGTAGGAGAAAATAAATGCACACTCACACGCACTCTACAGAAATGAAAACGCACACACTCTACAAAAATGAAAACACAGTCACTCACTCTCTTGAAATAAAATCGCACCCACTCTACTGAAAATAAAAACACACACACACACACTCAGTAAATAGAAATGAAAACACTCCACTCTACAGAAGTTAAAAACTCCACTCTATAGAGAATAAAAACACACCCACTCTACATGAAATAAAATACACACACGCACTCTACTTGAAGTAAAACACACGCTCTCTTCTAGAATAAAACCACACACACACACAATAAAAATTAAATGCTCACACACTTTACAGGAATGAAAGAAAACAATAAAAAGCTAACTCATACACTCACACACACGTACAAAAATACGAAAAATAAAGTGCTATAAAAATTAAAACAACTATATTTCTACCGCTAGAATGTGGTAGAAATGCATAAAAAAGATAAAGTAAAAATTAAATGAGCAAAACGTTTTGCAAATAAAGGGAATATCAAAGTGTTCGAAAAATTAAAATAAATACATTTCTACCGCTAGAATGTGATAAAAATGCATAAAAAGAAGTCAAAAAACTTAAACGAGCAAAAGAGTTTTTGAAATAAAAGCAAAATAAAGATGTTTGAAAAATTAAAATGATAACTTTTTCATTCTTATGACTTGATAAAAGAGCTTAAAAAGTGGAAATAAAGCAGAAAAAATACAAAAATTTTACAACCTAAAAAAAAACTAAGTTAAAGAAAAATCAAAACCATTTTAAGGCATCTTTATATACTCATAAGAATGAACATGAAGAGTGTTAAAAAACTAAATTATGAAAACTATGAAAGTTATAAAAGCATAAAACTAAACTCATACACAAACAAACCCATTTTAAAAGAACTAAATCAAAGATATAAAACCAACAAATAAAAATAAGATTGCTTATGGTCGACATGTAGATGAAGTCCATAACAACGTAAAGGAAGAAAATATACAAATTGTTTTAATCTAAAAAGGAGATTACAAAGCTAAAAATAAATGTGAGAGGGAGAAATTCCCTTGCATAGCATAGAAAACACCTAAGCCACCAGCCCTAAGCAAAATGATCCCCAAAAAAGGGAACAGGAACTCATACAGCAGCTTCCTATTTATAGGCAAAATTTTCAAAGTACACGCCCTAGGTCAGGGGCGTGTACTGGGGGCGTGTAAGCATTGTTGGCAAGTCGATTCTGAGATTTGATGGTTGTTTGACTTTGCGGCTGTAGACGTGGTGGGTCACAGGCATGACTATGTTTATCATGGGCGTGTCGGGAAGGTTGATCCGGGAATGACATCACGTCAACAAGTCGCTGAAGACGTCTTGACAGGCCAGGTGGAGAAGTATACGCCCGTGTCGGGTCGGGTCAATAATCTTTGGGCGCACTTCGTCGAGGGAATGACACGAGCCTTGGTCACGGTCGTGTCACATTTGACACGGGCATGTCACGAATTTTCTTTGAATGCAGCACATTTCACGAGACTTGAAGGTACACGCCCAGGTCACGGGCGTGACCTGAAGTACACTGGCGTATACTTGACAAATTTTGACATTTCCTGAAAAATTTCAGAAAAATAAAATAAACTTAAGTTAGAAAATATTTACAAAAAAGGAGAATTTTATTGAACAAAATTAACTAAAAATAACCGAAATGAATTAAGATGAATTAATTAATAAACATAAAAATACGTATATTTACAACTCATCAAATACCATATACTTAAGCTTTTGCTATCCTAGAGCAAAAGTTGGAGATATATTTATAAGGAATTAAACAAATCCCAAGTTTAGCTACCGCTTGATTTAATCGAAAGGAAGATCAAAATAGTTATCCGGAGTATAAGAGTTAAGTCCTAAATTATGACAAAAATTTAAATAAAGGAAGAGTTTCAGCTAAAGTCTTCTGATATAATCAAATAGATAGCAAAAAATTTTATTTGTTAGATTAACAAAAGTTGATTGGATTATGAAAACTTTAGCTTATAAAAATTAAAGGAAATAATGCAATTTACAAATTATGCTCTCAAAAAGATTTTAAATTAATTCTAGAATCATTTGAAATTGGCGGAGTGGGATGTTGAAGTTTATGAAGAGGGCTTTGGTTCTTAGAGGTGAGGGTATATTTTTTTTGCTCAAACCTCTAATGAAATTTTTTTTGAATATGGCTCTTTAGGAAAATGAAATCTTATTTTCCATAACATATAAAATTTTTAACAACTTCATATAGGATGCATTTTTAACGACTTCATATAAAATTTTTAAACCAATGTATATGTATAAGAGTAATGAATTTTATCCTCTTACTCCGTAACATATAGTCTTTTCAAATATTGGATGCATATGTTTACGGAATGAAATCTTATTCTCATTGACATAGAATCTTTTAAGGATAAAAATCATGTCAAGTAAGACATGAAAAATGGAGATAGGTTTTTTCAGAAAGAAAACTAGGTTTAATAAAAAAAATTGAGAGCAACCTTTATAAATTAAACGTTCCTATATTTCAAAAAAAAACTTTGAGTAAACATAATTGAAATCTAAGATTGTTATTTTCTAATAACATAAATGTGCAACTATTTAGATAGGTTAGAAGTGGTGCTGAAAACAGGTACCTTATCTAAATAAAAAAATAAAGCATAAGAAATTCATTAAAACTTAACCCCTGATATCTAAATCTATCGATCTCCAATTAATAAATGAATAGTAAACAAAGATTAATAAAATTCACTTATAAATTAACTCGCAACTAGATTTTTGGTGAGCGAAGAGTGTTAAGAATGAGTTATTCGATTTATTCATTACATAATTAACAATTGTTTTGGGATTTTAGTGTTTTCATCATTTTTTGTATTTTTTTGATTTATTATATTTTTTTTGAATTTTTTTAGAGTTATTGTCTTTTTTGGTTTTTTTGATTTTCTAAATTTTTTAGTTTTTAGTTTTTTTTGATTTTTTTACATTTTATCAATTTATTTATAAGAATGTGGAGAGAAAGATGTGTTATTTATAAAGAAGAGAGGGGGAAAGAGATTTTTATTAATATTTTTGAGTTATTTTCTTTTTTTTGAACTTTTTGTTTTATAAGTTTTTTTTATGAATTTTTTGGTAGAGAGGGGGAAAGAGAGAGGTGATTTTTACAAAAAATATTTACAAAGTTAAAAAAAATTGGATTTTTGTTTTATAAATTTTTGGTGTTTTATGAATTTTTTGAGTTTTTTTATTATAAAAAACATGCAAAAATATTTTTTGGAGGTTTTAATTTTTTGCATTTTTATATATAAGTGCGAAAAAATAAATATGCGAGGAAAGAGAACACCCTCATACTTAGTTCCAACATTGACCCCAATGTTGCAAAATAAGTATGAGGAACGATAACAAAATAGAATGCAGGTATGTACATAAATAAAGACGAGGGGGGGGGGGGGGGGGGTAGGAACTTCCCTGAGATGTGTTTGGGGAGGCCCTGTATGAAAGCGAAAGCCTGCATTATTAATAATAGAGAGCAGAAAGATAACTGAAAAATGAAAAAGAGAAACTCGGCCAAAAGTTTGTGGGAGATAGGGGGCAAGTGTAAGTGACTCGAAAGTAGCTAACGTCTTAGCTACAAGAGCGTGATAAAAATGTGTTCCACTATCGCCTAAATTAATGTAAAGAGTGTCGAAGCGAAAAAAATAGAGTTATAATATTTAATAACAAAAAAGTTTTTATTTATTTCAAGTATTTATTATTTTTTGGTAAAAGATTGTTGGGTTTTTTTTAAAAGAAATAAAACAAGTGAAAACAAAATATATATACCGAATTTGTTTTTGTTGTTTTTTAGGAGGGCATTTTTTTACGATAGATTTTTAATAACAAATTAATATATATATTATTTATTATTATTTGTTTAAAGTAGTTTTTTTTGTTTTTTTGTTTGTTTTTTAGTTGGTTTTTTAGTTTTTTTTTTGTTAGGTTTTTGGTTTTTTAGTTTTTTGGTTTTAGATTTTTTTTGGTTTTTTGGTTTTAGTTTTTAGATTGTTTATTTTTTATATTTTTTTAGTGTTTTCATAAACAAATAATGAACATTTTTTTAGATTTTATAGTTTTTTTTTCATTTTTTTTGGGTGCTTAGATTTTTTCTGGTTTTATAGTTTTTAGAATTTTAAGTTTTAAAGTTTTTTTTAGTTAGATTTATGTTGTTTTTTTTAGAGCTTTTTGGGGTTTTAGTGGTTTATTTTTATTTTTTTTTGGTTTTTAGTTTTAGATATTTTTGAGAGTTTTTTGTTTTTTAGATTTTTAGTTTTTAGAGTTTTTAAATTTTTTAGTGTTTTAGTGTTTTTTGTTTTATAGTTTTTTGTTAATTTTTTAGTGTTATAGTTTTTTTTGGGAAACAGCGCTATTTCATTTTTGTGTTTTATATAGATAAATATATATGAATAAATAAGTATAAAAGAAACTCTTTTTTTGCTTTAAGTTTTTTTAAGTAGTTTTATTATTATTATTATTATTATTTTGTTGGACAATTTGTTTATATAGATATAGGTAAAAGTAATAGTTCTCCAGAGTTCAAAATAACAACTCGAAAATTCCCCGGCAATGGCGCCAAAAACTTGATGGGGGTTAAAACTCTAAAAAATATTTAGGACGTGCGGCGCCCCGGGCGGTTTATTTAGAAAAAGCAGATTGGGTTTTATTTAGGAAGACGGGGCCCGCAGATTTATTATTTAGATATAAAATAGTTGAAATCGAGTTTTAACGAAAGGAGGCAAGTGCACCTATCGCGTGTAGTATATGATATTCTAGTGAGGAATATCGGGGTCGTATTATTCTCGGTGTCGAGTTGATTATTTCTACTCTTCCCTAGAGGGGACTATTATTTTATCGAAAATTAGCTTGTCGTGATATTATTTATATATATGAAAGAGCAGAAAATAAAAGCATTAAAGATGGAGCCGATGAAGAATTTAGCGCAACGGTATCTAAAAGAATTTGAACTAAAATAAACTTTTAATAAAAACAGATCCTAAATTTCAAATTAATTAAGGTGGAGACTTGGCCGTGGAGGTTCCACAAAAATGAGCTCACCTATCTCTAGAACTATCGCTCACCTGAAAATTATGACTATTCGATCGGGCTCTCGTCCGACGAAGGATTCCTCTTAATGCCCGCATTATGCTAAGAACACCGTTATTGAGTGGGGAACCCAATCCGGTAGAATTTCGTGCCTCCTCTCTCGAGGGTTAGTGCGGAGCTCCATTTACCAAGGGGTGATCGGTGCATATACACGGCCTCTCGGTTAGCTAGAATATGGACTACGAAAATCGACCCCACACATCGATATGTGGTTCTACGCGTCGTAAACTCGGGCGAACCTTAAGTAATTTAATTATTTAGAAAAACCGGTCCTTTAATTATTTAAAGTTATTTTATTTATCCCAATGCTCTTCGATGCTGAGGGCTAAGAGCGGTTAGTCACTCATCGGAATGGGGACGGCTTGCGGAAAGAAAGCGGTAAAATCAAAGCAGAAAATGAAAGCAGTAAAATAAAGCAGGAAAGAAAGCAGTAAATTGCGAGTTCTACTCAAACAAGTAGGGGGAAATGAAAGCAGGAAAATTACAAGTCCTACTCAAACGAGTATGGGAGAAATTAAAGAGAGACCTACTCAAACGAGTAGGAGAAAATAAATGCACACACGCATGCACTCTATATAGATTAAAAAGCGCATACTCTACAGAAATGAAAATACAGCAACTCACTCTCTTAAAATAAAATTGCACCCACTCTACTGAAAATAAAAACACACACACACACACTCACTCGACAGAAATGAAAACACTCCACTCTACAGAAGTTAAAAACTTCACTCTACAGAAAATAAAACACACCCACTCTACATGAAATAAAACACACACATGCACTCTACTTGAAGTAAAATACACGCACTCTACTGGAATAAAAACACACACACACACACACAACAGATATTAAAACGCACACACAAACTCTACAGAAATGAAAGAAAATGATAAAAAGCTAACTCATACACTCACGCAAACGTACAAAAAATGCGAAAAACAAAGTGTTCTAAAAATTAAAACAAATATATTTCTACCACTAGAATGTGCTAGAAATGCATAAAAAAGTAAAATAAAAATTAAATGAACAAAAAGTTTTGCAAATAAAGGGAATATCAAAGTGCTCGAAAAATTAAAACAAATACATTTCTACCGCTAGAATGTGGTAGAAATGCATAAAAAGAAGACAAAAAAATTAAACGAGCAAAAGGGTTTTTGAAATAAAAGCAAAATAAAGGTGTTTGAAAAATTAAAACGATAACTTTTTCATTCTTATGATTTTATAAAAGAGCTTAAAAAGTGGAAATAAACCAGAAAAAATACAAAAAGTTTTAAAACCTAAAAAAACTAAGTTAAAAAAAAATCAAAACCATTTTAAGGCATCTTTATAAACTCATAAGAATGAACATGAAGAGTACTACAAAATTAAATTATGAAAACTATGAAAGCAATAAAAGCATAAAACTAAACTCATACACACACACACACACCCATTTTAAAAGAACTAAATCAAAGATATAAAGCAAACAAATAAAAATAAGATTGCTTAGGGTCGGTACATAAATGAAGTCCATAACAACGTAAAGGGAGAAAATATACAAATTGTATTAATCTAAAAAGGAGATTACAAAGATAAAAATAAAGGAAGAGGGGGGGGGGGGGAAATTCACTTACATAGTATAGAAAACACCTAAGCAGCCAGCCCTAAGCAAAATGATTCCAAAAAAATGGAACAGAAACTCATACATCAGCTTCCATTTATAGGCAAAATTTTCAAAGTACACGCCCTAGGTCACGGGCGTGTACTGGGCGCGTGTAAGCACTGTTGGTGACTCGATTCTGAGATTTGATGGCTGTTTGACTTTGCGGTTGTACACGTGGCAGGTGTTAAATTTTCTCAACGTGGTCAGCAAGATAGCCCAAACGCCAAATTAATATCTTCGGAACTACCCAGTTCGCACGCTGAACCTGCGGAAAGCCCAAGGACTAGAGATTGCACCCAACAACACAATGGAAGCACAAGAAGGTCTTATTATGCATTCACTTCTTTACAATCCGAGGCATACATAGCGAGACATGATTTCGCTAGTACTACAGCTGTAAACAGAAAGAACCAAAAACAAGCCGGGCGGACAGCACTCCAGTCCGCCGAGACCGCGAGGTCGCCGAGACCACCGAGACCGCTGAGCTCGCCCAAGCTATGCTGCAATCCTCCGAATACCACGGAGTCCGCCGAAACCGCGAGGCGCGCGGACAGACCGTTATTCGCCTCCTGCTGAACCCGAACTGAGGAACTCCCCTACCCGCCTGAAACCGCGGACAGGTTATTGAAGCTGGCAAAGTTGAAACAGAACTGACAAGCCGCAGAGCGACCTCCTGCTGAGTCCGCAGAGACCGCACACTTCCAAGCACTTGACCGAAGTCACAGCCAAACTCCTGGCTCCTTGAAGTTATCCGCGCGACCTGCACACAACAAACCGTCAGCTTGAAATAAATCCGCGCGGACTGGCAAACACAGACCGCAGCACTTCGCACACCCCAACTTACTGTTCACTCAAGTTACTTAGGTTACTGTAGATGTGCCAGGGGGGTCCTATTTATAGGCAAGGTGAGGAGTGTGGTCACCGCCCAAGAGATAGCGACACCACCCTCAGTCCGCGCGAATACAACCACCGTCCGCTGAGTCCGCATGGACTTAGCCGGATACCAAGGAAACCGCCAGGAGCAAGGCAACCATTGACGAACCCTCTCCAGTCCGCCTAAGCTCAAAGCGGCACAAGGCACCAGCCCGCAAAGCTCCAACTGCTTCAGGACAGCAAACCCCCTTCAATGGCTGTCCGCACCAACCCGAGGCAGTCCGCAAGACTCACACCTCAATCCGCCACAAGTCCACGACCAAGGGCAAACAGCAACAGTCCGCCCGGTCACAGCGGACTTGGCGGATACGGCGGACACCATGAACTTGGCACAATGTGTGACCAAGTCCAAAACCATCAAGGGCCAGTGCGAGCATGGCGGACACAAAGTCCCGTCCGCCAAACACCCTAGCACAGACCGCAATCAGTCCGCGAGCTCCTCGCACTTGTCCAATGCAGCAGCTTCCTCCCGGACTCCAAACACCAGTCCGCCAACCGGTCTCCACAGCACAAGACCTGCTGTAACACCTGAGCTCGACAAGGCCTCAGCCAAGCTCAAGGCCCAGTCCGCAGCAGCCCAAACCGCTGGACACACCAGTCCGCAAGGCTTCCCGCGAACTCGAACCAACCCGCCAACAGTGCAAGCTTGCACCCGCGACCACTGAGCAAAGCACCAGTCCGCAAGCCTCTCTATCCGCAGATACCAAACCGCAAACTCCATGCAACAACCCGCTCAGAACACAGCCGGCTTCCACCAGACTTTTCACCAGGCCGCAACCTCAGTCCGCCCAGTCCGCCCAGTCTGCCAAGGCTGTCCGCCACAGGCCGCGCGGCCTGTCCCGTCACCCACTTCCACTTCACAAATTTCAACACTCCCCCTTGAAGTGGGAAGTGGTGACCAAGCCCAGCAAGCTGCGCAAGCGTTCAAAGGGACCCTTCGACAGTGGCTTCGTGAAGATGTCAGCAAGATTATCTTCACTCCGAACATGCCCGACCAGCAGAGATCCTTCCAACACCTTCTCCCTGATGAAATGGTGATCAATCTCTATATGCTTGGTCCTGGCGTGACACACTGGATTGTTAACCAGTTTGGGAGCACTCTCATTGTCACCCCGGAGTAAAGTAGGCCCTTGCACTTCTTCATGAACATCCTCTATGAGTCTCCTCAACCAAACGGCTTCCCGAGCAGCCAAGGCCGAAGCCTTATACTCCGCCTCCGTGGTTGAAACCGACACCGAGTCCTGCTTCTTGCTACACCACGAGATGCTAGCTGAACCGCAAGTGAACACATAACCGGAAGTAGACCTTCGATCATCCGAATCACCGCCATAGTCAGCATCTGTGTACCCGAGCAACGCAACCTCCGCGTCCCTTCTATAGAGGAGTCCCATCTCAGAAGTCACCTTGACATACTTCAGAATCCCTTTTGCCGCCACTAGATGAGATTGCCTTGGTTCAGCCATATACCGACTTACTCGGCCAACAGCATAAGCGATATCCGGCCTTGTAATCGTCAGGTAAATCAAGCTCCCAACAAGAGCCCTGAACACCAAGGGATCATGAAGAACCCTTCCCTCATCCCGTCGAAGTTTCAGCCCAGATTCCAGTGGAGTAGAGCACTTCTTCCCTTCGCCCATGCCAAACCGCTTCACAATGCGATCAGCATACCCTTTCTGGCTAATGAGAACCCTGCACTCCTTCCTCTCCACTTCCAGACCAAGAAAGTGATGCAACTCTCCCAAGTCTTTCATCTCGAAGCGTATAGCAAGCTCTGCCCTGAGCCTTGCTACTTCCTCCTCCGAGTTCCCTGTGATGATCATATCATCCACATACAGCAGGACCAAGACTCTTAGCTCTCCCTTCTTCTTGACGAACAAGCTTGAATCCGAGTTGGAAGCCAGGTATCCACAGAATTGCAAGTACTCTGTAATCTTCCCATACCACGCTCGAGGAGCTTGCTTCAACCCATACAGAGCCTTCCTGAGTTTGCAGACATAGTCCGGATGCCTCTCAGAGACAAAACCAAGCGGCTGATCCATGAAGATGTCCTTGTCAATCTCTCCGTAAAGAAAGGCATTCTTCACATCGAGTTGCCACAACCTCCATCCCTTGCTAGCAGCCAAGGCGATCACCACTCTTACAGAAGTCATCTTCGCAACTGGACTGAATGTCTCCTCATAGTCTTCTCCATACTGCTGTGAGAATCCTCTAGCGACCAGGCGAGCTTTGAACCGATCAATGCTCCCATCAGCCTTCTTCTTCAACTTATACACCCACTTGCAAGTAACTGGAGTAATGCCATCAACCTTGGGCACAAGGTCCCAGGTTTCATTCTTCTTCAGAGCATCAATCTCTTCCTTCATGGCACCTTCCCACTCCTTCACTCCAGTGGCCTCGTTGAAGTTTGCAGGCTCTCGCTCATCCAGAGGACCTGCAAAGAAGCAGGAGACAAAGCTCACTGCATTCCCATCACAGTACCGAGCCGGTGGCTTAACCACCCTCTTCGATCTCCGAAGACACGGCTCCTTGCTCACGGCTTCCGTTGCTTCTTCAGGCTCCACTCCTACCTGGGGCAAGCATTGAGCAGTGCTCCCCCTGCTTCCTGAGCCAGAAGGCTCAGCCTCGGAGTTCGAAGCAACATGAGCTGCTGGTGAAACAGCAAGCTCCTCTTCCAAGCCTTCAGCAGCCTCCACCGGAGCTTCCTCAACCTTGCTACTTCCGGTAAGCTCCATCGAGCCACCTCCATATGACGTCAGCTCGTCAAAGACAACGTCTCTTGACACCACGAACTTCTTCGTCACAGGGTCCATGCATTTCCATCCCTTCTTCCGCTCATCATAGCCAACAAAGACAAGTTTCCTTGCCTTCGCATCCAGCTTTGTCCGTGAAGCATCCGGGACATGCACATAGCAAGTTGAACCGAACACCCTAAGGTGTCCCACACTTGGCTTCTCCTTCAGCAACAGCTCAACAGGAGTCTTCATGTTGATAGGGCTGAGTGGCATCCGGTTGATAACATAGGCAGCACAAGACATTCCCTCCGCCCAAAAGGACCTTGGGATATCTTTCGCATGAAGCCAGCATTTGCAGGTCTCCGTCAGATGACGGATCTTCCGCTCCGCTACCCCATTTTGTTGTGGAGTGTGAGCACAAGTAAGCTCTCGTTGGATCTCGTGCTTCCTGCAGAAGTTAGAAAACTCGGAGGAAACAAATTCTCCTCCGTTATCAGTTCTGAACTTCTTAACCCGCAAGCCAAGCCGGCCTTCTACCAACTCCTTGAACTCCACGAACAAACAGAAGGCTTCCGACTACTCCTTTAAGAAGTACACCCAAGTATACCTTGAGTAGTCATCAACCAAGACAAGCATGTATCTGCTTCCACCAAGGCTGGCAGTAACAGTCGGTCCCATCAGGTCGCCATGAATACACTCCAATGGTTTCTTGCTCCTTGTTTGTCATTTATCAAACGGAAGGCGATGTGCCTTACCGTATTGACAACCCGTACAAACATGCCCATCACCAAAGGAGGACAACTTCGGCAACCCCCTCACCAGACTTCTACTCGCCATTGCCTTTAGCTTGTCCATGCCAACATGCCCCAGCCTCTCATGCCAGATAGCCGCACTATCATTGGTCCTCATCCTATCAACATGTCACTGGTGGAAAGAACAAACAAGTTCTTCACCCTCCTCCCAACGTGAGCAACATCAGCCTTTACCGCTGATACGTTGCGAAGGAACCTCACGTCTGTCGGCCCAAACAGAACGTGATACCCAGCGTCCACCGCATTGGTCACCGAGAAGAGGTTCTTCTTCATGCCCGGCACGTGATACACACTCCTTAACGTGAGTGGCCCCTGATCACTACCCAAAGACACGACCCCCTCCTTCTCTACTGCATAAATAGTATTATCAGCAGTGATAATAGCTTCATTACCTGAGTAAGCCTGCATGGAGGTGAACTTCGATTTGTCTCCGGTGAGTTGATGACCACACCCGGAGTCGACGATCCACTCGCTGTTGAAGTCCTCAACAGATAAGGCCCGGACACAAGTGCCCGTCATGAAAGCTCCTCCCCATTCTGCTTCTTCACTTCGCGAGCAAGCTTCCTCCTTTCCTGCAGCATGCCCAGGCTGCAGTTTGACCTTGCAGTCCCGCTTGAAGTGCCCTTGCTGATGACACCGGGAGCACTTCAAGTTCTTCTTCCAGTCCTTAGGAGCATTGCTCCTCTCCGGCGGATATGAAGATGAAGTCTCCTTCTCAACAGCGGCCTGCACCTTCTTCTTCTTCTTCCCTTCCCATCCCTTCTTCTTTCCTGAGAAGAGAGCTTCGCTTCCTTCCTGATTCAGGTTCACTCCAGCCATCTGCCTTGCTAAGCTCTCCTGCGAGGCAAGCAGATTCTCCAGCTCCAGCAGAGACGGCTGAGTAGCCCACCCTTGAACAGATGTGACAAAGGCCACATACTCCTTCCGCAAGCCACGGATAATGTGCCTCTTCATCTTTGCCTCAGAGATCGGCTCATCAGGATCCAGTGCCGACAGCTCAGCACACAGGCTCTTCATCTTTAAGAAGTACTTGGAGATGGAAAGGTCTCCCTGAGTTGCCCTGGCCAACTCATTCTCCAGGAACTGAAGCCGCGCCACATTCTTCCTATTGAACAACTCATCAATGGTTGTCCAAATATCAGCAGCCGACTCACATCCAATGATGTGATCAAACAGTTCCGGAGAGACAGCTCTCTTCAGAACGAACTCCGCCTTAGCATTAGTTCTTCTCCAGAGCCTCACCTGCTCAGCAGTACCGAAAGCAGCAGTAACTTCCTGTCTATCGTCTCCACCGACGACTTCCCACAGCTCCTCGCCTAGAAGATAACTCTTCATGCACGACTTCCACTTCTTGAAGTTAGTCGGCGTTAAGAGTTCAATGCCCAGACCTCTTGCCAAGCTTCCTTCCATTGCAACCACCTGTTGGTATCCTTCAGCAGCTCCGAGCAACAACACAGGTTGATCACCACTCAATCACTGAGTAACAACACTGGCTGACTTCCGCTCACGCAACTGAACCTCAGCAACCTCAGAAACCTCGCTCTGATACCATGTTAAATTTTCTCAACGTGGTCAGCAAGATAGCCCAAACGCCAAATTAATATCTTCGGAACTACCCAGTTCGCACGCTGAACCTGCGGAAAGACCAAGGACTAGAGATTGCACCCAACAAACACAATGGAAGCACAAGAAGGTCTTATTATGCATTCACTTCTTTACAATCCGAGGCATACATAGCGAGACATGATTTCTCTAGTACTACAGCTGTAAACAGAAAGAACCAAAAAACAAGCCGGGCGGACAGCACTCCAATCCGCCGAGACCGCGAGGTCGCCGAGACCGCCGAGACCGCTGAGCTCGCCCAAGCTATGCTGCAATCCGCCGAATACCACGGAGTCCGCCGAAGCCGCGAGGCCGCGCGGACAGACCGTTATTCGCCTCCTGCTGAACCCGAACTGAGGAACTCCCCTACCCGCCTGAAACCGGCGGACAGGTTATTGAAGCTGGCAAAGTTGAAACAGAACTGACAAGCCGCAGAGCGACCTCCTGCTGAGTCCGCAGAGACCGCACACTTCCAAGCACTTGACCTGAAGTCACAGCCAAACTCCTGGCTCCTTGAAGTTATCCGCGCGACCTGCACACAGTAAACCGTCAGCCTGAAACAATCCGCGCGGACTGGCAAACACAGACCGCAGCACTTCGCACACCCCAACTTACTGTTCACTCAAGTTACTTAGGTTACTGTAGATGTGTCAGGGGGGTCCTATTTATAGGCAAGGTGAGGAGTGTGGTCACCACCCAAGAGATAGCGACACCACCCTCAGTCCGCGTGAATACAACCACCGTCCGCTGAGTCCGCATGGACTTAGCCGGATACCAAGGAAACCACCAGGAGCAAGGCAACCGTTGACGAACCCTCTCCAGTCCGCCTAAGCTAAGCGGACAAGGCACCAGCCCGCAAAGCTCCAACTGCTTCAGGACAGCAAACCCCCTTCAATGGCTGTCCGCACCAACCCGAGGCAGTCCGCAAGACTCACACCTCAATCTGCCACAAGTCCACGACCAAGGGCAAACAGCAACAGTCTGCCCGGTCACAGCGGACTTGGCAGATACGGCGGACACCATGAACTTGGCACAATGTGTGACCAAGTCCAAAACCATCAAGGGCCAGTGCGAGCATGGCGGACACAAAGTCCCGTCCGCCAAACACCCTAGCACAGACCGCAATCAGTCCGCGAGCTCCTCGCACTTGTCCAACGCAGCAGCTTCCTCCCGGACTCCAAATACCAGTCCGCCAACCGGTCTCCACAGCAAGACCTGCTATAACACCTGAGCTCGACAAGGCCTCAGCCAAGCTCAAGGCCCAGTCCGCAGCAGCCCAAACCGCGGACACACCAGTCCGCAAGGCTTCCCGCGAACTCGAACCAACCCGCCAACAGTGCAAGCTTGCACCCGCGACCACTGAGCAAAGCACCAGTCCGCAAGCCTCTCTATCCGCAGATAC
Organism: Platanthera guangdongensis; assembly: GCA_039583875.1. Taxonomy (NCBI): domain Eukaryota; kingdom Viridiplantae; phylum Streptophyta; class Magnoliopsida; order Asparagales; family Orchidaceae; genus Platanthera; species Platanthera guangdongensis. Next base: position 127,452,153 of record CM077155.1, on the reverse strand, counting down.
CAGGCCGCACCAAACCGCGGACTCCATGCAACAACCTGCTCAGAACACAGCCGGCTTCCACCAGACTTTTCACCAAGCCGCAACCTCAGTCCGCCCAGTCCGCCCAGTCCGCCAAGGCTGTCCGCCACAGGCCGCGCGGCCTGTCCCGTCACCCACTTCCACTTCACAAATTTCAACACAGGTCACGGTCATGACTCTGTTTGTTACCGGCATGTCGGGGAGGTTGATCCGGGGATGGCGTCGCGTCAACAAGTCACCGATGACGTCTTGTCGGGCCAGGTGGAGAAGTATACGCCCGTGTCAAATCTTGACATGGGCATGTCGGGTCTGGACAATGATCGTCGCGCGCGGTTCATCGAGGGCATGACACGGGCCTTGGTCACGGCCCTGTCACATTTGACACTACCGTATCGTAAGGTGTGTCACGAATTTTCTTTGAATGTGGCATATTTCACGTGATTTGAAGGTACACGCCCTGGTCACGGGAATGACCTGAAGTACACAGGCGTGTACTTGACAAATTTTGACATTTCCTGAAAAATTTCAGAAAAATAAAATAGACTTAAGTTAGAAAATATTTACAAAAAAGTAGCATTTTATTCAACAAAATTTACTAAAAATAACTAAAATGAACTAAGATGACTTAATTAATATACATAAAAAATACATATATTTACAACTCATTAATTACCATCACTATGAAGCTTCTTCCTTCAAGAATGTTGCCCCTGTTAGACCACCATCTCCAACGGTCAAGCAGGAGATTTTGAGGCAAAGATACAACAGGTTTGACTGTTGGTGCTGTGGCAAAATTGGTCACTTTGCCATTGACTGCAGGTTTAATTCCAGGAATTTTGCAACTCCTCAAGTTAGTAATATGAGAAAGACCACTCATAATGTTAATACTCGTAGGGGGAGTATTCTAACAAGAGACCAAGGACCCAAAGGTGTTTGGGTTCCTAAGGAAAATTGATTTGTGATTGCAGGTATGTCCAAAGGCCACCAAAACTCTTATCTGGTACTTGGACAATGGATGCTCTCGGCATATCACTGGGACAAGAAGCCTTCTTCAGACCTATTCTCCAGTCTTGAATAGGCCAAAGGTCATCTTTGGAGGTTCAGACCGAGGAATTACAAAAGTCTATGGTATGATCACTAACGGTAGTGTATCCTTCTCAGATGTGGCTTATGTTGAAGGATTGGAACACAATCTTATAAGCTTAACCAGCTCTGCGATAAAGAATACATTGCTGAATTTCATGCTGATAAGTGCTTGATAAAATCAGCTGACAATATGGAAACAATTCTATCAGGCACTCGAAGTAGAAGTATATTTTGCTTGAATTTTATTTGTATAGACTCTTCTACACCAGTATGTTTTTTGGCTAAAGATAGTGCGCCTCTTGCTGACAAATGGCACAAGAGACTAGCACATATTAATTTCAAAACTATTAATAAATTATTTTCTCTACATTTAGTACATGATGCCCCAAATGTCAAGTACGCTAAAGATAGACCTTGTAATGTATGTGTAACAGGCAAGCAAACAAGGGCTACCATTAAAGTGTTATTGGCAAAGATTCTAATAGATGTCTACATCTACCTCATATGGACTTGTTTGGTCCACTGCAAGTTAGAAGTTTGGCAGGTAAGAATTATACATTGGTTATTGTTGATGACTACTCGCACTTTGCGTGGGTGTTCTTTCTCAAACACAAGTCAGACACCTTTGACATCATTACTAATTTTGTCAGGCAGGTACAGAATGAATACAACTATTCTGTAGTCAAAATCAGAAATGACAATGGAACAGAGTTCAAGTCTAGGGCTATGATAGAATTTTTTGAAAACTTAGGTATCTTTCATGAGTTTTCCTCTCCTCATACTCCTCAACAGAACAGAGTAGCTGTGAGAAGGAATAGAACACTCATAGAGGCTTGCAAGACCATGTTGAGTGATGCTTCACTACCGGAATACTTCTGGGCTAAAGCCATCAAAACTTCATGCCCCATGCAAAATCGAGCACTCATAAACAAGAACCATAATAAGACACCTTACGAACTTCTAAAGGGCAGGAAATCGACTATTGCATATTTTAGAATCTTTGGCTGTAAGTACTTCGTCCTTAACAATGGCAAGTATCACAGTACCAAATTTAGCGAAAAGAGTTTTGAAGGTATTTTGTATCGTATAGTAGTCATAATAAGGCATATAGTATATTTAATAGAAAAACTCTGGTTGTAGAAGAATCCATTCATGTTGTATTTGATGAGACGAGCTTGCTGCAAAGCAACTCTTCTAGTGTGTTCATTAAAGATGCAGGTTCAATGATGAAAAAACTTAACTTGGGTTAGCCGACTGAAGAAAAAGGTGAAGAGTTCATCAAAATCACCACTCCAACCCCGATTGGAGTGGTTAATGATCAAGATGAAGAAGTTATCCAAGTTGATGAAGTCACTCCGGTGATTGAAGACACTCCATATGCAAGGACTCTCGAGCTCAAACATCTGAAGGATCACCCAATGGACCAAATCATAGGAGATCCCCGGGATGGTGTCAGAACTCATAGAGGTATAACTAACGAGAATCTATATTTGAGTTTTCTCACACAGGTTGAACCAAAGAAGTTTAAGGAAGCAAACTCAGGCGTGTCATGGATAATGGCAATAGAAGAAGAACTAAATTAGTTCAAGTGTTGTGAAGTCTGGAAACTTGTTCCAAGACCCAATGGTAAGAATGTCATCGGGAGAAAGTGGGTCTACAGGAACAAGATGGACGAGGATGGAACAATTATAAAGAACAAGGCCAGACTCATCGCCAAAGGATATCACCAAGAAGAAGGAATCAAATTTGACCAGACTTATGCTCCAGTGGCAAGGTTGGAGGCAATCAGGTTGTTCCTAGCATATGCTGCTCTTAAGGGCTTCACTGTCTATCAGATGGACGTGAAGTTTGCATTCCTTAATGGAGACATAAAGGAAGAGGTGTATGTGGAACAACCTCCAGATTTCGTTGACTCTAACTTTCCTGATTATATTTATCTGTTATTTAAAGCATTATATGGTTTGAAACAAGCTCCTCGAGCTTGGTATAAGACATTGTCTACCTTTCTTCTTGAGAACAAGTTCACAAGGAAAAAGATAGATAAGACATTATTTCTTAGGGAAATAAAAGGCAAGATTTTGCTAGTGCAAATCTATGTTGACGACATTATTTTTGGCTCTACTGACGACAACCTATGCAATACATTTTCTAAACTTATGCAAGGGAAGTTTCAAATGAGCAGTATGGGAGAGCTGAACTATTTCTTAGGGCTTCAGGTGAAATAATCTAAACATGGAATTTTCATCACGCAGACAAAGTTCACTAAGGAGCTAATTAAGAAATTCGGAATGGAGAACGCAACCTCAATGAGGACTCCAATGGGTTCAGTTGTGTCTCTGGACAAGGATGAGAAAGTGAAATCTTTTGATGAAACCAACTACAGAAGCATAATTGGATCCTTGCTCTACCTTACTTGTAACGCCCCCAATTCTTTGATGATTTTATTTCTATGGGCAACATCATGTTTATGACGTCGTGGCATTACTTTTAACGTCGAGTTGACGGCGCAATGTCGTTAAGGCATTTTCGCGTCTGTGCGGTCGGGTCGGCCGAATTCTTATTGTAATGAGAAATGTTGCAGTTGGAATTTAAGTTGGGTAATTTTGGACTTGCTTGTCAAGTTTTGTCGCAATCCGAGCGTTTTTGGAGTCTCGGCGCGCGATTGAAGTTTTGGATTTGTTTATGTTCGTCGTATACTTTGAAGATTAATATCTCGGGAATGGCTCGTCAGATTTTTGTTTTGTCTTTGCCGTTGTGTTCGTAGCGTCAGTGTTCGTCTACGGTGCGAGTTTCGTTCAATTTGGCGCGCGTTTGGGCCTCCGTTTTGAACATGTGTTTTCTTATTCAAAATATATAAATATTATTAGTTTAATATTATAGTACTATTCAAAAATGTCTTTTACTATTCATTCGTATAGTTTGATCTAAAGGTTACATTTGTAAAGAAACTATTTTTCCTGCAAGGCTTGACTCGAGTGAAATTACTGCGTCTCGAGTAGGTCCCTTCTTATACTCGAGCAGCTGCCTTACTACTCGAGTAGTTCTTTTTGAGTACTCGAGTAGTTGCCTTATTACTCGAGTAGTTCTTTTCGAGTACTTGAGTAGTTGCCGTACTACTCGAGTAGATCTTTTCGAGTACTCCTGTAGTTGTCCTACTACTCGAGTAGTTCTTTTCGAGTACTCGAGTAGCTGCCTTATAACTACTCGAGTAGGTCTCTTCTCGTACTCGAGTAGTTACCTTACTACTCGAGTAGTTCCTTCTGTGTACTCGGGTAGTTGCCTGGCACTCGAGTAGGTCTTTTCATGTACTCGAGTAGTGATCTTACTACTCGAGTAGTTCCTTTTTGAGTACTCGAGTAGTATCCTTACTATTCGAGTAGTTCCATTTGAGTACTCTAGTAGTCACCTTACTACTCGAGTAGCCCTTTTCTTGTACTCGAGTATCCCTTGCTGCACCCGACTAGTACCCTTATAGTACTCGAGTGACCCGTTCCTTCTGTCTCGAAAAAAAAGAAGACCGGTTTTAGCTGAACCCAGTTTATTTCTGCTGTTTGAGTATAAATACTTTCTTCTTCTTCTTCATCATTAAACCGACCGAGAATTTCTTCTTCTTCCCGAACCAGAGCGGCATATGAGACTTAGGTCGTCCGTCCATACTCCTTCCGGTGGCCTCCAACGGTGCTCTGGTTCTCAAAATCTTCATCCGAACATAGATCCGGAAAGCTGTCGCTGAGATCTACGCCATCGTGGTAATATCTTCCTCGTTTCTTGAGATTTCTCGTTAGGGTTTTTCGGCCGTAACCTCCTTTTCGGCCGTTCTTGTTCAGATTTCAACTCCTCCCGCATCCTTTTGCCCCGATCTACAATCGGGAGTGAATCAGTGGACTTTTTCGGTTAAACCAAGGCAAGTGGTGGTCCCCCCCCCCCCCGTTTTTCCTTGTCCGATTTGATGGTAACGAATGAGTTTTGTTCCTTTATCTTCTTTTCAAATTATAGTTATGTCTAGTCTTTCGATCACTTGAAAATTTCTAGATCTTGTGTGGTTAACTGAATCCTGTAACTTCATATAGGTTTGATAAAGTGTTTATTTGTATTGGCTTTAATTGCCTTATTTATCGTTTTTGAACGTATTAGAGTTTACCTTAAGTTAAAAGACGAACAAAAACAAACCGAAAGTGGTTTAATTGAAACTTTAGTATCCAAAAAAGGTATCTATTACAAAGGTATGACCTTCCTTATATAGAATGGAGGAGAGAAGAGAAAATACAAATAAGTGATATGGGACTAAAAATTTACAGGACACAAGCGGACTGTACAGACACAAACCGCACAAGCCGCGCAGTTAGACAGAAGGGCTAACCGCTCGGCTACTACTAGAGAGAGAGAGATCGACATGGGAGACTGCTAGATCGCCCGGTCTCCAAGTCGCCAGAGACAAACCGCTAGTCCGCTTGGACCTGAAACAACAATACACAGCAACCAAACCACTGAAGGGTAACTGCAAAACCACGCGGTCACCAACCCGCCAAGCCAGACCGCCAGACCGCCCAGTCACCAACTTCAACACTCCCCCTCAAGCTGGAGCATATATATCGATCATGCCCAGCTTGTCACAAATATGAAGAAACGAGGCGGATACTGGCTTGGTGAAGATGTCAGCCAGCTCTTTATCAGAAGTGACGAAGGGAGTGCCAATTTGTGCCTTCAAAATCTCTTCACAAATGAAATGACAGTCGACCTCAATGTGCTTGGTTCTATCATGGAGGACCTGATTTTTGGAGATGTATATGGCAGACTTATTGTCACAGAACATAGGTAGAGGATGGTTGTTGACCTCTCCTAAATCCAGCATGAGTGCCCGTAGCCATTTTAACTCACAAGTGGTCGATGCCATACTCCGATACTCTGCTTCAGCACTGGACCTGGAAATAACAGACTGCTTCTTGCTCTTCCAGCTTACCAGATTTCCCCCAACAAAGGTGCAGAAACCGAAGGTAGACTTACGATCCCCTTTGTCATCATCGTAACTCGCATTTGAGTATGCTTCAACCCTCAGATGACCATTCTTATGAAAGAGTAATCCTTTCCCAGGCGCTGCTTTGACAAACTCCAAGATCCGCAAGGCGGACTGTAGATGGCACTCCCTCGATACTTGCATGAATTGACTCACCTTGCCCACAACATAGGAAATGTCGGGCCTGGTCACTGTGAGATATATGAGCTTACCAACTAGACGCCTGTACCGCGTTGTATCTGAAAGAAGAGGCAAATCATATGTCCAGGTTTTGTCTTCTCCAATTGCCATGGGGAATCGGGCAGGTTTGGCTCCAATCAATCCTGCTTCTTTTAATAGATCAAGGGCATACTTATCCTGTGAGAGGACTAAGGAGTTGGGCTTCCGAGAGATTTCGATCCCCAAAAAGTACTTCGGAGAGCCCATATCTTTCGTGACCAGATGTTGACGAAGATGCCGCTTTGTCAAGGCTACCCCTTCATGATCATCGTTAGTGAGAATAATATCATCGACGTACACAGCAAGAACCACCAGTCTTGAGGAGGTTTTGCGAATAAATAGCGAGGGATCGGCAGAGCTGCGTGCAAAACCAACGGCCGCCACGATGCCGCTGAACTTGTCAAACCCAGCTCGAGGGCTCTGCTAGAGGCCATAGATTGCCTTCTTCAGCTGGCATAGTCGTGTCTCCCCCTAAGCAACATACCTAGGAGGTTGCTACATGTAGACAGCCTCCTGAAGATCACCATAAAGGAAGGCATTCTTTACATCCAGCTGGGAAATCGGCTAATCTCTATTGACCGCCATAGAGAGAAGGACCCGTATAGTGCTGAGACGAGCCATAGGAGAGAAAGTGCCAAAGTAATCAACCCCATAGGTCTGAGTAAAGCCCTTAGTAATAAGGCGAGCCTTATAACGGTCCACCGTGCAGTCCGGGACAAATTTGACCACAAAGACCCAGCGACACCCAACAACATCAGTACCGAAGGTAGGAGGAACAAGTGTCTAGGTACCCAGCTCTGTGAGGGTCGCCATTTCCTCATCCATGGCCATCTTCCAGTGAGGAATAATAAGGGCCTCCTGGTAGGAACGAGGTGTGGCAGTGGCAGAGATAGCCAGCGCAAAGGCCCTGCGAGAAGAGGTAAGACGATAATATGAAACAATAGCAGCAAGGGGGTGTAGGGTACACGTCCACACCCCTTTGCGAAAAGCTACAAGAAGATCCAGGTCGGAGGGTCCCTCGGCATCCGGAACATCCATGGCAGAGAGAGCTGGCCCGGGAGGAGAGAGCGACGGCGGCGGAGAGGAGGAAGATGGTGGCGGAGAAGTGGGAGAGAGAGGTTGTAACACCCCCAGGTTTTCTGTGTTTTGTTTGATCTTTGATTGGCGTTATGATGACGCATTTCTGGCCCTTCGTCATTGTAGAGCGTGGTCTTAGCTCTTTTGGTTCCTTGTGTAGCCTAGTTGTAGCCTGTTAGCAAGATTCCCCAGCTAGCCGGAGTTTGTTTTGGTAACTCGATTGGGCCTCTTAGGGAATGCTTGTGTTTTGGCTTCGGGAGGTGTTAGCCCGAGTGTGCGATCGTCGGATGTTGTTTTCGACCTCACCGTTGTTTTCGTAGCTTGGGTGTTTAGCTACGGTGCGAGTTTTGGTCGAAGTCCTTGATCGTTTGCATTCACGTCGTTTCAACATTTGTTATGTTAGCGGTAATGTTTGTTGTGCTGTGCATGGCCTGGTGTGACCGAGCTTGTTAGGCTGGTGCCTGGTTTCTTTTTTTAGCTAAGGATTCAGCTATTTTTTTGTGTATGTTTGGGTGTCACGGCCTGGGTCACGGGAATGACCAAGGCCTGTCAAGCTCAGGTAGAGCTCTCGGTTATGTTGTCGACGAAATTCGATCGACGGGTGTTTTTTTGTGTAGGAACACGGCCTGTGACACGGGCGTGTCACAGGGCGTGTCGCCTTCGGTTCATCGAGCTGCGCTCGACGGTTCGTCATCGTCGAGCTGCGCTCGACGATTCTTGTGCTCGATGATTTGTCGAGCGGCGTTTGGGTGAGTTCACGACCCCCTGACACGGGCGTGTCGGATCTGGCACGGGCGTGGCTTAAGGCGTGACTCCTGGTCGGCCATCTACGCTCGACGATTGTCGAGCGCTAGTTAGGTTAGTACACTGCCTGTGACACGGGCATGTCACAGGGCGTGACCCCGATTTTGTCGAGCTGAGATCGATGATCGTCGAGTTGGTAGGTGAGTGAGTACACGCCCCGTGCCACGGGCATGTCGGACCAGACACGGGGGTGTCACGGGCGTGTCTTGGGCGTGTTCCGTACTTTTTTTCCTGAGTGCTTTTTATGTCGTGATTCGTTTTTTTCTCCTCATTTCTTCGTTCCCGATTCTAGAGAAGCTTCCAGTGGAGGGTTTTGGGAGGATGCGGTGTTGGGTTTTGGTCGGTGATTGCGAGAGGGTTAGAGCTCGATTTTCTCGTGCATTAGCGGATTTGGATTTCTCTCGTCTAAATCCTTCCTTATATGTAAGTTATTCTTGATTTAGGGCTGATTCTAGGAGTTAAGACTTTCTCTAATCTTTGCTTTTGACCCGTAGGTGGCCGATCTTGCCGTCAAAGCCAGTTTTTTTTGTGTTGCAATCGCTGCATCTCAGCGGTAAGGCAAGCGGCTCCTTGCCCTTGACAAGTTGACCCCTTTTTACCTAATTACTTTGTTGTATATTGTTCTTTAATTCCAGCCATGTGCTGCTTCATTATTTTCTAGAGTTAAATCAAGCTTTCTCTCTTATTTGTCTCGGTTTGGTGTCCAGTGGGTAGCTAGAGTTAGGGTAAGGCTGCGTTTAGTTGTAGTTTAAGTTTAATTGTGGTAGCCCCGAGTAGATAGGATGGAAGGGAGGGTTGGAATTAAATTTCCAACTCTCTATTTCCGCGCGTTGAGAGAGTTTAGGCTGCGGTTTTAACTAAAATTTACGTTTACCCTAAGTAGAAAGCGCTGACAGCATTGAGTGTGCCGAGTTCACTCAACGCCGTCATCCAGCATAGGCTTTGCGGCTAAGTATTTTGGCATCAAGTGAGTGGAGCTTACTCAACGCCGCATCGAATGGGCTCGACGTTTCAGCCTTAGGTTCGTGTGTTTCCTTAGGATTGTTAGTGTGACTTTTCCCTATTCCCTAGGGGGGTATTGGGTGTTCGGCTAATTTTTGCATGCCGACTCTTGGGTTGTGGCGGGTGGTGGAGTTTTGGTGCCTCTGGAGGGGTGGTTTTATGTGGAGAGCTGTGGCCACCGCCTTTTGCCCCGGTTTGGGTTGGCGTGTGTGGGACCCTAGAGCTGCCACTGTTTGACCCCTTAGCCCTTATTGGATCTGGATTTGGTTATGTATTCAGATCCATGTTTTGACCCCTTCCATTAACCCACAAGTTAGGACTGTTCCTTTCCTATTTTATGGCTTTTTCTCTTGGCATATAAGTATATGTCTTGTTGCTGTTGCAGGCTCTTTTGTAGGGCATGTTGCTTTTATTACTCACACTTGGTGTGCTTTGCTGTTCTTTAGACAGTGCTCTTTTCTTACTGTCATGTCCTTTATTTTGCTGATAGCATTTTGTTGTCGGGTTGGTAAACCCTTCTTAGTTGCTCATAAATCTAATGCTCTATTTACTTTTTTGATTATTTTCTTGCTGAGGTGTTCTTTTCTTGAATGCCTCAGGTCCAGGTTGTAGCTAGTTCAGTGGCTAGTTCTTTTGGAGGGGCTTGCTTGTGGCCTCTTGGGTAGCTGAGATAGATGATCCTCGATTTTTGTGAGGTAGTTCTTTACCTTTCTGTATAGACACGCATACTCACCAGTGGGTTCGTGTCAGGTTGTTGACGCCCACTAGTGGCTTCTTGCAATGCTGGGTATGAACTTAAACTGCAATTTTTGCCTATTTGTGGTTGTTTACTTGCTTCTGGGAATGTTTTATGATAGGTTGCATGTTAGATATTTTTAAACCCTAAAAGCATTACTATATGTATCTCATGCATGTCATATTTATAAAACTAAGACACTACTTTTCCTTTAGCGCAAAAAACTACATTTTTATATATAATACCTTAGAGTCGTGCATACCGTGAGTCATCCCTCGGGGACACTTATGCTCATTTAGGATGTCACCTCAATTTAAACAAAAGTATTTTCCGCTACGTATAAATATACTTTTAATTGTAGACTAGCTGATCTACCGTGCCGAGGGATACGACCATTAAATATAACTGGTTTTCTTTCATATTAATCTATGATTTTCCTTAAAAATCTAAAGTCTGGTGTTTTGCCTGAATGTGTGTAGTTATCCCCTGCACGAACTGGCATCACAACATGTATTTTCTCTAGCTCTGATACGATGTAATCATAGAGAAAATGCGGGTTGTTACAGAGGTGGAGGGAGATGTGTGGACGGAGACGGTGTAGGGGTGGATATTGCAGTAGGAGACGAGGGAACGAAGGGAATAGCAGGAGAATCAGAAGCTGGGGGAAGAGGAGAGGAGTCATCTGAGAAGTAGGAGGCATTCTCGAAGAAGGTAACGTCAGCGAAGATGAACTACTGAAAAAGAACGGGGTTAAAGCAACAGTAACCTTTTTGAGTGGTGGAGTACCCCAGAAAGACACATTTGGTGGAGCAAGGGGATAGCTTATCACGGGTGGCAGAGGGGGCATACACAAAAGTAGTGCACCCAAAGATTCGGAGAGTGAGAGGAAAAGGCTCCTTGCCCGGATACAGAATGGAGAATGGGGTTTTCCCGTGGAGAACTGTGGAGGGAGTGCGATTGATGAGGTAGCAGACAAGGAGAACAACATAGCCCCAATATGAGCGAGGGACATGCATCTGGGTCATCAATGTGCGAACGACATCGAGGAGGTGACAGTTTTTGCATTCCGCCACCCCATTTTGTTGGGAGGTATAAACACAGCTAGTCTGATGAATAATGTCATGTTGCACACAAAAAGAGGTAAAAGCATGACTCATATATTCTTTAGCATTGTCGGAGCGAAAGATTTTAATACAAACACCAAACTGAGTTTTAATTAACTGATAAAAAGAGAGTCATACATCGAAAAGTTCAGACCGATCTCGTAAGAGAAACACCCAAGTACATCTAGAAAAATCATCAATAAAGGTTACAAAATAAGAACTACCCCGATCAACGGTGAGGGTAGGAGCAGGTCCCCAGACATCGGAGTGGACAAGATCAAATGGACGAGTAGAGCCACGACCTTGCTTCGGCGGGAAGGAGGAATGGTGATGCTTGCCTAATTGACAAGCGTCGCAGTGGAGAGGAGTACTGGAGGGAGGGAGGTGGGGCAGAAGTTGATGTAGAAGCCGTGGTCGAGGATGACCGAGGCGGAGATGCCACTGGAGAAGATCCGGACAAGAAGATGAGAACGCGAACAAGGCGGAAATGTTGTCGAGGAAGTAGAGGCCGCCGCTCTCAGTCCCAGTAGCAATCGTCCGTTGGGAGCTCGGATCCTGAAAAGAATAAGAAGTCGAAGTAAACATCACAGAACACTGGAGCTGCTTGCATAAAGAGGTAACCGACAATAAATTGCACGAAAACTTGGGCACATAGAGAGTGTCCGCTAGTCGAAGGGATAGAGTAACATGAACCACTCCCGACCCATGAACTGGGGAGGGAGAACCGTCTGCAACGAGGACGGGGGGTAACCGATCATGTTGTTCGAGTAGGGAGAAGCACTGAGGATTGCCCGTTATGTGATTAGTTGCACCAGAGTCGACAAGTCATTTACCTTGAGTCACCGCGTAGGCACTACCTAAGGATGTGACAACGGAAGCAGACGGCTTGGAAGAGGAGGTGGAAGAGTCACCGGAGGGTCGAAGATGGGGATGCTTCGTCCAGCAGCGTTCGCAAGTATGTCCGGTGCAGCCACAGTGAGAGCAGAGGTAGCGGGAAGAAGCATGTCCGTCGGACTGGTGACTGCGGCTACCAGAGCCACTTCGCTGAGTTTTATGAGCATAGTTGTACGGTGAAGGAGGAGCGAGCAGAAGTGGGCGCTGAAGGAGAGAGGTGACAGTGGCGATGTGGGAAACGGTGAAATCTAAGGTAGGAGATTCCGCCTCACCCAGAATTTGCTGGCGGATCATGTCATAAGTATCAGGAAGCCGGAGCAGATAACACACAACCAGAAGCTCCTGGAAGTGTTTGTTGAGCAAAATCCGCAGAAAAGGGGCGATTCTGAAGAATCTCAGCCCCAAGAGCCTGAACCTGTTGGTAGGCAGCAGCAGGAGACAAGGTAGGACGGGCAAAGAGGTCCGCATACAATATATAGATGCGGGACGTCTGAGCCCCCTTGGAGTACAGAGCGTCAAGATGAAGCCAAGCGGCCTTGACCGTCTCATCATGACGGATGATGGGAAGGCACTCATCGGATAGGCTGTTAGCGAGCCAAGTACCACAAGCGCGTCACTCGCATCCCAGTCATCAAAGAGAGGTGAAGTGGTAGGAGGAGGGTCATCAACGAGACGGTGGCATTTGCGTTGCGAGCGTAGGAGAAAGGTGAAATAGACGCTCCAATCCGAGTAGTTGGAGCCGATAAGCTTGGAAATGGTGCCAAGGTTCCCGGAAGGAGTAGGAGGAAGAGGCGGAGCTGGATTCACGACAGGGGTGGTGGCAGGAGTGGTGGCACTAGAAGCATCAGAAAGAGACATAGGAGCAAACAACGGGAAGTCGTGCGGTTAGGAAACAAGCTGTGCGGATAGGAAGAAGAATAGCTGCAGCGGTCACGATGGCAGACACCAGCGGCCAGAAAAGCCACGATCAAGCCGTAGACTCAAGCAGAGGGATAGAAGTCGAGAGTCTAGAAGACAGTCTGCTCGAAAAGAAGCAAAGACCAAACACGGCAACAGGTTGCGGCGATAGGTTGTGGCGACTTAGCACAAGTAACAAAGAGGTCGCGCACACAGAGGGCAACAACAAGGAGAGAAGAAAGCCGCACGGACAGGGCACAAATATGCGAAGCAAGCCGTGCGGACAGTGAAGGCGCACAGGATCAGGAGGAGAAGATCGAGTGCTCTGATACCAAGTTAAAAGACGAACAAAAACAAACCGAAAGTGGTTTAACTAAAACTTTATTATCCGAAAAAGGTATCTATTACAAAGGTATGACCTCCCTTATATAGAATGGAGGAGAGAAGAGAGAATACAAATAAGAGATGTTGGACTAAAAATTTACAGGACACAAGCGGACTGTACGGACACAAACTACACAAGCCGTGCGGTTAGACAAAAGGGCTAACCGCTCGGCTACTACAAGAGAGAGAGAGATTGCCATGGGAGACCGCTAGATCGCCCGGTCTCCAAGTCGCCAGAGACAAACCGCTAGACCGCTTGGATCTCAGACAACAACACACAACAACCAAACCGCTGAAGGGTAACTGCAAAACCGCGCGGTCACCAACCCGCCAAGCTAGACCGCCAGACCTCCCGGTCACCAACATCAACACCTAAGATTGTAGAATCGTCCGTAAGGGTTGATCAACCGCGTCTTAAACCAGAATGTCAAGTAGAATCTGTCTGTTAGAAAGTAGAGAAAGGAAGCGAAAAGAAGAGAACAAGCCGAATAAACTTTTGAATAATCGAAATTTTATTATCCAAAAAAGATAACTATTACAAAGGTATGCCCTCCCTTATATAGAATGGAGGAGAGAAGAGAGAATACAAATAAGAGATGTGGGACTAAAATTTACAAGCTAAGCGGACTGTACAAAGTAAACCGCACAGGCCGCGCGGTTAGACAGAAGGACTAACCGCACGGCTTACAATAAGAGATGCAGAGAGGTCGCCTGTGAAGATTGCTAGACCGCCCGGTTTACAAGTCGCCGAGTCAAACCGCCAGACCGCGCGGTCTCTAACCCGCCAAGACAGACCGCCCGGTCTCCAACTTCAACACTCCCCCTCAAGCTGGAGCATATATATCAATCATGCCCAGCTTGTCGCAAACATGCAGAAACGAGGCGGAGACTGGCTTGGTGAAGATGTCAGCTAGCTCTTTATCAGATGTGACAAACGGAGTGCAAATCTGTTCTTTTAAAATCTCTTCACGAATGAAATGGCAGTCAACCTCAATGTGCTTTGTTCTTTCATGGAATACCGGATTTTTGGAGATGTATATGGCGGCCTTGTTATCACAGAACATAGGTAGAGGATGGTTGTACACCTCTCCTAAATCTAGCATGAGAGCCCGCAACCATTTCAACTCACAAGTGGTTGACTCCATACTGCGATACTCAGCTTCTGCACTGGACCTGGAGACAACAGACTGCTTTTTACTCTTCCAGCTCACCAGATTTCCCCCAACAAAGGTGCAAAAACCTGAGGTAGACTTGCGATCCCCTTTGTCATCAGCATAACTTGCATCTGAGTAGGCTTCAATCCTCAGATGACCATTCTTCTGAAACAGTAATCCTTTCCCAGGCGCTGCTTTGACATATTCCAAGATCCGCAAGGCGGACTGAAGATGACAATCCCTGGGCGCTTGCATGAATTGACTCACCTTGCCCACAGCATAAGAAATGTCGGGTCTGGTCACTGTGAGATATATGAGCTTACCAACCAGACGCCTGTACCGCGAACTATCTGAAAGAAGAGGCGAATCATCTGTCCAGGTTTTGTCCTCCCCAATAGCCATGGGACATCGGGCAGGTTTAGCTCCAGTCAATCCTGCCTCTTTTAAAAGATCAAGGGCATACTTACGCTGAGAGAGAACTAAGGAGTCGGGCTTCCGAGAGAGTTCGATCCCCAGAAAGTACTTTGGAGAGCCCATATCTTTAGTGATCAGATGTTGGCGAAGATGTAGCTTTGTCAGGGCTACCCCTTCCTGGTCATCGCCAGTGAGAAGAATATCATCGACGTATACAGCAAGAACAACCAGCCCAGAAGGAGTTTTGCGAATAAAGAGAGAGTGATCAGCAGAGCTTCGCACAAAACCAACAGCCGCCACAATACCGCTGAACTTGTCAAACCAAGCTCGAGGACTCTGCTTGAGGCCATAAATTGCCTTCTGCAGCCGGCATACTCGTGTCTCCCCCTGAGCAACATACCCAGGAGGTTGCTCCATGTAAACGGCCTCGTGAAGATCACCATAAAGGAAGGCATTCTTGACGTCCAGCTGAGAAATTGGCCAATCCCGATTGACGGCCACAGAGAGAAGAACCCGGATGGTGCTGAGACGAGCCACAGGGGAGAAGGTGTCAAAGTAATCAACCCCATAGGTCTGAGTAAAGCCCTTAGCCACAAGGCGAGCCTTATACCGATCCACAGTGCCGTCTGGGCTAAATTTGACCACAAAGACCCAGCGACAGCCAACAACATCAGTGCCAAAGGGAGGAGGAACAAGAGTCCAGGTACCCCGCTCAGTGAGGGTCGCCATTTCCTCATCCATGGCCATCTTCCAGTGAGGAATAGCAAGGGCCTCCTGATAGGAGCGGGGAGTGGCAGTGGCAGAGATAGCTAGTGCAAAGGCCCTGCGAGAAGGAGTAAGACGATCATAGGAAAAAACAGCAGCAAGGGGGTGTAAGGTGCACGTCCGCACCCCTTTGCGAAGAGCTATAGGAAGATCCAGGTCAGCCGGGCCCGCGGCATCCGGAGCATCCGTGGTAGAGAAAGCTGGCCCGGGAGAAGAGAGCGACGGCAGCGGAGAGGAGGGAGAGGGTGGTGGGGAAGGGAGAGAGAGAGGTGGAGGAAGAGGAGGGGGTGGAGACGGTGTAGTGGTGGAGAGTGTAGGAGGAGACGAGGGAACGAAGGGAACGGCAGGAGAATCAGAAGCTGGGAGAAGAGGAGAAGAGGCATCCGAGAAGTAGGAGGTATTCTCGAAGAAGGTGACGTCAGCAGAGACGAACTGCTTACGAAGGACGGGATCAAAGCAACAGTAGCCTTTCTGAGTGGTGGAATACCCCAGAAAGACACATTTGGTGGAGCGAGGGGAGAGCTTATCACGGGTGGCAGAAGGGGCATGCACAAAGGCAGTGCATCCAAAGATTTGGAGAGGGAGATGAAACGGCTCCTTGCCCGGATACAAAATGGAGAACGGGGTTTGGCCATGGAGAACCGTGGAGGGAATGCGATTGATGAGGTAGCAGGCAAGGAGAACAGCATAGCCCCAATAGGAGCGAGGAACATGCATCTGGGTCATCAAGGTGCGAGCGACATCGAGCAGGTGTCGGTTTTTGCGTTCGGCTACACCATTTTGTTGTGAAGAATAGACACAACTAGTTTGATGAAGAATCCCATTTTGCATGCAGAATGTAGAGAAGTCACGATTGAGATATTCTGCGGCATTATCAGACCGAAAAACTTTGATAGAAACATCAAACTGAGTTTTGATCATGAGATAGAAGGATGTCCATACAGAGAATAATTCAGAGCGATCTTTTAAAAGATACACCCACGTACAGCGAGAGAAATCATCAATGAACGTGACAAAATAGGAACTACCCCGACCAATGGTAAGAGTAGGAGAAGGACCCCAGATGTCGGAGTGGATAAGATCAAACGGACGGGTAGAGCTACGAACGTGCTTTGGAGGGAAGGAGGAGCGGTGATGCTTGCCAAGCTGACAGGCCTCATAGTTGAGCGGAGGACTTTGAGGAGGAAGGTGGGGCAGAAGTTGACGAAGAAGACGGGGAGGAGCATGACCAAGGCGGAGATGCCATTGGAGAAGATCTGTGGAGGTGGAGGAGAAGGTGGAAAAAGCAGAAATGTTATCTAGGAAGTATAAGCCGCCACTCTCAGTCCCAGTAGCAATCGTCCGTTGGGAGTCCGGATCCTGAAAAGAGCAAGAAGTAGAAGTAAATGTGACGGAACACTGTAATTGCTTGCAAAGAGATGTAACAGATAATAAGTTGCACGGGAACTGGGGCACATATAGAGTATCCGCCAAGTGAAGAGACGGGGTGACATGAACTATCCCTGTGCCATGAACTGATGATGAAGAGCCGTCAGCGAGAGTAACTGGGGGCAAGCGAGCATGTTTTTCTAGGAGAGAGAAACACGGGAGATGGCCGGTCATATGATTCGTAGCACCAGTGTCGATCAGCCATTTGCCCTGAGTAACAACGTGTGCACGACCAGAAGACGTGACAACCGAGGCGAAAGCCATGAAGGGAGGAAGAAGAAACTGCAGCGGTCTCGGTGACAGCACACCAGCGGCACGAAGGGCCACGACCAAGGTGCAGAGCACAAGCCGCGCGACTAAACCAGGAGGTCGCGGCGACTAACAAGAGAAGCGGCTAAGAGCGAAGAGGCGGAGAGGCCGCTCAAACAAGGAAGAATCCGTGTGAAACCGCGGCGGGAACAAAAGGGAAGAAGCCGCGTGAACACGAGCGGCTAGGATTCAGATCAAGGCACAGCGGGAAGAAGTCGCGCGGACTGCAAAGGGCCGAGCGAACAGAAGAGAGGAGAAGAGCAGGTGACCGCGACCAAGATGCGGGTAAGAAAGGGACAACCCGCACGGTCAGGCAGATCACAGCAGTTGCGAGAATGCGGTCAAGGGCACAGCGGGGAAGAGGCCGCGCGGACTGAAAAGGCCGAGCGAACAGAAGAGAGGAGAAGAGCAGGTGACCGCGACCAAGATGCGGGTAAGAAAGGAACAACCCGCACGGTCAGGCAGATCACAGCAGCAAACCGTGAGTGCAGAGACAACACACGCGGACAGAGACAGACCGCAGCGACTAGGAAGTCGGAGCGGCAGGAAAGAGCAAGGAGCGCGGCGACACGGAAACAGGTCGCGGCGACAAAGAGCAGGAGGAGAAGAGAAACAAGAAGAGCAAGCCGCGCAAAAAAGGCAGCGGACAGAAACAAGCCGCGCGGATAGAAACAAGCCGCGCGGACAGAGGAGAAGGCAAGCCGCGAACAAGCCGCAGAACGCGGAAGACAAGCCGCGAACAACAGAGAGCGCACAGAATCAGGAGGAAAAGACCGTGTCCTCTGATACCATGTTAGAAAGTAGAGAAAGGAAGCGAAAAGAAGAGAACAAGCCGAATAAACTTTTGAATAATCGAAATTTTATTATCCAAAAAAGATAACTATTACAAAGGTATGCCCTCCCTTATATAGAATGGAGGAGAGAAGAGAGAATACAAATAAGAGATGTGGGACTAAAATTTACAAGCTAAGCGGACTGTACAAAGTAAACCGCACAGGCCGCGCGGTTAGACAGAAGGACTAACCGCACGGCTTATAATAAGAGATGCAGAGAGGTCGCCTGTGAAGATTGCTAGACCGCCCGGTTTACAAGTTGCCGAGTCAAACCGCCAGACCGTGCGGTCTCTAACCCGCCAAGACAGACCGCCCGGTCTCCAACTTCAACACTGTCGAGCCAAATCTCGAGATATTTGTGTTGTGGTTTCCTTGGGTTTCTTGATTGCGAGAGTTAGTGGACGATTCCACCTCTGCAGTGGTTGGTTTCTTCGTTAGTGCCCTGTGGAAGTCTACCCGGCTTTTGGATGTCTGCGGAGTATGGTGGAGAGTATGAGACTCCCTCGTAGTTGAACGGATTTTATATCCGTATTTTTGGGTGGTGTGTCCAAGAGTGACCACCTCGTCCGTGTTTTTTTTGGGTGGTGTGTCCACAAGTGACCACCACGCCCGTGTTTTTGGGTAAAGTCGACCACAGGTGCCTAATAAAGGATTTGTATTTCTTCCTTTCGAATTATTCCTGTTGTCACCTTATAGCCTCGTGCGACTGGTGTACTATTATTGTACGTGACAAATCACATAACAGTTCTTTTTCATGATGATGACTTTTTCCTCTTTTGTACTTTATTTTAGTACTGTTGGTCTTGGGTTGGTACCCCTTTGACCTTTGTTTATTTGGGCTTATTAATTTCTGCCACCATTAGTTTCTTCTTGCTGAGGTGTTCTGTCTTTGGAATGCCTCAGGTTCAGAGCAGTAGTAGATATCAGAGCTAGTTTTGGAATTTCTGGGTGGCAGTGTTGGCCGTGGCGGTTTCCTCGTCTCAACGAGGTAGTTTGTTGTTTATTTTAGTTACTAGTTCAGACATACTTTTCTGTATGTTTGTTCGTGTCAGTTTGTTGATGCCCACAGTATTGTTACTTTTGATACTTGCTAGCTGCTTAGTTTTTCTATATGTGGATGTGTACTACTTGCTCTCTGGGATGATTTATGCTAGGAATGAATGTTAGGTATTTTCAACTATAAAATCTATTACTACTACTTCATGCACTGCATAATTTAAAAACTCTAGCTTGTTTTATTGGGCGACCGTAAAAGCTATCCTTACTACTATTATAAATTTAGAGTCTTGCATAGCATGAGTTGTCCTTTGGGGATTTTTATACTCATGTAGGATGTTTGAGTCAATCTAAACAAGTATTTTTCCATAGCGTATAACTATATTTTGATTCGTGGACTAAGTGAGCCACCAAGCCGAGGAATACGGCTAACCTTTGCATTTAGCTGATTTTTCCTTTAAATAACTGAAGGAATCTTTCTTCATGTTTTAGTAGGTGTCTGCCTGAGCATCCGCAGTTATCCCCTACTGACGTAGCATCATGACGCGCATTTTCCCTTACTCTGATAAGTTATTTTATGCGGTGAAAATGCGGGCTGTGACAGTTGGTATCAGAGGGAGGTTGCTTGACAATTGGTCGGGCAACATTCTCTCGTTAGTGTTAGTTGTTTAGTGACATTTCATGAACACACCAATGTGTCATCAGTACGTCTTAGCCGAAGCACAGTCACTACACTCATAGCATGATAAGAAGTATACGGGGCATATTATATAGTATGGGATGCATAATATGTGTTTGTATATGGATCCACCATAGGAGGCAACATGTGACGATTATGTAGTATGGGATGTATAAACACCATCACATGGGTGCCCATTAGCACATTTTATTTTCTCGTTGTATGCAATGTTATGTAGTATGAGATGCATAACATTTCATGTGTACGCCGCTCATAACATGCATTAAGGCCTTTATAGAATGCATAGCACTACATACATTGCATATCATTGCATAAGCACACGTGCTAAGTTAAGGTTTACATGATGACACATGTACGCATATGATTTTAAATAAGAATAAAGAATCCATGCATTCATGTCATAGGCACAAGAGTCAATAGGATGAGAGGATATCATCCTAAGTAGGACATAACATCATTATACAATCCCAGAGCAAGTTGCAGCGCAAGCAAGTGTCTTTGAAGTATGGTCTGAACTAGTCGTGTTGCCTTGTTATAAGCTAGGATTTTGATGAGTTGTCTGTTTGCTTTTTAGAAATGCCGCCAAAGCGTCCTACGATGACGTCGACGACCCAGTCAGAGGGTGAGTCATCAGGTGCGCAAAGTGATGCGATTATCGAGGGTCTGCGTCAGAGCAATGAAGCTCTCTCGAGATAGATAGTTGCGATGCAATCATAAATTCAGTCTTTGTTGTCTGCCTCTCCCGTGCAGCAACCTTTAGTGCAAAGGCCTGCCTTGGGCCATGCCGTGCCTGATACCTCTATTCCTCTAGTACCCCCGATGGAGATACCACCGGAAATGAATTTTATATCGCACTTCCAACAATTGGGACCCCCTACCTACGATGGGAGTGCTGACTTTCTGATTATAGACGATTGGATCATCTCCATTGAGGAGATTTTTTCATATTCCGGGATTCTAGAAGCCCAGAAGGTGATGATTGCAGCCTATTAGTTAAAAGGCCCGGCTAAGAGTTGGTGGATTCGGGAAAGAGAGAGTCTGAAGGAAGGCACTTCCTGAGAGTCTTTTAAGAACATATTGCTGAAGAAGTTTCTACCCTCGGTCAAGAAAGACCTCGAGATGAATAACTTCCTGCATCTGAAGTAGAGACAGCTCACCGTGAGTGAGTACGAGATTGAGTTTAGCAAACTTAGTAGGCTTTCTCCTGATATGGTAGCTTCTGAGGAGGGTAGGGTGAAACATTTCTTGGGAGGATTAAGAAGCGATGTACAGCAGTTAGCATGTGCTTACCGGGCTGAAAGTTATGCTGAAGTAGTGGAAGCCGCTTTGAAAGTGGAGGCGATTGAAAACGCTAAGAACCGCGGTGCTGCGGCGAGGAAAGAGAAAAGGAAGGGTGTTGAGGATGGTAGCTCCAGGGCATCTGGCCCTTCGTCCAAGAAGAAAAGTAAAGAAGTGTGCAGCTTCTGTGGCCGTCCTAGACACCCTTACAAAAGGTGTTTCAAGAGGACTGCCACCCTGAAGCAGCAGGTGCACGCCATCCAAGGTGCACCCAAGGGAGAGCTAATGTGCTCGTTCTGTGCAAGGAAAGGTCATGATGTGAGTCGGTGCTGGATGAAAGAAAGGATTTGCTTCCAGTGCGGGCAGAAGGGACACCAGAAGTCTTCGTGCCCCCAGGCTCAGCCCCCACTGCAGCCTGCCCCACTTCGAGCTCTACCGCCGCCACCGATCCTGGATAAAGGAAAAGGAAAGCTAAACGTGATGACCAGCGAGGAAGCTCAAACCTCTATGCAAGTGATATCAGGTTAGCCCCAGTTTAATTTATCCTCATTATTTATTGTTGTTGCCCTAGTTATCGTTCGTTTAGTTATGTATGCTGCGCTTTTAGGGGAGTTTAAGGTGCAGAATAGGTGGGCGCGCGTTCTTTTCGATTCGGGTGCCACCCATTCCTTTGTGGCCCGGAGATTTGTTGATAAACATTGCCTGAATGTGGATAAATTAGGAGACTCCTTCAATGTCAACCTTCCCTCCGGTGATTCGGTGATGTCTAATCAAGGAGTTCTGAGATGCCCTATCAATCTTGGCAATTTTCTGGCCTTTGCAGATCTGATGATTTTGGATTTGTCTGACTTTGACGTGATTTTGGGCATGGACTGGCTGTCCAAGTATGATGTGGTCATCTAGTGCAAAGCTAAGCGACTAGATTTCAGGATGGACGACGGACAACCTATGAGCGTCTATGGATTTCAAGACAGTGTTTCCTCTGTCATTTCCACGGTATGTTCTTGTCATGCTATAGAGTCTGGTTGCAAGGCGTTTTTAGTTTCTATTTCTTCTCTGGAAACAACTTTTGTTACACCACATCTTGAGGATATCTCGGTTGTGTGAGAGTTTCCAGATGTCTTTCCTGATAGTCTTCCAGGACTTCCTCCTGAAAGGGAGATTGCGTTTGTGATAGACCTCGATCCAGGTACTCGTCCTATTGCCAAAGCACCGTACCGTATGGCTCCGCGTGAGTTGGATGAGTTGCGTACTCAGCTCGATGAGTTGCTGAGGTGTGGTTTTATTAGACCAAGTTCTTCTCCATGAGGTGCTCCTGTTTTGTTCGTCAAGAAGAAAGATGGATCGATGAGGCTTTGCATCAATTATAGGGAATTGAACAAGGTAACCATTAAGAATAGATATACCCTGCCAAGGATTGATGATTTGTTCGATCAGTTGTGTGGTAACTCGGTGTTTTCAAAGATCGATCTTCATTCAGGCTACCACAAGTTGAGGATTCGTGAGGCAGACATTCCCCGATCCGTGTTTCGTTCGCGGCATGGACATTATGAGTTTTTGGTGATGTCTTTCGGTTTAACCAATGCACCCTTTGCTTTCATGGATTTGATGAATAGGGTGTTTAAGGATTTCTTGGACCTATTTGTTATTGTGTTCATAGATGATGTCTTGGTGTATTCCCGCAATGTTGAGGAGCATACTCAGCATTTGTGTTTGGTTTTGTCGACCCTGAGGGAGCATAAGCTATATACGAAGTTGAGCAAATGTGAGTTCTGGCTACCTCAGGTGTCCTTTCTAGGTCATGTCGTAAGCAAGGACGGTATTTCTGTAGACCCGACCAAGATTTCTGCTGTGATGGAATGGGAGAGACCTTCTACACCTAAGGAGATTAGGAGCTTCTTAGGCCTGGCTGGCTATTATAGAAGATTCGTGGAAGTATTTTCAGTATTGTCTGCTAATCTTACTAGACTTACTCAGAAGAATACTGCGTTCATTTGGAGTGATAAGTGTGAAGAGGCTTTTCAGGAACTGAAGAAGAGATTATGTACTGCCCCAATTTTAACCTTGCCTGCTGAAGGAGTTGAGTATGTTGTGTATGTTGATGCATCACACATCGGACATGGCTGTGTTTTAATGCAAGATGGTAAGGTGATCGCGTATGGATAGAGGCAACTAAAGACTCATGAAAGAAACTATCCTAAGCACGATTTCGAGTTTGCTGCTGTAATCTATGCACTAAAACTTTGGCGACACTTATTATATGGCGCGTTGTGCAAGATCTATACGGACCATAAGAGTTTGAAGTACGTCTTCACTCAGAAAGAACTAAATCTGTGCCAGCGTCGGTGGTTAGAATATGTGGCTGATTATGAAGTGGAAATTCTTTATCATCCAGGAAAGGCTAATATAGTAGCCGATGCTTTGAGTAGAAAGACCGCTAAAATTTTTAATCTGTCAGTACAGTCCTTGGTAGGAGAATTTTTGTTGATGGATATTGAGGTGGGGAGTCGTACTGTGCCTACTAGTTTGGAAGCGGAAGAACCCTCTTGGATTTCCCTTACTCGAGCACATTAGAAGGATGATCCTGATTTGTTGCACCTAAGGAATAGAACAGTGAAGGGAGAGCTCCCTGATTTCTCTATGGATGAGTTGGACACCTTGAAGTATCGTGGTAGATTTTGTGTCCCCGCATTTGGCGATATCCGAGCTAAAATCTTTGCTGAAGCTCATGGTTCCAGTGTAGCCTACCACCCTGGTTCCACTAAGATGTATAAGGATCTAAAGCAAATTGTTTGGTGGTCAGGGATGAAGAATGATATCGCGAAGTTTGTATCAGAATGTTATACCTGTCAGTATGTTAAGGCTGATCATAGAAGGCGTGGTGGTAAGTTGACACCGCTTGATATTCCAAGTTGGAAATGTGAGAGTATTTCAATGGATTTCATCACCGGTCTACCAAGATCTCCCCGTGGGCACGACTCTGTTTGGATAATAGTCGATAGATTGACAAAGTGTGCTCACTTTGTTCCGTTTAAGATTGGGTATTCGATGAAGAAGATATATGAGCTATATCTTGAAGAGGTCATCAGGTTACATAGAGTGTCTGTTAGCATTGTATCAGATCGGGACTCCAGATTTACGTCTCGCTTTTGGAAGAGTTTACAGGAGGGGTTGGGTACCGATTTAAGGTATTCCACCACCTATCATCTACAGACGAATGGTCAGACGAAAAGGGTAAATCAGATCGTAGAAGATATGATCAGATGTTATATTTTGGATCATGGTGGTGCTTGGGATGAGCGTCTCAGACTCATGGAGTTTGCATACAATAATAGTTATCAAGAGAGTCTGCAGATGTCCCTGTTTGAGGCCTTATATGGGAGGCATTGTAGAACTCCTTTGTTTTGGGATGAAGTTGGTGAGAGACCGTTGCTAGGTCCGGAAGCCCTTGAAGAGATGAATTGTGTTGTGACTCATATTCGGGAAAAGCTCCATGTGGCTCAAGAGCGCTATGAGAAGTATGCTAATCAGCGAAGGGTTGATCTGGAGTTTGTCGTTGGAGACTTGGTTTTTCTGAAAGTTTCTCTGATGTCTGGCGTTAGAAGGTTTGGAAGGAACCACAAGTTAGGCCCCTGGTATGTGGGACCTTTCCAGATTCTTGAGCGCATCGGAGTATCAGCTTATAGGCTGGAGTTGCCTGCAACCTTCCCTGGTGTCCATGATGTGTTCCATGTGAGCCAGATGCGGAAGTGTGTTCATAATGGTCGTCAAGTCCTCGACTCGATACCCCAGATTCAGCCCAACCTCACGTATGTGGAAGAACCTATTCGTATTATGGATTCTCAAGAGCATGTGTTGCGGAGAAAGACCATTCCTATGGTCAAGGTTCTTTGGAGAAACCAGGACGTCGAGAGCGTGACGTGAGAATTGGAATCAACAATGAGAGAATCTCATCCTCACTTCTTCTCTTAGTTTCGGGTATGTCATTATGTTTTCAGTTATGTTTGATTCTATTGTTTTGATTTGGTTTTGGAGTTGTGTAAAGTTTCGGGACGAAACTTCTTTTTAGGGGGAGTGACTGTAATGCCCCCGATTCTTCGATGATTTTATTTGTATGGGCAACGTCATGTTTATGACGTCGTGGCGTTACTTTTAACGTCGAGTTGACGGCGCAATGCCGTTAAGGCATTTTCGCGTCTGTGCGGTCGGGTCGGCCGAATTCTTGTTGTAATGAGAAATTTTACAGTTTGAATTTAAGTTGGATAATGTTTGACTTGCTCGTCAAGTTTTGTCGCAATCCGAGCGTTTTTGGAGTCTCGGCGCGTGATTGAAGTTTTGGATTTGTTTATGTTCGCCGTATACTTTGAAGATTAATATCTCGGGAATGGCTCGTCGGATTTTGGTTTTGACTTCGTCGTTGTGTTCGTAGCGTCAGTGTTCGTCTACAGTGCGAGTTTCGTTCAATTCGGCGTGCGTTTGGGCCTCAATTTTGAACTTGCGTTTTCTTATTCAAAATATATAAATATGATTAGTTAAATATTATAGTACTATTCAAAAATGTCTTTTACTATTCTTTTGTATATTTTGATCAAAAGGTTACATTTGTAAAAAACTATTTTTCCTGCAAGGCTTGACTCGAGTGAAATTCATGCGTCTCGAGTAGGTCCCTTCTTGTACTCGAGTAGTTGCCTTACTACTCGATTAGTTCTTTTCGAGTACTCGAGTAGTTGCCTTACTACTCGAGTAGTTCTTTTCGAGTACTCGAGTAGTTGCCCTACTACTCGAGTAGTTCTTTTCGAGTACTCGAGTAGTTTCCCTACTACTCGAGTAGTTCTTTTCAAGTACTCGAGTAGCTGCCTTATAACTACTCGAGTAGGTCTCTTCTCGTACTCAAGTAGTTACCTTACTACTCGAGCAGTTCCTTCCGTGTACTCGGGTAGTTGCCTGGCACTCGAGTAGGTCTTTTCATGTACTCGAGTAGTGATCTTACTACTCGAGTAGTTCCTTTTTGAGTACTCGAGTAGTTTCCTTACTACTCAAGTAGTTCCATTCAGGTACTCGAGTAGTCACCTTACTACTCGAGTAGCCCTTTTATTGTACTCGAGTATCCCTTGCTGCACCCGAGTAGTACCCTTATAGTACTCGACTGACCCGTTCCTTCTGTCTCAAAAAAAAGAAGACCAGTTTTAGCTGAACCCGGTTTATTTTCGATGTTTGAGTATAAATACTTTCTTCTTCTTCATCATCATTAAAACGACTGAGAATTTCTTCTTCTTCCCGAACCAGAGCGGCGTGTGAGACTTAGGTCGTCTGTCCGTACTCCTTCCAGTGGCCGCCAACGGTGCTTCGGTGCTCGAAATCTTCATCCGAACATAGATCCGGAAAGCTCTCGCCGAGAGCTACGCCATCGTGGTAATATCTTCCGCGTTTCTTGAGATTTCTCGTTAGGGTTTTTTGGCCCTAACCTCCTTTTCGGCCATTCTTGTTCAGATTTCAACTCCTCGCACATCCTTTTGCCCCGATCTACAATGGGGAGTGAATCGGTGGACGTTTTCGGTTAAACCAAGGCAAGTGGTGGTCCCCCCCCCCATTTCTCCTTGTCCGATTTGATGGTAAGGAGTGAGTTTTGTTCCTTTATCTTCTTTTCAAGTTACAGTTATGTCTAATATTTCGATCACTTGAAAATTTCTAGATCTTGTGTTGTTAACTGAATCCTGTAACTTCATATAGGTTTGATAAAACGTTTTTTTTGTATTTGCTTTAATTACCTTATTTATCATTTTCGAACGTATTAGAGTTTACCTAAGATTGTAGAATCGTTCGTAAGGGTTGACCAACCGCATCTTAAACCAGAATGTCAAGTAGAATCTGTCAAGCCAAGTCTCGAGATATTTGTGTTGTGGTTTCTTTGGGTTTCTTGATTGCGGGAGTTAGTGGACGATTCCACCTCCGCGGTGGTTATTTCCTTCATTAGTGCCCTGTGGAAGTCTACCCGGCTTTTGGATGTCTGCGGAGTATGATGGAGAGTATGAGACTCCCTCGCAGTTGGACGGATTTTATATCCGTGTTTTTGGGTGGTGTGTCCAAGAGTGACCACCTCGCCCGTGTTTGTTTTTGGGTGGTGCGTCCACGAGTGACCACCACGCCGGTGTTTTTGGGTAAAGTCGACCACAGATGCCTAATAAAGGATTTGTATTTCTTCTTTTCGAATTATTCCTGTTGTCACCTTATAGCCTCGTGCGTCTGGTGTACTATTATTGTACATGACGAATCACGTAAGAGTTCTTTTTCATGATGATGACTTGTTCCTCTTTTGTACTTTATTTCAGTACCGTTGGTCTTGGGTTGGTACTCCTTTGACCTTTGTTTATTTGGGATTATTAATTTCTGCCACCATTTGTTTCTTCTTGCTGAGGTGTTCTGTCTTTGGAATGCCTCAGGTTCAGAGCAGTAGCAGATAGCAGAGCTAGTTTTGGAGTTTCTGGGCGGCAGTGTTGGTCGTGGCTGTTACCTCGTCTCAACTAGGTAGTTTGTTGTTTATTTTAGTTACTGGTTCAGACATACTTTTCTATATGTGGGTTCGTGTCAGTTTGTTGACGCCCACAGTATTGTTACTTTTGATACTTGCTAGCTGCTTAGTTTTTCTATATGTGGATGTGTACTACTTGCTCTTTGGGATGATTTATGCTAGGAATGCATGTTAGGTATTTTCAACTATAAAATCTATTACTACTACTTCATACACTGCATAATTTTAAAACTCTAGCTTGTTATATTGGGCGACCGTAAAAGCTATCCTTACTACTATTATAAATTTAGAGTCTTGCATACCATGAGTTGTCCTTTGGGGACATTTATACTCATTTAGGATGTTTGAGTCAATCTAAACAAGTATTTTTCCGCAGAGTATAACTATATTTTGATTCGTGGACTAAGTGAGCCACCAAGCCGAGGGATACGACTAACCTTTGCATTTAGCTGATTTTTCCTTAAAATAACTGAAGGAATCTTTCTTCATGTTTTAGTAGGTGTCTGCCTGAGCATCCGCAGTTATCCCATGCTGACGTGGCATCATGACGCGCATTTTCCCTTACTCTGATAAGTTATTTTATGCGGTAAAAATGTGGGTTGTGACATTACTGCTAGTAGACCATACATAATGTTCTCAACAAGTGTATGTGCTAGATTTCAAGTGAACTCTAAGGAATCTCACTACGCTGCTGCAAAGAGGATTTTGAGATACCTTAAAGGTACACCAAATCTTGGCTTATGGTACCCAAGAAGTAATGATGCGAACTAATAGGTTTTTCAGATGTAGATTTTGTAGGTAGCAAAGATGACAGGAAGAGCACTTCCAGGACTTACCAATTCCTAGGAAGAAAGCTCATTTCTTGGAGTAGTAAGAAGCAAAACTGTGTTGCAATCTCAACAGCCGAGTTAGAGTATATCTCTGTAGGTAGTTGTTGTGCACAGTTTATATGGATAAAGAACCAGTTTGAAGACTACAATGTGACGTTTCAAAACATTCCTTTGTTTTGTGACTCCTCTAGTGCGATTGCAATAACCAACAACCCAGTCTCTCACAGCCGGACAAAGCATATAGAGTTGAGATACCACTTCATTCGGGAGCATGTGGAGCATGGGGACATAGATCTACAATATGTCCCAACTGACAGGCAGATTGCAAACATATTCATGAAGCCACTAGATGAGGCCAAGTTCTCGTTCTTCAAAACAGAACATGGAATGCTCAACAAAGAAGATTAGAGAAGGTGGATTCACAACATAGCTCAGAGATCAAGGGATACGTCAAAAATCAAAATTTCTCAAGTTCAGACTTAATGTCTTGAGTAAAAAGATGACCACTCGAGTACTTCTTTAAACTACTCGAGAACTCAACAAGTCACTCGAGTAATACCACTCGAGTAACGAGCTTTCTCTTGAGAAGTATGAAGATGTCACTTGAGTACCATCATTATCTCACTCGAGTACTGTAGGTCCACTAGAGTAACAGGAAGATACTTTCTCAAATTCGCAACCCGAAGCTTATACCACCATTTTCTAAGGTATGTTCGATTAATTTCTCCCTTAATCATCGATAATTAGGGTTATATAAATAGACAAACCGGATTTAATTTTCTACACGATTTCAAGCCCTCTCACTCGAGAAAGAAGAAAGCCTCTTTGTCTTCCGCCGCTGTCGCAGAACACGCCGCCGTCTTCTTCCCCGCAGTCGATTTCTCTCATTTCCCTAGACAATGGCTCCGTCTTCAAAGATTGTGATTGGTAGTGAACTAGTTGTCGACGGAATTGCCGAACTCTCAGATGATTTTCAGAATCTTCTCATTCTGCTCAACACCGCCTGCTTGAATTTCGTTCTCCAGCACCCCTACAAAATACTCTTCCCTAAAGTTGAAGAATTCTTTAAGAATATCAAAGTGAGACGGAATGGTAAGGTACTTAAGTCAAAAGTGAAGGGAATTAAGATCAAGCTTACCAAGACCTCTATCTCAACAATTCTTCGGCTACCCGTAGTTGATGAAGAAGATGCCCTAACTCATGAACATTCTGATAGAGCTGGCATGTTTTGTGGACTATCACCAGAGGTTCTCTCCATTCATCGACCAAACCTCAATCATGAAAGCAAACTCCTTCTGGACATCATTGGCAAGGTTCTACTTTGTAAGACAAGTTCCATAAGGGACATTTCCTTTAATCTGTTTCATATCATGACAGCCATTATCTGCAAAAAAAAGTTTCAATTTGGTATGCTAATTCTTGATAAGATAAGGAAGTGCATCAAGGCTCCTAGTTATGCAAGGATTATCTCTTTGTCACTGCATGAGATAAATCCAGAATTTTTTGATTTCTCCAAAGGTACAACTCTTCATCATATGAAGAAGGTATCAATCTCTTCCATTCAGAGATAGGAACTGAAGTTGTTGAATCCTCCCCAGACTGCTATAGCTCATGACCAACCAGCTGCAGAGGACAGAACTCCATCTCCCTCTCAACCTCATATTGCCAGCACATCTGGTGGTGCTGTTGAGGGGGATCCTGCTCCTTCTATTTCAGAAGAAAAGTTACCTACTCCACCTGCTGTTGCTTCTCTACCTCCAACCACTCCAGAAGAAACTCCATCAGATGCTCAAGTACAAGAAACCCTACTCTATACAAAAGAAGCCATAAACCAGATGATTGAAGAACTAAGCACTGAAGAGCCTCTTCCTCCCCTCCAAAAAGAATAACCTACAGAACCATCCAAGGAACAAACTCCAGTACCATCACCCTCCCCTAATCCATCTACAGACTCCCCTGTTCACCAATCTCCTACTATTGACAAAGAACAAGATTAAACCATACTGATTTCTGATGAGAAAGAGCAGTCCCCGGAACCAGCTGAAGCTCCTCTGAATAACTTGGACTTCCCTCTTCCCACCTTCATTGATGAAGAAGGAGATGCTTTGATTCATACTACCAGAGCTAAGAGCTCAGTAATCATTGAAGAGATTACTCTATGGTCTGCTCCTCCTCCAGTTCCTCATTCTACAACTCCAACACCTACTTCCAATGATCTTCTAAGTAAGATAGAACAGATGATGCTCGACCAAAGAAAATATTTTGATGACTCTTTGAAAGTTGTTCAAGAGAAAGTTTCTGCGCCTGAAAAAGAAATGAGCAGAGGCCTTGCAGAAGTACAACACAATACTGATGAGCTCAAACAGTTATTCAAGATAGGTGGAAAAGCACTGGACAACATAATTACCAGTGTTGGCCATGTGATGGAACAATCGATTACTCTTGCTAATAATCAGATACAGTTAAAAAAGCGGGCCCAAGGACACACTTTCAAAATCTGTGAAGAAGTGGGTACTTTCAAAGAAGCTACCATAAATGAACTAACTGTAGAAGTCAAAAAGGGGGAGACATTAGTTAAAGAATATCTAGAAACCTCAGATGTTTCCAAGCAAACTCTCTAGGAAGCAAAGCTAAAGGAAATTCATGATGATTTGCAGAATCAGATCCATAGTGTAAAATTTCACACCTATGATACAAATATGTGGATGCACAACCAGATCTTCCATGACTTTCAAGCAGATCCAAATATAATTCCCCTTCATCAGAATCCCCTAGCTCCTTTAGATCCGGCTCTAGTTCCTCAGCCTATCTTTTCTCCAAGACCTGAAGGCTCTTCTGAAGCTCCTCCTCTAGAAACTTATTCTCAGGTTTTGGGAATCTGATCCATCTGATATATTTCTTCACGCTCCTCCTGAGATTCATATTCTAAAGAAAAGAAGGTATGGTGATGGAGGTTCTGCCAGCAGATCCATTCCAGTACCAGAGACAGAGAAAAGGAAAGCTCCTGAATTTGTAGAAATTTGGAGTCCTACCTCAAAGGCACTAATACTTGATACTCTCAAGTTAGTTTTGGATTTTAATAAGAATATGCATGATCATTATAGCTCCCAAGTGTGGGACTTGTATGAGAAGTCTATGACCAAAAAAAGACTCTATGATCAAAAACATGGAAGGAATAATCCTGCTGCAGCTCTAAAATCTCCCAAATACTATCCAAAGTCATACAGCTATCAGAGAAGGCAACAAGAAAAGAAGGACATAAAGCAACAATAACAACAACAACAATAACATCAAGCCTAAAAATGAAGAAAGTTATAAGAGTGTGGATTGGAATTGTGTAGAAAATATTTTTGGACAATGTTATTTATATAAATCCTTAATTTTGTTAATCTACTCTTTGCTTATAACCTTTGTGCATGATATTTTGTTTTCTCTCTTTTATATCTAGTTCTTTATTTGTCTATGTAATTCACCTTAGTGTAGAGGGTTCTGACTTCTACAAATAGGGGGAGATTGTTGGGTATTGTATCCACAGTAACCCAGATTTGTATGAAGTCACCCTTTAACTAAGATGAATTAAGTTGTATTTGTTGTATTGTTTGAGTTATGTGTTTGCAGGACTAAATTGCCAAGTGTAGACCAATTTCAGTCTACAATGGGTCACCAAACACATGACCAGGCAATGTAATCCCTCATTGTGTGATCCATGGTGTTGACTCATGCGTAGCCTCTCTATTGGGATACACTTCATTTTTCATGCACTAGGATTGTTGGAGAAAGTGTTGTTGCTGATTCTATTAAAGAAAGGAAAATCTTCATAATCAAAATTTTTCTAAGTGTTTCACTCGAGTAGAATTATAGTACACGAGTAGAACCTTTAGTTGAACTCGAGTAAGACTAGTCTGGATTTTGAGTAAAAGAAATGGTTCTCGAGAAACTTGAAATTGTTCTCGAGAGGCCAAGTCTATTACTCGAGTAGACTTCTTCTCTTTCTCGAGTTGACAGATTTTCCTCATCCGAAATATTCTAAGTATCATACTCGAGTAGTAAAGTTCACCACACGAGTAGATAGCACTTTGACTCGAGTGATAGAAGAAAAGTTCTCGTGAAGTATCTACGCCACTCAAGTAGTGTAGCTTCTGTACTCCAGTAGTCTGCTTACTTCTCGAGAGGTCTAGTTACAATACTCGAGTAATCGGTTTTATTTCCCAGAATTTTTTCTAAGTCTTCTTCTCGAGCTGTTCACCTCCACCTCTCGAGTAATATTTCTAGCTCTCGAATAATCCTTATTCCACTCGAGTGAGAAAGAATTTTGTTCTGAATTTCCTGAAGGGCTTGTTCTCGAGTTGTCGTATATTGTCCTCTCGAGAACTCAGTTTAGTACTCGAATAGTTCCTATTTCACTCGAGTAATTCAGTCATTTTTCTAAAAAATTTCGCTAAGTCCTAACAGACGGGAATTTCAAATGATTTGACATGATTGGTCCACGTGGCCGTCAATAATTCTTATTATGACCGTTAGGGAGATCTTATATAAGGTATTGTCATTACAACTAACCCTAAGAAGCGTGTGAAAGAAATATTCTAAGATATCTGAATCGAATTTTCTCTTTCCTAAACAGAAGTCACCGCCGCTCCTCATCGTGGAAGTCGCTTAGGGCTATCGTTCAAGAAGATTCAGACCAGTCGACTTGTAGATCGAGATTGTTCTTCAACCTCTTCATCTTCTCTCTGATCTCGTGAGTCAAGAATTTTCAGATTGGATCTTGCTGTGTTCTTCTTCAAAGTTTTTCTTACTGTGCCGCAAAGTTCAAGAAGGAAGACCTAGGCCGCAAATTTTCATATCTGTGAAAAAGAAATTGTTTGTATTTCTCATTTCAATTTATTCTTGTCGGAGATTATTCTCCGAGTGTAGGAGCTTTGTTCTTCGAGTTGTAGGAAGTTTTCACCTTCCGAGTGTAGATCTGTTTTGTGGATCGAGTTGTAGGAATGTTGTTCTGAGGCATAAGATTGATTTTAATCCGAGATAGTGGAGTAATCGAGTCTAGTGCTTTGCTAGATCGGTGAGTGGAAAGTGGATGTACCCAAGGTTGGGGAACCACTATAAATCTCTGTGTCCTCTGTGATTGCTTGGTGGTTGTTATTCTGTTCTTAGATCTCTAAATTTTTTATTTAGCAAAAGATGTAAAACTCGCCTATTCACCCCCTCTAGGTGATTTAGGTAAGACAACTAACAACTTCAGGAAGGCACAATGCACCCTGAGAAGTTCATGTCTAAGAAAAGGAAAGATCAGGCCAGGGATTCTAATCATGAGCAATGGAGTGATAATTCAAGATCAATCATTATGAGAGTCTAGGTTAATAATGGACAGATCAAAAAAGATATTGACAAAATCTACTCTTCTGAAGAGTGGATCAAACACCCGGAGAGGAAGTCTCTCAAGCAGAAGATCATTAAAGATAACTTGAATAGTAAGAAAATCATCATAGTTTCATCAAATTATATTCCAAATCCACTCAAATATTTTGAAAGGCAAATGTTGAAGAGCAAGAGAGCTGGGAAGAAAATTGTTGATTAAATGAGACTGGGCCTAGAATCTGATGTTTTTGCTTTATTTAAAACTTAAGCTCATTGGCCTATAACAATATGTACTCGTATATATCTATGCTTAAACTTTTATAAAATCAAATTTATCCATCTCCATTGAATTTGTTTATCTCTGTATTAATCTTTTGTTTAATGCATATATGTATCTTATCATTAAGCATAATTCTGATTTCTTCAAATATGGGGAGATTGTTGGGAATATGCCCTCAATATTCCTAGATTAGAAGGAATACATCATGCAATGATAAGTGCATCATGTATTTGATGTTTATCAATTTATATATTTGTAGGTTCAATATTTATTATTGCTTATTAAATTTAGTTGGATAGAAGATAAGTTCAAACCTAATTTAAACTAAAGTATAACTTAGAGTTCGCTTACGTTCTATTTTGTGATGTTTTGGTTAATATCGTTTTGATGGGTATAGAGAACAAAACGATACCGTCTTGATGGATATAGAGAACAAAACAATATCATTGTGTTAGAAGACTACACAATGATAGTTTATCGTCTTGTTATCCAAATTGGTGGGATTTGAAATCTACGTGGTGCCGAAAGAAAATATCACTTCAGTACCTTATTGAAGAAGTTTTTACTTATTATCTAAAATGATTTTTGACCGTTTAAGAAGTTGGGATTATAAAAGTCAAGAGAGGGCTCTGTAAGAATAAAAATTCTCGAAGTAAGAAACCCTAACTTCTTATAGCCGCCTTCAAGAAAAAATATAGTAGCAGCAAGCTAACACAGAAGAACCTTGTGATCCTTGTGTTGCAAGGTTGCTCTCACAACAACACAACATGAAGCTCATCTTCTTGTTGTAGAAGAAGAAGAAGATCAAGCTATCTATTCCTTCAAGCCACTCAGCTCTGAACTTAATTACTACCAAGATCAAATCAATTCCATTCAGGTGCTGAGAAGAAAGCTTTCTCTCATGAAAGCCCAAGAAGAATCAACGCTTCAAAGTAACATTTATACTAGGGTCATTTTATGTAATCTATTTTAAAATAAATTACTATGTAAGATCTCTCTAAAATATGAGTTGTAGGGTTGTTCTGTCAGCCTGAGTGTAGGGTTGCATAAAGAGCTTGAGTGCAGGACTCTATTGTGTGTCTGAGGGAGGACTCAAGGAGTGAATTTGAGATAGGTCATCATTTGGATCTCAGAGTTGTACGAGTGCTTGTACTCTAAGGTAGGGCTATAGACATCCTGAGATAGGACTTGGTGATGTCTAAGGTAGGGTCTTGTTGAAAACCTGAGGTAGGATACGTGAGTGGATCCGAGTTGTAAGATCTTTGATCTAAGAGGTTGGAGGAGTTTGTCAAGTGCAACACACTCCTGATATGTGGTGAGGGACAATGAATGTGTAACACCCCAGTTTTGAGAGGGTCAATTTGCATTTCTGGAAATTGTTTAGTTTCTGGCAGGGGGCACACGGCCTACGACACGGGCGTGTCGAGCCCGTGTCGAGCCCGTGTCGACACTCGGCCCGGGGTGTCGACACTTTCGCTCGACAATATGTCGAGACTAGGGCACACGGCCTGCGACACAGGCGTGTCACAGGGCGTGTCGGGGCCATGTCAACACTCAGCCCGGAGTGTCGACACTTTTGCTCGACAGTGTGTCGATACGAGACACACGGCCTAAGACACGGGCGTGTCCAAGGCCGTGTGGGTCTGTTGACAAACTTCAGTCAACGATGTTCACTCGACGAGTGTCGAGTGTCGAGTGTCGAGTGTCGAGACTGGGACACACGGCCTGTGACACGGGCGTGTTACAGGGCATGTCCCACTTGGTCGACGATCTTCGCTCGACGTTTTTCCGCGGTGTTGACACAAAGGCTGTCGACGAGTGTCGAGACTTGGCACACGGCTTGGGACACGGGCGTGTCCCAGGCCGTGTCACCTCTCGGGATGTTATCGGGGCCGTGTCAATGGAGGCACACAGCCGGCCACACGACCGTGTCAGTGGGGACACGGCCGTGTCGGGTCAAACATGGGCGTTTCGGATGCCCGTGTGCTGTTCCAGGCACGTCGATTTGAGACGGCAAATGAGGCATAGGGCCCTGGACACCGGCGTGTGTCAGGCCGTGTTCGGCCCAGGTCTTTTATTTTTCTGTCGGATCATGGCCTTTTCTTTCCCTGGTTTTAGGATCTGATGGTTCAGATCATTTCTTTAGGAGTTAAGTCCGAGAATAGGGTTGAAAACCCTCATTCTTCTCCAAGCATTCTCTTACTAAAGATCTAGAGAGAAGTGAGAACAAGGAAGAAGGAGAAGGAGAGTTTGGGCTGTAGGAGAGGTTTCGGTGCTCCAAATCGCGAGCCGAGTCCAGATCCGTGGAGGTTAGATCGTTGCGAAGGTTTTCATCCGGCTATTTCGCCATGACAAGGAAGAGGAGTCGGAAGGTAACGACACTTCTCCTCTCGGTCTTAGGATGCATGTCTTAGCATCATTTCTTTTCTAGTTTTGGGCACCAAACACTCAAATGAGAGGGGTTTTGGGTCGCCAAGGTTCATGAGGAACCTCCGGGTCGATTGAGTCCGTCCCCGGCATGATTTGCATTAGAGATCCGCTCCGTTAGTGGATTAGGCATGGTGGGTGAAGCCGTAGTCGTGACCGTTTGTCCGACTCGGTGATGTTGCATACGAACGTTAAGGATTCGTAGAGATTTCTGTTGCGGCAATACTCCGTTTGTGATGTGGTGATGTTTTCCCCTTTTTCTCGAGTGAGTACGTGTAGTCGGAACCGGACAAGGTTAGCTCCTCGTGGCGATAGATTTTTTCCTTGGTGGACAAGGTTAGCTCCGCATGAGTTGGATATGGTTTCCTTGGTGCACGGGAACGCTGCAGTACAAATGAGGGTCTAGGGTGGAATTGTCTTGGTTTGTGATGTGCCAAGGTGTGGCTATGTCTCCGTGGTCGGCTGGCTATCCCGTAACGTTCACGTTATGTGCGGAGAGTGTCCCGGCGAGACTAGTCCCCTTCTGTGAGACTGACGAGAATGCCAAGCATGGGGACAAGCCCGGGCAATGAGGCCATGAGCGGGTGGGGTCCGGCAAGGCTTCTTAGAATCGGTCAGTTTATGTTGTTGGAATCCTGACATGAGACGTCAGAGCTTGTAGGCAAGCCCGGGTCTAAGACCTTGAGCGGGTGGGGCCTTTACAAGAGTTCCATGTGGCGGCATGTGCGCCGTTTGGGTGAAAGGTGTTACCCCCCTTTGTTTGCGGCTTTATGCCAATGGGGAATCAATGAGTACCCATATGTTGTGATGATGTGCAAGATGCATACGAGATAGGGTGCCTTGGGGTGAAACCCGGGTTGTTGCATACATGATTGCATAAGTAGGCCCTTTTATTAAATGCTCAACCAGTAGAGAACATGTATGGTGTGTGTGACATCCAAGCCTATTTCTGTAGTTTCTTTTCTTCCTTATGATTATTGCAAAGAAGTGCTAACTTGCAGGTTGGAGGGGTACCCCGGGGTCCGTTAGGGGCGGCCAGGAGGAGATGGGTTGTTACACAGTTTGAGGTCAAGCTTTGCTGACCCATGTTACTAATAAATTTTACAGGGCAAGGATCACATACAGGAGCTAGCTCGCCGGCCAGAAAGGCCTAAGCCTCATGAAGTGCTTTTCTTTTTGTAGCTCTACTCATGTGATGTTGTATGTTTGAGACTCATGTTGTCCGGCTTGCATGCCGAGGTAGACTAGGAGTGCTAAGCACATTCATGACTGTTGTATTATTTGATTTTGGACACTTGTTGTAAGGCCATAATGCCATTTGTTTTACTCTTCTAGTGGTGGATAACTTCTTGTCTTGCTTGTGTTTCTGCTGTGTTGTGCAAAGTGTTTTGAGTGTGGGTAGCTATATCAACTTTTAATACTAAAGATGTGGCGTCCGTATGTTGTGGGGCCCCGACCGGACCCATATTATACGTTCATTACAGGGGAGGTGTTATAATTTGGTATCAGAGCGAGGTTAGATTCAAGGTCAATGCGTAGAGAAGTTATCCGAGTAACGCGGGACCATGAGTGTCCTTATGTTTAAGTCTGGAGATTTGAGACTGATTCCTTGTTTCTTGTTTTCTTGAAGAGTGCAAGCAACGAGGCGGGTACGTCGAGAGCTAGAGAAGATCTTTCGGCGAGCAGTGCTACTGCTCCAGGTCTTTTGGGCACGGGTGTTAACCCGGCTGACTTATGTCGCATGCTTGAGGAAGCGATGGTGGCAGCCTAAGCTGCAGCGGCAGCTCAGGTAGCAACCCCTGCTACAATGGACACGGCGACGGCCGTGCCAGGCGGAGAGGCCAGGCGAGTGGAGCCTTTAGCAGAAAGGGTAGTTGTCGGACATGGGGACCGACACATAAAGTATTTCCTGAGTTTCCATCCCCCGTCATTCAAGGGAGTTGGTACGCCAACGGATGCGGAGGACTGGTGGGTTCGCATTCAAGAGCTTTTAAGGGCGGCAGAGATGCTAGAGGAAAAGAAAGCTGTGTATGTGGCTTTCATGTTGGAAGGAGACGCCAAGTTATGGTGGGTGAGCCATAGCGGCCGCCAGTTCCCGGGATGCACCCCGTCAGTGGAGGAGTTTGGGGATGTGTTTCTAAAGAGGTATATTCCAGTTTCTACACGATTGGCCCTTCAGAGGCAGTTTCTGCATTTAATGCAGCGAGACAAGACAGTGGATGAGTATGTGAAGGAGTTCACCCGTTTGGGTCATTACGCGGGAACGACGATGGAAGATGATGTAGAAAGGGATAACCTCTTCTACCAGGGGCTGAGGGAGAACCTGAGACAACCCCTCATCTCCATGAAAAGAGCGGGATTCAATGAACTAGTTGAGGCTGCCAGGATTTTGGAAAGTGATTTGGAGCGAACCCAACGCTGTAAGGGTTTTACTCCCAAGCAAGGGGAAGGGAAGCCTTCCCAATCTCATGGCAAGTCTGAAGGGAGTAGGTGGAGGAAGAAGCCTCACACTTCCAGATCCGGTGAGAAGAGCAATTGGACGCCTGGAGGTTCTCACTCTAGGGGACCGCCGACGTGTTACAACTGCGGTAAGGTGGGGCACATAGCTCGTGTTTGTCCCCAAGGAGGAGCGGGGCAAGAGGCTAGGCAGGAGCAGACTGTGCGCTCCGGCCGCAGTGCTGCAGAGAAAAGGAAGATGGCGGAGTCGAGCGCTCTCGATTCCAACCAATGCAACCAAGGGCTTACAACCTTGGATAGCAAGAAGCGATCCGCCAGACCGATGTGGTGACAGGTATGAAGAAAATTTAAGTTTAAATTTTGTGCTTCATACTTTTAGACTTTTGTGTGATGTCTATGTTGTAGGTTTCGTGTTAGTTTCTGGATACCCCGCTAGGGTATTATTCGATACGGGAGCATCTCACTCCTTTCTTGCGGAGAGCTTCATCCGGAGAATAGGAGTTGAGTCTTTCTCGGCGGACGCGGAGTTGAAAGTGCACATGCCCAATGGGTCATCCATGACCACTAGGGCCAAAGGGCGCATCTGTTGAGAGCTAGACGGAGTTGACTTCGTTTTGGTAGCAGCGATTTTACCATTGGTTGAGTTCGATGTCATTTTGGGCATGGACTGGCTTGCAGAGCAGCGCACCAGTATTGATTGCCTATCTAAGGTAGTGACCCTAAAGAGCAAAGGGCATGCAGAGGTCAAATTTGAGGGCCTTTGTGGAGTGGCCTGTTCCCTGATTTCCGCCATGCAGTTGATGCGGGAGGTTAACCAGGGTAGTGTAGCGCTTGTAGCGCTATTGGAGGTTCGTCTCTCCCAGCTGTCTATTGATGAAGTGCCCGTAGTGGCAGAGTTCAAGGATGTGTTTCCGGATGAACTTCCTGGAGCTCCTCCTCGCAGGGACATCGATTTCTCGATCGAGTTAGTGCCGGATGCTAGGCCGGTGTCACGTCCTCTGTTTAGGATGGCACCAAAGGAGTTGGCTGAACTTAAGGTACAGTTACAGGAACTATAGTAGCAAGGGTATATCAGACCTAGTTCTTCACCGTGGAGCGCGCCGGTGTTATTTGTAAAGAAGAAAGACGGTAGCATGCGGCTATGCATAGACTACCGAGAGCTGAATAAATTGACTGTCAAGAATAAGTATCTGATTCCTTGGATAGACGACTTGTTCGACCAGTTGGTGGGGTCGGTGGTGTACTCAAAATTGGACTTGAAGTCAGGCTATTATCAGTTGCGAATTCGGGACGAGGACATCCACAAGACTGTCGTTGGTATAAGGTATGGATACTTTGAGTTTATGGTGATGTCGTTCGGGCTGACGAACGCACCATCTGTGTTCATGGATCTTATGAATCGAGTATTTCGGGAATACTTGGATTCTTTTGTGGTTGTCTTCATTGATGATATCTTGGTGTATTCCAAATCGATAGTGGAGCATGAGACCAACTTGGGAGTGGTCTTGCAAGTGTTGAGGGAGAATCAGTTGTATGCAAAATTCTCCAAGTGCGAGTTCTGGTTAGAGAAGGTGGCATTTTTGGGCCATGTAATTAGTGGGGATGGGGTGGCAGTGGATCCAACAAAAGTGGAGGCCATCATAGATTGGCCAGTCTTGAGGATCGTGGCGGAAGTTCGAAGTTTTCTTGTACTAGCCGGGTATTATAGGAGATTCATGGAGAATTTTTCACGGATAGCTCTACCCCTCACCTCACTCACTCGTAAAGATCATAAGTTTGTGTGGACTCAAGAGTGTAGTCAAGCATTTGAGGCACTGAAGGAGAGACTGATGATGGCTCCAATCCTAAGTCTACCGCAAGGGGCCGAGGGATTTCAGATTTTCAGTGACGCATCGGGATGCGGTTTGGGTTGCGTTTTGGTACAACATGGCAAGGTGATAGCTTTTGGGTCTAGACAACTGAAGCCTCATGAGAGGAAATACCCCGTCCATGACTTGGAGTTGGCGGCGGTAGTTTTTGCGTTGAAAATATGGCGGCATTATGTATATGGTGCAAGGGTGGAGATCTTCACGGATCACAAAAGCCTGAAGTATCTCTTGGATCAAAAGGACTTGAACATGCGGCAACGCAGGTGAGTTGAGTTTCTTGGAGACTACGAGGTGGCGATTCAGTATATGCCAGGTAAAGCCAATGTGGTGGCGGATGCCTTGAGTAGGAAGTACTCGGGGCAAGGAAATTGGATCGAAGCTCATGATGAGCGGTTGGTACGGGAATGGGAGTCCCTTGAATTGGAATGTGTTGCGAGAGGCGAGTCCAGCGTGGCTCGGTTGAACTGGATTGAAGTGCAGAATGACTTGACCGATCGCATTCGGGAAGCGACTCGGTTGGATGTGGAGTTTCAACCATTTGTGTTGGAGGCTCAAACGGGCGAGAGCAGCACCTGGGAGATGATTGATGGGATTCTGAGGAAGAACGGAAGGGTTTGTATACCGCAGTTCGGCAAACTCCGTGAGGAGTTGATGTTTGAGGCTCACTTCACAAAGTACTCCATTCACCCGGGCAGTACAAAGATCTACTTGGATATGAAGAAATCCTTTTGGTGGCTGGGGCTGAAGCGGGACGTAGCTTTGTACGTGAATCGTTGCCAAACTTGTGCCTTGGTGAAGGCCGAATGTCAGAAGCCGGGCGGGTTCCTGAAGCCCCTTCCAATCCCTGAATGGAAATTTGATGACATCTCCATGGATTTTGTGCATGATCTGCCTAGATTGTAGCCGGGTAATGATGCTATTTGGGTGATCGTGGATCGATTAACCAAGGTGGCTCACTTCATCCCAAATCGGAAAGAGGACAGCGTGGAGAAGCTGGTGGAGTTGTATGTTCGCAACATTGTGCGACTGCACGGAATTCCTAAGAGCATAGTCAGTGATCGAGATGGACGGTTTACATCCAAGGACTGGAGACTGGTACAAAAGAGCTTGGGCACGAAGCTAAAGTTCAGTATGACGTTTCATCCTCAAACTGACGGGCAAACGGAGAGAATGAACCGTACTATGGAGGATATGCTGAGAATGTGCGTTCTTGACTTCGGCAAGAAGT
Organism: Platanthera guangdongensis; assembly: GCA_039583875.1. NCBI lineage: Eukaryota > Viridiplantae > Streptophyta > Magnoliopsida > Asparagales > Orchidaceae > Platanthera > Platanthera guangdongensis. Next base: position 127,410,065 of record CM077155.1, on the reverse strand, counting down.
GGGAGGATCACCTCTTCATGGTGGAATTCGCGTACAATAACAGTTATCAAGCGAGTATAAAAATGGCGCCATACGAAGCCTTGTATGGGAGACGGTGTCGAACACCGATGTCTTGGGCAGAGGCGGGAGACAACAAAATTTTGGGAAAAGAGGTGGTAGTAGATGCTTGAGAGTTGGTACGGACCATTCAAGAGCATATGAAGGTGGCACAAGACCGACAAGCAAAATACTTTAATGCTCGTCACCGGAAGTTGGAGTTTGCGGTAGGAGATTGGGTCTATTTTAAGATCAAACCGTTCAAAGGCGTCTCACGGATTCGCCGACTCAAGAAGTTGAGTCCAAGGTTTTTGGGGCCTTTTGAAATTGTTGAACGAGTGGGAGAAGCAGCCTATCGGTTGGCGTTGTCCGCGGAGCTGAGTGGATTGCATGACGTCTTCCACGTCTCCGTTTTGAGGAAAGCCTTGGTGGAGGCTAGTGTGGTGATTGAGCTGGCATCGGTGCCGATTGAGGAATACTTGGGGACGCGAGTCCTTCCAATTGCTATAGAGGATTCGGAGACTCGGCAGTTGCGGAATAATGAAGTTAAACTCGTGAAAGTCCGATGGGACAACTGCGATCGAGAGGAGTTCTCTAGGGAGCGAGAACAGGCCATGCTGGAAGAGTATCCAGAACTCTTCATTTCAGGTACAAGTTAAGTTTTTGTACCCTTTTGTTTTATAATTTCGGGATGAAATTCTGTTAAGTGGGGGAGAGTTGTAACACCCCAGTTTTGAGAGAGGGTCGATTTGCGTTTCTGGAAATTTTTTGGTTTCTGGCAGGGGGCACACTGCCTGCGACACGAGCGTGTCGCAGGGCGTGTCGAGCCCGTGTCGACACTCGGCCAGGGGTGTCGACACTTTCGCTCGACAATGTGTCGAGACTAGGGCACACGGCCTGCGACATGGGCGTGTCGCAGGGCGTGTCGGGGCCGTGTCGACACTCGGCCCGGGGTGTCGACACTTTCGCTCGACAATGTGTCGAGACGAGACACATGGCCTAGGACACGGGTGTGTCCAAGGCCGTGTGGGTCTGTCGACAAACTTCTGTCGATGATGTTCACTCGACGAGTGTCGAGTGTCGAGTGTCGAGTGTCGAGACTGGGACACACGTCCTGTGACACGGGCGTGTCACAGGGTGTGTCCCACTTGGTCGACGATCTTCGCTCGACGTTTTTCCGCGGTGTCGACACAAAGGCTGTCGATGAGTGTCGAGACTTGGCACACGGCTTGGGATACGGGCGTGTCCCAGGCCGTGTCACCTCTCGGGATGTTTTCGGGGCCGTGTCAATGGAGGCACACGGCCGGCCACATGGCCATGTCAGTGGGGACACGGGCGTGTCGGGTCGAACACGAGCGTGTCGGATGCCCGTGTACTATTCCAGGCACGTCGATTTGAGATAGCGAATGAGGCACACGGCCCTGGACACGGGAGTGTGTCAGGCCGTGTTCGGCCCAGGTCTTTTATTTTTCTATCGGATCGTGGCCTTTTCTTTCCCTGGTTTTAGGATCTGATGGTTCAGATCATTTCTTTAGGAGTTAAGTCCGAGAATAGGGTTGAAAACCCTTATTCTTCTCCAAGCATTCTCTTACTAAAGATCTAGAGAGAAGTGAGAACAAGGAAGAAGGAGAAGGAGAGTTTGGGTTGTAGGAGAGGTTTCGGTGCTCCAAATCGCGAGCCGAGTCCAGATCCGTGGAGGTTAGATCATTGCGAAGGTTTTTATCCGGCTATTTTTCCATGGCAAGGAAGAGGAGTCGGAAGGTAACGACACTTCTCCTCTCGGTCTTAGGATGCATGTCTTAGCATCATTTCTTTTTTAGTTTTGGGCACCAAACACTCAAATGAGAGGGGTTTTGGGTCGCCAAGGTTCAAGAGGAACCTCCGGGTCGATTGAGTCCGTCCCCGGCATGATTTGCATTAGAGATCCGCTCCGTTAGTGGATTAGGCATGGTGGGTGAAGCCGTAGTCGCGACCGTTAGTCCTACTCGGTGATGTTGCATACGAACGTTAAGGATTCGTAGAGATTTCCGTTGCGGCAAGATGTCGTTTGTGATGCGCTGATGTTTTCCCCTTTTTCTCGAGTGAGTACGTGTAGTCGGAACCGGACAAGGTTATCTCCTCATGGCGGTATATGTTTTCCTTGGTGGATAAGGTTAGCTCCGCATGAGTTGGAGATGGTTTCCTTGGTGCGCGGGAACGCTGCAGTACAAATGAGGGTCTAGGGTGGAATTGTCTTGGTTTGTGATGTGCCAAGGTGTGGCTATGTCTCCGTGGTCGGCTGGCTATCCCATGACGTTCACGTCATGTGCGAAGAGTGTCCCGGCGAGACTAGTCCCCTTCTGTGACACTGACGAGAATGCCAAGCATGGGGACAAGCCCGGGCAATGAGGCCATGAGCGGGTGGGGTCCGGCAAGGCTTCTTAGAATCGGTCAGTTTGTGTTGTTGGAATCCTGACATGAGACGTCAGAGCTTGTAGGCAAGCCTGGGTCTAAGACCTTGAGCTGGTGGGGCCTTTACAAGAGTTCCATGTGGCGGCCTGTGCGCCGTTTGGGGGAAAGGTGTTACCCCGCTTTGTTTGCGGCTTTATGCCAATGGGGAATCGATGAGTACCCATATGTTGTGATGATGTGCTAGATGCATACGAGATAGGGTGCCTTGGGGTGAAACCCGGGTTGTTGCATACATGATTGCATAAGTAGGCCCTTTTATTATATGCTCAACCAGTAGAGAACATGTATGATGTGTGTGGCATACAAGCCTGTTTCTGTAGTTGCTTTTCTTGCTTATGATTATTGCAAATGAAGTGCTAACTTGCAGGTTGGAGGGGTACCACGGGGTCCGTTAGGGGCGGCCGGGAGGAGATGGGTTGTTACACAGTTTGAGGTCAGCCTTTGCTGACCCATGTTACTAATAAATTTTACAGGGCAAGGATCGCATGCAGGAGCTAGCTCGCCGGCCAGAAAGGCCTAAGCCTCATGAAGTGCTTTTCTTTTTGTAGCTCTACTCATGTGATGTTGTATGTTTGAGACTCATGTTGTCCGGCTTGCATGCCGAGGTAGACTAAGAGTGCTAAGCACATTCATGACTGTTGTATTATTTGATTTTGGACACTTATTGTAAGGCCATAATGCCATTTGTTTTACTCTTCTAGTGGTGGATAACTTCTTGTCTTGCTTGTGTTTCCGCTGTGTTGTGCAAAGTGTTTTGAGTGTGGGTAGCTATATCAACTTTTAATATTAAAGCTGTGGCGTCCGTATGTTGTGGGGCCCCGGCCTGACCCATATTATACGTTCATTACAGTGGAGGTGTGACAGAATGTACCCTAACTCTAGGTAACCACTATAAATCTTGTGTGCTTCTATGTAATGTGGCTTATTTTTTGTTCTCTACAGTAGCTAGCTAAAATAATTCAAAAAACATAAAATTAGCAAAGCACGTATTCACCCCCTCCCCCTTCTAGGTGATTTAAACAACCCATAATCTTTCAGTTTTAAATGAAAGTTTTGAAAATTTTTCTTTTTGGCAATGCTAACATAAAGAAGATAAATATACATTTAATATAAGCAACCATTTAATTAATTTATCTTTAAATAATTTTAAAAACAACTTGGCACTAGAGTGACCAAGACGTCTACGCAATAATTTTAATTCTTCATTTTTTGAAATAAAACATTTTAATGATGAATTCAAAAGATCATGAAAAATAATCATATAAACATTATGAAATCTAGATACAGTAAGAACAATTTCATTTGTTTTGGAATTGAAAATTTTTCAAAGATTTGTAGATGATTCAAATAAAACATTTAAACCTTCATCGCATAATTGACTTATAGAAATTAAATTATATTTTAAACCATCTACATATAACATTAGAAATTGAAAAAGTTTTGTTACCTACTACACTGATGACCATAATCCTTCATTTTCCATTGTCACCAAAGGTCACCATCCCTTCTTTCTTCATCTCTAGGCTAAAGAACTTTGATTTATTATTCATCATGTGTTTTAAACATCTTAAGTCCAAGTATCACATGTCTTATTTGTCCTTAGCCTGTTAATACCCCAAGAAAGGAGATGAGAATAAAGATTTGGCTACCCAAGTGGTTCTACACATAGAATACGTGGAAACCTTAGGCACCTAGATTTGTTTAAAATTTTATTTGACCTTTCTTCCTGCAAGAGTTCATGGTGTGAACAAAATGATTATATTTGAGACACGTAATAAAGGGAGATGAAACCTTTTCTTGAGTTTCTGTGGACTCTTACTGGAAGATGAGGTAACAGTAGATAAGTGATTAACATTTTGATTTTTAAAATTCAATTTTTTAGAATTTTTGATATCGCTTGTGATAACTTCCAGACACATAACCAAGCCCAAACTTTGCAAATCCATGACATTGATTTTGCTAAAATCATATCTAGTGATTTTGCACAATTCTAAATTTCTTTATAGTCATATTTAATTCATGGATCCGGGCTTTCAAGGTGGTGTTCTCAGAAACTAGAATGACACAGTGATTTTCAAAGAATTTCTTTTCTTTTTCAATCTAAGAATGAGAAGATTTAAGAGATCTTTTTAGTCACTTTTTTCTTTGTAAGATCTTTAAAGGAGGAATGATACTTAGAAAGAGCTTGTTCTAATTATTTTGCCCTTGTCAAAGAGTGATGGCATTCTTGACAAGTTATCTTCTCTTCCCCTAACATTTTTTAATTCATTAGACAATTTTTTTTTCTTTTAATAAAAGTTTATTTTCAATTTTAACAAATCAACTTCTTTTAAACTTTTTCAAAAAAATTGTAAGTTTGTAAAAATTAGAGTACAATTCTTCATATGAAGGAGAAGTTACCTCCGTGTCATTTTGGACACTTCATTCGTCATCAGATGACGAGTTGCTCATTCCCATCATGCACATGTTGGCATCCTTATCATTGCTACTACTTATCCTCTTGAGTCCTCAGATGAAGAATCATCTCATGTCTCCGCTTTTAACACCTTTTTTTCTTCCTCTGTCTCTTTTCCTTCTACTCTTTCAAATATTTTTGTTACTTACTTTGGATATGTCCGACCTTTCTATAGTGACAACATTCCGGTGGCAGATGTTCCACTTCTTCATCATCATCTAGCTTTCCTTTTCCTTTCTTAAATGTTGACTCCTTATGAAAATATGTTTTAAATAAATTTCTTCTCTTTAGATTTTTCATAAATCTACTAAACCTTTTCACAAACAGACGTTTCTTGTCTTCCTCATCATCCTTAGCAGTATCGCTCTCTTCATCCTTCTTCAACTTCAACGCCAACGTCTTTTTCTTTAGCTCCATATTATGCTCTTGTTATTGAATCCTTAGCTCCACCTTATCGTTTTTGAGATTCCCAACGAGACTCTCAATTTGAAGAGTCTTTAGATATTGTGTGACTCAAAAATGACAGTCACTTTTGGATTGAACTTTGGGGGGAGCGATCTAAGTATCTTTCTCATTAAGTCACCGTTGAAGAAGTTCTTTCCTGGCACTTTGGAGTCGTTGACTATTTTTGTAAATCTTTTATACATTAAATCTACATCTTCATCAACTTTCATTCTAAACTTTTCAAATTTAGATTCTAGTTGAAACAGTTTTGAATCTTTCACCTCCGAAGTACCTTCGTGGTTAATTTCAAGTAAGTTTCAAATATCATAAGCAATTTCGCAAGTTCAAGTTTGACTAAATTCAGTTCTACCTAATATACAAAAAAGCATTCATAGGCTTAGCGTTATTTTTACACCTTAACTTATCAAATCATCTCATTTGTCCTTAGATTTCATGGAAATTTTTCCAACTACAAATATAGGAGGAGTGTAACATTATTCTACCATGTTCCATACATCGATATTTAATGCAATTAGAAAATATCACATCGGTGTTTTTTAATAGTTATAGTTCGTGTCAGTAAATAAGGGAGGTGTACTAATCCCTTGCCCCTCAAAAAATATGTGATTATTGTGCGTCATTCTTTCCGGTGGTGAAACCATTTTGGAAGAACCTGACTTTGATACCAAGTGTTGGATCTTGTGGCACTGAGGGGTGAATAAGGACATTTTTAAATTTTAATTGAACTTAGAATGTTTTTTAAGAATAATAAAAATCATAAGAACAATTTTTCTTGATAAACACAAATTAGAAATTAACTCTTAGAAATTTAATAAGAAAACGATGATTTTATTTCTCAAGAATAAGTATATAAAAATGATTTCAATAAAGCTTGAAATCAATGCTATATACAAAAAGCTTCTTGATGAATTCACCGATGCTTCTCCCAAGGATCAGTCATTTATGGCTTATCTCTCCCTAGATACAGCCCTACCCTCCCCTAGATATAACCACGACCTAGTCGTTGCACATAATACAATGAATTTCCCCTAAACTGCGGTAGGGCCAAGTCGCTGCACGCAAGATGATGAATTCTCTACAGTTTACAATAAAAATAAAAAAGGACAAGAGAGATGAAAATTGAATCTAAAACTCCCTCAATTGAAGAGCTTTGTAGGAGATCTTGAAATGTGAAGATAGTCGGAGTTGAAATACACGAACGGTCAACTCTTCGCTCTTAAACTTAAAGACGATTGAGAGTTTTTCTGAAATTGGAGATGTTAGGCTGAGAGTGCATGGGAATGAAGGCTCCAGGAGGTATGTAACATTGTGTTGGATCCCTAGTTTATTTGGGTTAGGTTCATTAACTAGGATAATTGACCCACCATGTATAGTCAGGGTCATTTCATTGTGTCCTAGAGTTTAAGATAAGTCCTTAGAATCAACCTCACATGGACCAGCCAACAGAACACTGTAGAAGACTCAAAGACTTAGAAGAAAAACAGTTCAAGAAGTGAGTTCGACGTTAGTCGAACTTATCTCGACAAAATTCGTGCTCCGCTCGACGAACTTAGAATAAATTCTCTGAGTTGAGTTCGATGATATTCGAGCTCAGGTCGACAAATTCTGGGAGATCAACTTCAATACATTAAGACCAGAATACTTTCTCTGAACTCAGGTCGACGAAGATACATTATCAGCTCGACGATCTTGGAGCACAGAATTGGGAAGTTCTTCATAGAAATCAGTTAGCTGATCTCATGTCGACGAATACGATTTCTCTAGTCGACGAACTTTGATCTTAGGTTGACGAAATCTGTTCTCTGGTCGACGATTGCTGTGTAGTTCCAGACTTGGAATTTTCCCTCCTTTTGTCCTCATTTTATAACAGTAATTCCTGAATAATCAATGCTCATATTCTCTGAATTTAGCAGTTAGTGGCAGCATTGATTATGGTCTCCATCAGGAATATTACTTGCCATTTTAATAGGACAATTGGGGAATTCATTAATGATATATTCTCTCCAGCTGCATTTCCATTCTCCAGGCAGTTAGCATTCAATGTTAAAGGATTTCAAAATTCAAAGGAGAATTATACAGAGATATAAAAGAGATTTTTATATCTTTCAGTCCAGTAGTCAGTAAGAATAGTAGAGACAGAGCACCAGAAAATATTCAATAAAAACTCTGTCTTCATCAAGTGTTCTTCCTCCAGCAAGCTTTCAAGAGACAATCAACTTCTATCTATCTATAACTTCCTGGAGAAATCTTTAGAAGACCTACTCACCCTGCAAAGCTCTCATTCTTCCTGAACAGATCTTCATCTCAGGGGGAGCTTTGACACCTTCAAGGATCCACAAGTCTTCTCAGTTGCTTTGCGAAAAGAGAAGACAACAACTTGTTTTATTTATTTTACCCCACTGTACACAGGGTTCTAGTTCCCTTCAAAAGTTAAACACTTGGTTGCAAGTCTCCTGATCAAAAGACTTGATTTGGTTTTTAGGCACCTAATCAAAAGCCTGAAAGGTTTCCTGATCTACCTAAAGCAGATCTTATGGCGACAGGCACCTGAGCAAAAACCTGATTGGTGGCAGGGCACCTGATCAAAAACCTGAGTAGATTCCTACCAGAGTGGTAGAAGAATCGATGTACCCAAGTTTTAGGGGAACCACTATAAAAATTCTTGTGTCGTCTATGATGCTCTCTCATTTTTATTTTGTGTTGTTTGATGTGTAGTTTAGTTCTTTTTTTTGTACTCTCTGATTACACTTATAAGTATCTCTATTTTACTTATGCAAATAAAAATCTGATAAGATTTTAAAACACTCTATTCACCCCCCTCTAGAGTTAAAGAGTCTAACCTCACAGGTGGTATCAGTGTATACTACCACCTTCAATTGGTATCAAAGCAGGTTATCTTTGGTTTCACAAATTCACATCTAAACCAAGATCCTTGTTAGATTGTTTCTCTCTTCTTTAGTTTTTTTTTCTGTTATTACAACAATGGAACAAAATAAAGATTATACTAGCACCAGACCTCCAGTATATAACTTAAACAAATTTGTAATCTGGAACGCAAGAATCAAGCTATACATGAATTCTATTGATGAGGATATTTTCAACTCTATTTTGACAGGTCCTCCTTAACCTACAACATCTACATCTACAACAACTTCTAGTACTCATGCAGTTCCACCACCTGAGTGGACTGATGCTCAGAAGAAAGCCAAAATAGCTGATGCTAAAGATATGAATATATTGGCTCAAACCATGTCAGATGTTAACTTCTAAAAGGTGGCTGAGTGCACCTCTGCAAAAGAAATCTAGGACTCCTTAAACCAGATGGTGGCAGGCTCAGCAGATGAAAGAAAGGATAGAAGATCCCTCCTAATATCTCAATATGAGAACTTCAAGAAGGAGGAATCTGAAATAGTGGATGAGATGTATAACAGACTTAGTGTTATCATCAATGAACTGAAGACCCCGGACAAAGATATCTCCTTGACTGAGATCAATGATAAGATCTTGATGTGCTTCCCCAGCACTTGGGATTCCAGGATCTGGCCAATCAAAGAAGCCAGAAGCATGAATGAGATATCCACTGAATCTCTCTTGGTAAAAATCAAATCCTATGAGCAATTAATCAAGACCAGAGAGGCTGCTGAAGTGAAGGCCTCAACCTCTTTAAGGAAGGGACACAAAATTGCTTTCAAAGCAACAGAAGAATCTGAAACCCTTCCAGCCAATGAATAGTTGATGATCTTACTGGCCAAAAGATTCTACAAACTGGCCAAGAAAGATTTCGGAAGAAGGCCATCCATGAATGATGACAAACCTAAGTATGACAGAACTCCTACCAAGGCGATTGTCTGCTTTGGATGCAGAAAGCTTGGGCACATTCTTCCTGAATGCCCAGAAGCTCAGAAAAGAGACAGGAGAAAAGAGAAAGAGAACAAGAAGAACTCTAGTAGGCACTTAAACAAACACTCCTCCAGCAAATATAAAAGAAAGGAAAAAGGTTTCATTGGTTAAACGTGGAGTGATACTGATGAAGATACCTCATCTTCCAGCTCCAGTGAAGATGAAGAAGAAGCCAAGGCAAGAGAAGTTTTCCTCATGGCAATCAATGCCTCATACAACAGGCTTGATGCTGAAGATCAAGCAAAAAATCATTCTGAAGAATCATAAGAGGAATCTGAGAGAAAAGAGGATCAGGTAATCTCTTCCTTTGATTTTAATTCTATTGATTTTAAAAATGAATTCAAATCCTTATGTAATGATCTAATAAAATCTGAGAAATAAATCAAAATGTTAAGAGATAGACAAGCTGAATTTGATAATTTATTTGCTGAAAACACTAAGCTTAAAGATGATTTAGTTTTAGCAAATGAACAAATAATTTCTCTAAAAACTGAATTATGTGAGGATAAGAAACTTGAGGAATCTCTTAATGGAAGAAGCCTTAAGCTGATGGACATCACAAGTACAGTCAATGCCAGACTAAATGACAAACTGGGTTTAGGTGCTTCATCAAGCTTACCTCCCATACTTAAGAAAAACATATTATCAACCCCTATAAAATTTATTTAATCTAAAGAAAAAGTGGTAATAAACAATAAGCAACCCACAGAAGACTTGCTTAAACCTAAAAACCGATAGAACAGAAACATGAAAATTCTAAATAAAAACAAAGTTCAATAGCTTTCGTCGAACTTAGATCGACGAAATGTGGCTAGTTCGTCGAACTCCGATCGACGATCTATGAATGCAAATATTAGCAATAAAAATTCATCGTACTGCGATCGACGAATCTTGTATGGTTCGCCGAGCAGAGATCGACGAACTTGGGGAGCAGAAAATGAATATGTTCATTCTCTGAGCAGATATTGGCGATCTCATCCCACTTTGTCGAACTCCAGTCGACGAACTTACAACTTTTCGTCGAACCCAATCAAACTTAACAAAAATCATAATTCTAACAAAAACTTTAATCAATCTAGTAAACCTTTTAATCCTTATGCTAATTGGGAAATTCCACCTAGGAGATATCATCCCTTAGGATATAAATCCCAACCAGAATTTTCAGTTATATCAAGTTTTTCTTATCAGAAAAATAAAGGACCCAAGGTAATCTGGGTCAAGAACAACTAATTGTTTTCTTTGCAGGTAAAGAGTTGTCTATCTTTAAATCTATAATGGTATCTGGACAGTGGATGCTCCAAGCATATGACTGGTAGCAGGGACAACCTAAATAACAATAAGTCCAAGATGGGACCAAAAGTGATCTTTGGTGATTCAAATTGTGGTCAGTCTGAAGGCTTTGGAGAAGTTAAGATTGGAGCAGTAACTTTCAAAAAGGTTACATATGTAAGTGGACTAAAATATAACCTCATCTCCATAAGTCAACTATGTGATGAAGGTTATCAGGTATACTTTAACTCCAGCTCTTGTATTATTTCTACTAAAGAAAACCAAACTGTTTTAATTGGAAATAGACAAGGCAACATATATGTAGTTGATTTTCATTCTGCAACATCAGATAAATGTTTACTTAATCTTGTTAGCAATCAAAATGATTTATGACATAAACGAATAGGACATATTAATATGAAAAACATTGTTAGGTTATCAAAAGACAACCGTGTAGAGGTTTGCCATCTGGTCCCTACAAGAAGGAAGGCCTTTGCAGGGCTTGTCAATTAGGAAAGCAAACTAAATCTAGTTTTAAATCAGTTAATAAGAGTGATTCACCTATGATTTTGTACTTGCTACACATGGACCTTTTTGGCCCAGTTGTTGTACAAAGCCTCGGATGGAAATCTTATACTCTAGTTATTATAGATGACTTCTCAAGATTCACTTGGGTGTTCTTTTTGAGATCTAAGTCAGATAAATTCAAGGTTCTTACAGATTTTCTCAAGACCATACAAATTGAGTACTCTACTCAAGTTGCATTGATCAGAAGTGATCATGATACTGAGTTTGAGTCTCTTCTTATGCATGAGTTATGTGAGAAGGAAGGTATCATGCATTACTTCTCAGCTCCTAGAACTCCTCAACAAGATGGGGTAGCTGAAAGGAAGAATAAAACCTTAATTGAAGCTACAGGCACATTACTTGCAGATGCTTACATGCCCCTTTCCTTTTGGGCAGAGGCTATAAGCACAGCAAACTATGTACTGAACAGAAGTTTGATACATAAACTTAAGAATAAGACTCTGTATGAATTGTTTAAAGGGAAGAAACCTAAAATCACCTATTTTAAAATATTTTGTTGTATATGTTACATTCACAACAATGGCAAAAAATACATTAGAAAGTTTGAAGCTAAGGCTGCAGAGGGAATTTTTCTAAGATATTCCCAAGTCAGAAAATCTTATAGGGTGTTTAATATATCTACCTTAAAAATTGAAGAATCTATTCATGTGACTTTTGATGAAGCTAACATGTCTTATAAGGAGAAAAAAATTTCTACCAACAGCACTTTACAAGTACCACACTTGTGTGAGAGATTGGATGACCTAAGCCTCACCCAAGAGATTCCAATACATCCCTCTCCACAAGTTAAAGAAGACAGTGAAGAAGAAAGCATAGAGGTGACTGAACCCTTTCCAACAGCTAATGAAATTCCATAGGAGGAATTTATTCCCCAAGCTGTTGCCCAACTAGTTCCTCTCACTGATTTTATCACACTTAGAGATCACCCTAAATCTCACGTGATTGGAGACATTTCAGCTGGTGTGCAAACAAGGCATCAACTCAACCCTGACTTGATGTTTGCTTGTTTCCTCTCTCAACTTGAGCCCCAAACCATTAAAGATGCAGAGCAAGATCCCCACTGGATCATTACAATACAAGAGGAGCTCAATCAATTTGAGAGATATAGAGTTTGGGATTTGGTTCCTAGACCCAAAGACTACCCAGTCATTGGAACCAAATGGGTATTTAGAAATAAATTGGATGCAGAAGGCAACATTGTGAGGAACAAGGCAAGGCTAGTAGCTCAAGGCTATAGGCAGGAGGAAGGCATTGATTATGATCAAACATTTGCTCCTGTTACAAGACTTGAGGCTATAAGAATTTTCCTTGCCTATGCTGCATTCAAGAAGTTCAAAGTCTATCAGATGGATGTTAAAAGTGCTTTTCTGAATGGAGAACTAAAAGAAGAAGTATATGTGGAGCAACCACCAGGTTTTATCTCTCCAACCTATCCCTCTCATGTCTTTAGATTGCATAAAGCTCTTTATGATTTAAAGCAAGCTCCAAGAGCTTGGTACAATACCTTAGCTAGCTTCTTATTAGAGCATAAATTTTCTAAAGGCATTATAGATAGGACTCTTTTTATTAAGTATCATAAAGATAAAATCATATTAGTACAAATTTAGGTTGATGATATTATCTTTGGCTCAACTGATCCCAAACCATGCAAAATATTATCTAACCTTATGCATTCAAAGTTTGAGATGAGTAGCATGGGTGAACTTTCATATTTTATTGGTCTCCGAGTGAAACAATCATGTGATGGTATCTTCATCTCCCAATCTAAATATGCTAAGGAGCTTGTTAAAAGATTTGGGATGTGTGATGCCTCAGCAATGAAGACATCCATGGCTGCAAATGCTGTGATAGATTCTGATGAGCATGGAAAACATGTTGATTAGAAGTTGTATATGGCCATTGTTGGGTCCCCATTATATCTCACAGCAAGTAGGCCATACATAATGATTGCTCCATACATTTATGCTAGGTTCCAAGTGAACCCTAAAGAATCTCACTATATTTTGCTAAAAAGAATTTTGAGATAAATAAAAGGTTGCCCAAATCTCGGACTTCTATATCCATCAGAGTCAGAATTTGACTTAACTAGATTTTCAGATGCTGACTATGCTAGATGTAGAGTGGACAGAAAGAGCACCACGGGAACATGCCAGTTCCTTGGTGATAGATTAGTGTCCTGGTTCTGTAAAAATCAAACCTTTGTGTCCACATGAACTGTAGAAGTAGAATATATAGCTGCTGGCAGCTATTGCTCACAAGTTTTCTGGATACAAAACCAACTACTGGATTATGGATACAACTTAAATAATTCAACTATATATTGTGATAGTACCAGTGCTATATCTATAGCAAAAAATCCATTGCATCATAGTAGGACCAAGCATATAGAAATAAGGCATCATTTCATTAGAGATTGTGTAGACAAAAAGAAAATTAATCTTGTCTTCATTTCCACTGATTTACAAAGGGCAGACATCTTCATCAAGCCATTAGATGAGAAGAAACATCTGTTTTTCTTAAATCAGTTAGGAATGATCAATGGAGATGAGTTAATTTAATTTCTGTCTGCGGTCGACGATTTGTTGACAATTCGTCGAACGGAGATCGACGATCTGTGAACTCTTCGTAAAGAGTTCGTCGAACGGAGTTCGACGATCACTTCTTAGTGAAACAGTTTTCATCAAATAGAGATCGACGATCCTTGCTTCAGTGAATTTTTCATCGAATTAAGATCGATGAATTATTCGTCTTCTTCAGACTGAGATCGACGAATTCATTTTCTATTAAAATACTTCGTCGAACTCAGATCGAAGATCTTTTCATTTTTCGTCGAACGGAAACTGACGGTTTATATTCTGAAAACCTTATATCTAGGTTTTCTTCGACCTCCATCCCGCGCTTTCAGTTCCTTTGCACTTGATCTTTGTTTCACTTTTGCAGGTGCATTCATGTCGATTCTAGCAAGCGCTCTCTCCACCATGAAATTCGATAAGGTCTTTGATATAGATTTCGACTCTTTCAAGTTCTCTGACGCAATTTTTATTGAAATCTTGAAGTTGTGTGAAGATCAACATCTGAAGAGGTTCATGACACTGAGAATCAAGATTGCAATGACAGTGATCAAAGAATGGGTTTTTACTTCCTCCACAATAGAAGATACCATGACAAGAACCATTTCTGGTAACCAGGTTTCCCTCTCTCCAAATATACTAACCGATATTTTTGGTCTATTGAATGGTGCTGATGAGATAGAAATGGATTTTGAGGAGTATAACAATATGTTAATTAAAATGGGTCACTCTGGAGATAACCCTAATAAGCTACTGAAAAAGAACTTGTCTGCTGAATACAAGTTCTTAGCTGATGTAGTAAGGAAGGTGCTGTTAGGCAAGCATACAGCAAATGACTATATCACCCGACACCAATTCTTGGTGATGGCTGCCTTGGTTGATAAGAAAGGAATTAACTGGAGTCAGTTATTATTTGATCTGATTAAGAAGAATAATAATAAGAAAGAAGTATGTTTTTGCCGGGTTCTGGGGATTTTCCTGCAGGAGAAGGCATCTGAATATCTGGTTTCCACACCAGTGTTCATAAATGACTCCAAGAGGCTAACCTCTGCCCTGTTTGGCAGATGGGAGAGGAGGATCACAAAGCCAACCAAGGCTTCCTCCTCCTCCAGGCCTTCTGAGGGCACAAGGGCTGATACAGCCACTCCCCACTCTAGTTCTGAAGAAGCTCCTCCACAACCTCCTTCTTCAACCATATCCATTCCAACAATAACTCCTCCATCTACCCAACCATCTTCAGTTCCTCCTATGCAACAACCAGCCATCTCCATCTCTTCACTACCTCATATGCCAATACCTCCTCAATCTCCACTCCATATCCCACCTCCTCAATCTCCTCTTCCATCCCATCTACAAGACATAACACTGAAACATTCTTGTTATCCCCTACATTCAATCTGGTCACCTCCTTAACATCCACACCTACCTCCCCTATCCATGACATTCTCAGTCCAACACCATCTCCCAGATCATCTCCTCAGGATGACATCCTCCCTGATGTCCCTCCTTCTGTTAATCCTTTTGTATCCACCCAAACTCCACTTGAGTTTATGGATACAGCTTCTCCTTCCCTGTCTACCATCCTGGAGTACATCACTCCAATGATTAGGACTCTTATAGCAGAGGCCATTACACCTCTTGCCAATTCTATTTCTGCTCTTACTACTCTATTTGCTGCCTCCTTTGTCCCTTCTTCTTCCACTAGGGGCTTGATTCTAGCTTCTCCTCAAATCAAGCAGGGGGAGATGCTCAATGAAGAAGCTTCTCTAGTTTCAGCAATATAAACAGTTACAGATTCAGATATAGATATTTATATGGTTCTAGATACAGACACGGTTATAGAGGATACATATATAATAACTGTTGGTGATTGCTTTGTCCATCTCACATTGGATTTGTTCACTTTGTTGAATTCTTTTGATACAACTTATTTAAGCTCTCTTCCTTCTGTCTTCCTACAGCCATCCTTGTCTATTGTACCTTATACATCACCTATTAGTCCTATAATTGCCAAGCAACTCAAGCACAGTCTTGTAATTTCAGAGACTTATACAATATCCCCTTCCAAAGATATCTCTTCTCCAGAGGCCATCTCAGCTCCAACTTATAAAATGGATGACAATCCAATGCCAAATTTGGATGAAATCATCATGGCTGATATAGAGGCAGAAAACTTTTTAGCTGCTGAACAGCCTCAGGCTCCAGAACCTCAAGCAGTTACTCCAGCTCCAGCTCCAGCTCCAGTACCTCAAGTACAACCTCAGGCTGAAAAGAAAGTTGACAAAGAACTGCAAATTGACAAAGATCTTCTAAAGGCTATTAATGCCTTATATGATGATCCTCAAGGCTCCTCTGAAGATGATGAAGATGATAATGATGATTCTGATGATAGTCCTTCTGCTAAAAATAAAGTTTCAAAGAAAAGGAAAACCCCTCTAGTTATTGCTCCTAAGCCAAATCCAACACATGATACTCCTTATTATATCCTTCAAAAAATTACTCCTTACCCTGGAATACCAGCCTGGATGTGGCTGTCGAAGGATCAGCAAAAAGAAAGAAAGAAAAGTAGAAGATATTCTCCTCCACCTCAAAGGCACAGGAAAGGTCCTCCTCCTCCTCGACTTGCTGCTTGTGCTTCAGGTAGCTCATCTTAAGGGTATACCTCATATGCTCAAACATACCATAGACAACATGGTAGATCCTCCTCTTCTCAAGGAAGCAACCAGCAGAGGTACCCTTCTAGCAGGAATCAACATCAGCAACAACATCATCAACCTCAACAACAACAACAACAACAACAACAACAATATCCTCAGCAACAGCAACAACAAGCTTCTGAACCACAAAGGGCTGACAGTCCTAAGAGGCCAGAGTCTCCACCCATTCCCTTTGTGGATCCAGAGACGGAGACTACTACTAGAATGGCCATGTTCTAGGAACTGGTTGGATTATCACTGATAAACAAGGCTAAAGCTGAAGGAAAGGATGCCTCCAGGAATTCTACAATGTCCAAATACAGGAAAGAAGAATTGAAAAGGTATTATAAAGCTAACAAATTCTTTAATGTTGATGCTTATATGAATCTACACCCAGAGGATGTTGTGCCTAGAGCCACATCTCTCAACATCAATGGAGCTGCTAATATGACTATGTCCAAAAAGCAGGCAGTTGATCCTTACAGAGAGATCAAGTTTACTCAGCCTGCTGACAAATAAAAGGAGGACAAGCCAAAGGAGACACTAAAGAAAAAGAAATGAGTTTATTCTGTTTAAATTTTGATCTTTCTGAACTCTTCATTTATGTACTGTCACAAAGCTACATTGTAAATATCTACTGCTATTCTAATTTCTTTACCAGATATATTTTCTACTTTGTGAATGTTTTTATTTCATGTCTATTAGTGACCTCACCCAAATAGGGGGAGATTGTTGGATCCCTAGTTGATTTGGGCTAGGTTCACTAACATGGATAATTGACCCACCATGTATAGTCAGGGTCATGTCATTGTGTCCTAGAGTTTAGGCTAAGTCCTTAGAATCAACCTCACATGGACCAGCCAATAAAAGACTACAGAAGACTCAAAGACTTAAAAGAAAATCAGTTCAGGAAGTGAGTTCGACGTTCGTCGAAATCAGCTCGATGAAAAGTCGTGCTCCGCTCGACAAACTCAGAATAAATTCTCTGAGTTGAGCTCAACGATATTCGAGCTTAGGTCGACGAATTCTGGGAGATCAACTTCAACACATTAAGACCAGAATACTTTCTCTGAACTCAGGTCGATGAAGTTATATTATCAGCTCGACAATCTTGGAGCACATAATTGGGAAGTTCTTCACAGAAAGAAGTTAGCTGATCTCAGGTCGACGGAATTGGTTCTCAGGTCGATGAACAAGAATTCCCAGGTCGACGAATACGATTTCTCTGGTCGACGAACTTTGACTTTGGTCGACAAAATCTGTTCTCTGGTCGACGATTGCTGTGTAGTTCCAGACTTGGAATTTTCTCTCCTTTTGTCCTCATTTTATAGCAGTAATTCCTGAATAATCAATGCTCATATTCTATGAATTTAGTCGTTAGAAGCAGCATTGATTATGGTCTCCATCAAGAATATTACTTGTCATTTTTAATAGGACAGTTGGGGAATTCATTAATGATATATTCTCTCCAGCCGCATTTCCATTCTCCAGGCAGTCAGCATTCAATGCTAAAGGATTTCAAAATTGAAAGGAGAATTAGACAGAGATATAAAAGAGATTTTTTTTTCTTTCAATCTAGTAGTCAGTAAGAACAGTAGAGACAGAGCACCAAAAAATATTCAAGCAAAACTCTGTCTTCATCAAGTGTTCATCCTCTAGCAAGCTTTCAAGAGACAATCAACTTCTATCTATCTACAGCTTCCTGGAGAAATCTTTAGAAGACCTACTCACCCTGCAAAGCTCTCATTCTTCCTGAATAGATCTTCATCTCAGGGGGAGCTTTAATACCTTCAAGGATCTACAAGTCTTTTCAGTTACTTTGTGAAAAAAGAAGACAATAACTTATTTTATTTGTTTTACCCCACTGTACACAGGGTTCTAGCTCCCCTCAAAAGTTTAACACTTGGTTGCAAGTCTCCTGATCAAAAGACTTGAATTGGTTTTTAGGCACATGATCAAAAGCCTGAAGGGTTTCCTGATCTACCTGAAGCAGATCTTGTGGTGACAGGCACCTGAGCAAAACACCTGATTGGTGGTAGGGCACCTGATCAAAAACCTGAGTGGATTTCTACCAGGGTGGTAGAAGAGTGGATGCACCCGAGTTTTAGGGGAACCACTATAAAAATTCTTGTGTCGTCTGTGATGCTCTCTCATTTTTATTATGTGTTGTTTGCTGTGTAGTTTAGTTATTTTTCTACACTCTCTGATTACACTTATAAGTATCTCTATTTTACTTATGCTCTCTCATTTTAAAACACTCTATTCACCCCCCCTCCCTCTAGAGTTAAAGAGTCTAACCTCACAGGTGTTATCAGTGCATACCACCAACTTCACATTGAATGCATGAAGTTTCAGCCATTTTATATTTTTTCACTATCACCCGACGATAGGTAGCTATCATGTGCAATATCTTCTCAAGCTATCACGTGTCCCACACCGCAATGACCATGTCGGGAATATGGAGATCACGGACGAATGTGGGGCCATCGCACGACGATAGCACTATCGCTTGGCGATACCGCAAAATAGTGTGCGTCGTGGCTGGATCGTGTTGAACATGACCGTCTTCACACTAATGTCATTTAGGCAATTTCCTGGTGATAAGTAGCTATCGCCAGTGATATCTTTTTGCAGCACTCAGCTTCTCATCTCCCATTCAAATCCATAGGAGTATTATAGCTGTTATATCTGCACAACAAAAAAACACTATGATCAAATACATTTGATATTTGTTATTCCCAAACCAAGGAGTGCGGAACACATACTCCAACACGCTCAACCACTCCAGAGCTAAGAGGGGGAAACTAGACCACTCTACATGAGCCTCGAGTGAGCCACAATAAGTACATTTATTTA
The DNA here is from genome assembly GCA_039583875.1 of Platanthera guangdongensis. Lineage (NCBI taxonomy): Eukaryota > Viridiplantae > Streptophyta > Magnoliopsida > Asparagales > Orchidaceae > Platanthera > Platanthera guangdongensis. The sequence continues at coordinate 127,390,779 of CM077155.1, read as the reverse complement.
ATACATGTATTTAAATTATATCATAATTTAAAAGAAGTAATAATATAATTAATAATTATTATATTTAAATTTTGTACTTTAATTTAAAATCCAATGATATAATTAATAAGTGAATTCATTTAAAAAAGGCTTAAAATGAAACAAAGTGGAACCATACTTATATAGCTTTCTTTAATTTATAGTTTAGAATTATAATTAATAGATCTAATTAATAATATAAATATGAGGAGAATGTAAGGTTATAATTAATTAAAGATAATATGACTAATAAATTTCTTAAATATAAAATACGCATAAATAAATAATAATGTTTATTTTGTGTTTTATTTTATTTTACTAATATTATTCAATTTAATAGTATTTTATCTATTTATTAAATAATATAAATTCAATTCCTCTATTTTAGGGGTGCAAATTTAGCCTGGGCCCGGTAGCCCGGCCTGGGTTTGCCTGGATTTGAGCCCAATTAAGTTTGGGCCTGGTGAGGCCTGGGCTAGACCAAAAGAGGCTCACCAGACCCGCAAATATGATCAGGGCTCGGCCAGATGCCCGGCCCAGGCCAGGCCCAGGACCGGTCGGGCATTAAAGCCCGCATAAAGCTGGCTGCGACCAGCATTTAAAGCTCGAAAGAGCCAGCATTTAATGCTGGCCGCTAGCATATAATGCTGGCCGCTAGCATTTAATGCTGGCAAGACAACCAGCATTTAATGCTGATAATGCTAAACTCAGCCCAAATGCTGGGTTGCCGGGTTAGGGGCCTGGTTGGTCCAGATATAAAAGGCCCAACAGGCTCCCTTTTTTCATTATGGCCTGGGCCCGGCTTGGGCCCGATTTGAGAAGGGCCCGACCTGGATCTGGCAGTAAACAAGCCCAGGCCCAGGGGGTCCGAGCCTATATTGGGCCCGCTGGGCCTTATTTTCACCCCTACTCTGTTTTGATGGCTTACAAAAATTATATTGCATTTAAAATTAAAATGTATTAATGATGGGCCCGCTTACATATTGATACACACAAATAAAATAAATGCGCCCCCATCCACGGGATGTGGTTATAGAAAAACCTCCCCACTATGGTATAATCGTCCGATAGTAGGGGAGCGACGGAGGCATAACCACCCCGACCTAGCCTCCCTAACCGGCATGCGAAGGGTCGCGTCCTTTGGCCGCCTATATCGGGCTTCCCACCGCCAATGTGCGAAGGGTCACACCCTCTAGCCACCCAGATTGGGTGGCCCTCCTTTGGTGCATGAAGGGACGCGCCCTCTAGCCTCCCAGGTAGGGCAGCCCTATGCCGGCACGCAAAGGGCTGCCCCCTCTGGCCGTCATGATCGGACGACCCTCCGCTAGCGTGCAGAGGGCAGCTCCCTCTACCCGCCTAGATAAGGTGGTCCTCCGCCGGCACGCGAAGGGCCGTACCCTATGGCCGCCCAAATAGGATGGCACTCTCTGAATTCCTAACATGTAATTCATAAAGAATTACCACGGGATTTAGTTCAATCTCCAATATTAAATAAAGCACCATCAAAAACGGAATAAAAAATCAAAATTTATGCATAAAACTTACAACAACTCTCCCAATGAGCTCTATCGAAGAAGGTACAGATATCTATTATTTAGAAATTTATAACAGTTTTTGAAATTTATGAGTAGCTATACACCTAGAGGGGGGGGGGGGAATAGGTCTTCTAGTCTTTTTGAACAACCTTTGACTTTGGTTGGTTGTGTGTTTGATTATTATGTTAGTTTTCAAGACAAGAACAGCACATCGGATTTTATAGTGGTTTCCCAAGATATGAGTGCATCCACTTTCCCTCCCACCTTTCTAACAGTGCGTTAGACAAGGAAATATTCTCCAAACTCAGCTCAAAGACCTTACAATGCAGATCCCTTAGGATCTCTAAGGCTTCCTTCAGGCCCTACCTCAGGCTCAGAGTAATCTCTACTCCTACAACTTAGTGACTCTCCAGAACAGCTACCTCAAGCTGATGAGAAAGCCCTACAACTCAGGTGAGGAGGATAGCCCTACATTCAGAGATAATTAATCACCTACCTAAGATCTCGACAAGATCCTACCTCAGGCACCTAGGACTTACCTTAGATCTACACCAGGATCCTATCTCTCAGCCTTTATATTTTAGGCTTACAATTCAAATCAATAATGATCCTATAGAAAGAGTAAATGGTTGTAAATCTTCAAGTTTAATCTGCTTGTGCTGAGAACCCAAGTACAGAGCTCTATTTCTCTAAGCCTTTTGATGTACCAGTGTTCAGTGCTGAGGCCTTGAGGATGAACAACCCCTTGAGTTTGCTCTGTTTCTCCTTCTTGTATAGAAAACAAGTTCTCTGTTCTTGCTATTGAAGACTAATGGATTATTTTTCAATTGTTGATTTATTCAAATAGCTAGCCTTGGTCTGAATCTCACAGAACTTCTTGTTAATCCCAGCTTCAAGGATTTTCCAGCTTGATGGAGACAAAGAAGATGACCAAAAAGATCTTTTTGATTTCTCGAAAAGATCCTTGTTGGGTATTGTATCCACAATTACCTGGATTTGAGGAAGCCACCTGTCAAGCTAAGATGAATTCCCAATGTATTTGATGAAACCTTTTAAGTTGTGCTTGCAGTTATTCCACGCTAAGTACATACCAATGTCAGGGTGCAGTAGGTCAATATACATAGGTCTGCGCGACGTAATCCCTCGTTGAGCAGATCAGTGTGTTGGCCTACGTGTACTCTCTCTATTAGAGTGTACTTATTTTCAAGTATAGGGCTATAATAACGCAAGAGCAGACAAGGAGCAAGGATGGGTCAAAGAGCAGATCATGGGTGGAAAGACGAAAAATCATCTAAGTGTTAATCGACGAGAATCACCAAGTGATTCTCGCCGATTCGGCGAGAATCACTGGCTGATTCTCACCGAATCGTCGAGAATCACTGGCTGATTCTCGCCGACTCTTTCCGGCTACATCAGAGCATGCAAATCTGTCGCCAAGTCAAAACCGTCGAGAATCACTGGCTGATTCTCGCCGAATCGTCGAGAATGACCTTCGATTCTCGCCGCCTCGACGAGAATCACCTTCGATTCTTGCCGATTTTGCCTTGGGCGAATTTCTACTGTTCACTGGACCGGATCAGATGTCAAGGCGCTGTTTTGAACCAGTTTTACGGTTTCTTCTGATGGGACCCACAACGATCATAAAGAAGTATTCTACTGTATAAATACTCGCTTTTTTTTAATAGTAAATCAATTAAGGAAGATTTGAAAAAGACGAAGCTGAGCCGCCGACGTGACCTAGATCGCGAAATCTGCTCCGCCGCCGTCGCCGCTCGAGCCTATAGATCATCGGCTTTGATCGTGGTCGCTTCCAGATCTCCGGCGACAGAAGCTCAGCCAAGCACAGCGTCTCACGCGTCTAACCAGAGATCCCTTGTCTCTTGATTCGTTGATTGGGAAAACCTTCCCCTTCCGAATCGATCGAGAGGATCGATCCTAGTGTGACCGTTGGAAGACCTTGCTAGCTTTTCTACGAAGATTGAATCTCCAAAGTACAGCAGCCGCACACCATTTTCGCCGTCGATCCCTAGAACCAAGCCGCCGCCCTTCTTACCGCCGCCGGTTTCGGGTAGATTCTCTCCAAGTGAGATCTAGGGTTGTGGACTCTTCGTTGACTTCAAGAACACGTCATCAAACGAAGAGGGACACCTTAGTCTCCATAAGTTTTTTGTATTTCTTGTACATTCTATTTTCATTCTTGTTGTAAAGGAACGTTGGTTCCTAGTTGTAAGGGTTGGGTGCAACCCGTGTTGTGCGAGTGGTGACTCCTACGTGTGGAAGGGTTCCTTCCGTTAGTGCAAGGATAGATTTCAATCCTGTTGGTGAAGTGACCGAGTCGTCCCTGGTTGGGAGATAGGTCGAAGGGGGAAAGTGGATGTACCCAAATCGGGGAACCACTATAAATTGCTTGTGTCCTTTCTGTGCTGTGTTGTTTTGTTTTCGTGTGCAGGTATAATTTTATTCCGCAAAAACACTGCAAGACACCTATTCCCCCCCCCCATAGGTGAAGGTAGTTGACACTAGGTGGACTTTCAAGTGGTATCAGAGGGAGGTTACTCATCAAAAAGTTTCACACCTTGAGTAGAATCCTGCCACCAGTGTCAAAACCATGGAGCTGGATCATGGGATCTCTCCACTAAGACTTCCCACGTGCATAAAGGAGTATTATCCCATCTGGAAGATGAGAGTGTCCTATCACTTGGAGGCTATCGATCCTCGAGCATCTCTCATCTTGGAAGAGGGTCCATTCATTCCTATGAAGAACTCCGGCTCTGGAAAGGATATCCAAATCCCCAAGTGTATTACTGAGATGTCGGAGACTGAACTCTCATTATTTAACCTGGACAAGATGATTCGTCAGATCATCATGGATGTTTGGTCTGGACCTTCTCGATCTAGATTGGAAAAGTGTGGGACGGCCAAATCTATGTGGGTAACCATCTCAGATCTCATGGGGGGATCAGAGAAAGCAGGGATCTGCTGTCAGCAAGAGGATGAAGCCTATGTGGGGGTCCTCGCCTCTGAAGATGAAGGCAAGGATCAATCGGACAGCATCAGCGCTCCGGTGTCCTTGTCAGAGACTGAAGAAGAAATTGAGAAAAGCAGTTCTGATGAAGCTGACACAACGGTATCTAGCGATAGTGACAATAACTCTGAAGAGCAGGTAACTTCTTCATCTTGCCCATTTTCTCTTGAAGTTCCTGAAGACATGAATTGTCACCCTTCAGAAAATCCTGATTCCCTGAAGAGAGCCCTTCAGAAAAGTAATCTACTTGTTGAGGAGCAAGCTCAGGAGATTGCTCGGCTGAAGATCTTGTTGGTTCTCCAATTGGCATCCAACAAGGTCAAGGACTCTAAAATCTCAGATCTAGAGAGTAGTCTAGAGAATGAGAAAAGGATAGTATCCAACTTTTCCAAGGTTGATGCTATCAAGAGAAAGGAAGAAAATGGGTGGATCTCCCGAATTATTAATTCTTGGAGAAATGGGGAAACAGTATTCAGACCCCCCACTCCAGGCAGGAAGGGTACTCATCATACCTTAAGGTATGATCACAGGAACAACCGTGGTCACTGCAAGGGTGATCTGCCCTCATGTGGAGACACCTATAGTGCAAGGGCTGTCATGGCCACCCTTGAAAGAATACCTAAGGCTCATTCTGAACCCTTTGTATTCTCGGCCACTACCCCAACTCGGCATGAATCTGCTGGTATCAGCTCTCAGTGCGCTCCTCACCTCCCTAGGACACAGGAAAGGGAGGTTAGAAGTCATTCAGTTGTTCTCATGGGGCCTCTGGAAGGGTGCTGACTGAAAGGAAGGCACCACCTCCCAGGCCTCATGACGCTCGCTACATGCATTCCTTCCACCCTTCCAAGTGTCATAGTGGAAGAAGAAATTTTGTGAGCAGATCCGGCTCTATCCTGTTTGGACCTAGGACCATAACTACCTCAGTCACTGGATCACGTCGGAAACGGAGGTACAACATTCACACGTGTTGGTGCTGTGGCAAGGTGGGACACTTTGCTATAGACTGTTGGCGCAACCCCTCTGTGTCAAGGGCAAGGGCTTATCCACATCTTCTGGGCAGAGGTAGTCTTCCTGACAGGATTTCTGAGGGAAGACATTCGAGTTTTCATGCTAATAAGAACCTAGGACCCAATACATGTTGGGTTCCTAAGGTAAGGTAACACTCTTTTGCAGGATAGTCTAGGTTCCCGTAAATATAATGGGAACTAGACAGAAGATGTTTCAAGAATGCATTGGAATAAGTATCTGTAATAACAGAAGCACTATCTACAATGGTATACTCAAATTGAAAGCTTGGTATACTTTAACCAGAGGGGTTGAATGATAAATCTTATAATCCCAGGTATTTTTGATCAGCTCCAATATTTGAGTCATATTGTGTCGACATTTACATATATATATTTATATATATACACATATATGTGTATACACCTAAGGAAAGGTTAACACTATAAAAATAACCCTTAGATACATTATTGAAGATTTATCTGTAAATTCACTGTTAGATTCGAGAATAAACATCTACAGGCATAAATCAGTTCACTGAAAATTAAAGAAGATACGTCATTGGAAATCACTAAAACTTACAATTGTCATCAAGAAATGTATGGAAAAACCCCTTCCAAACCCAAAATAGATTAGTATTAAGAAATATATATATTTAGAAGATTTTAAACCGTCTCAATATCAGAAGATTTCGAGAATCCGGCATGCCTCTTAACTCGTAGATTTCTATTGAAGAATCCCTTCGATTTCGATTTAGAAAAACTCCCGCCGATCCCTCGTATTTCTCATTTCGCTCGAAAACCCGACGATATCGCGCAGGAATCCCGCCGACCCTTCATATTCCTCATTTCCGTCGAAGTTCCTCATTTTCGTCGATATCCCGCAGGAATCTAGCCTCCTCTTCCGTCGATATCCCGCAGGACTCCCGCCTCCTCTTCCGTCGATACCCCGCAGGAATCCCGCCGCTTCTTCCGTCGAAATCTCGTAGACCTCTCGACTCATCCAAGTATTTCTCCGCGGCTTCGATCAAACAAGGAAGCAAGCTCCTCCAGGTTTTCCGTCATCTCCGTCGACTCTCATCTCCTCCACTTTTGGGTAATCACCTCCTCACCCTTACAGTGACTTACTGTTAGTGTAGCTTCCCTCTTGATTTTTGATTAGGCGTAGACTTGGGATCCCCTCCCTAGGTTTGCAATGGCTCCAAGGACAACCGCCGGCCTGGTCACTGGATGTGAGTTGGTTCGAACCGGGTTCTCACATGCCTCGGATGAGTTCAGTGTAAGATCCCCCTCCCCCTTACCAAGGAGGGCAACCGGATCTTATGCCCAGAACCGCCGTCTTACGGTGACACTAACTCACGGGTTAGTCGACACCGCAACACGCCGATTCTGCCGGCTAGTACGATCATAAACCTGTAGGCCAATATGAGAAGAAAGAAGTAAACTGTATATAAAAACCATCAGTCCACAAGTCACAGTACAATCATGTGAAAGAAATGAATAGTACAATAGTCTACAATAGAGTACAAATGAAAGAGTAAAAAGGGCTTATGCCCAGTACATCAAATCTCTCTCACACAAAATCATAAATGCGGAAGCTATACTAGAACATCAAGACTCGTCCCACCTGAGGACGCACAGTAGTGGTAGTAGCCTGCTGAAGCGGTATCTGCTCCTCATGTCCTGCCTCCTCGACGTGCTGGTGCTCCATCTCCACGGGCTCCTAAAAATAGTTGGTCACCGACCATTAGTCAAAAAGACTAAGTCGTTTCCTCCGCACCTCGCCCCGCAGCTCCTAGGCACCGAGCGGAAGGACGAAGCGGAGGACAACAAGGGGTAGCAAAATGGAAGCAGGTGACAATATCTATCTAGAGTGGTACTAAGTAATGAAATTCTACTCTAGCAATGCTAAGTACAGTACAAGTAGTAAGTAAGAGCGGTGCAGTAAATGAAAGTAAAGAAACAGCAGTATGAACAAGTAAATAAGCTAAGCTACCACTAAGCTATCACCACAAACGTACCCTAACTTATATAAATGCCCATACAAATATATAAGTTAGGATTTCCAGGAAATTTAACTTATCATATAAAAGAGCCCATACTAATTTATATGATAAGGATCTATGAAGCGTATGACCTAATATGAATGAATGATATGATGCAATTTATGCGCAGGCAAGTGCAACTCACACACAACGACTCTGTGATCACAGACCTTTAGTTCCCACTTTTTGAGAGCTAGCATCACTCTCGGGTACCACCGCTGTGGCTACGGCAGCAGCGGAGCGGGCGTCTCCGCTTCTAGACCGGTATGCACACTACCAAGCCTTAGACCCCTCTCATACGCCTCTGTACACGTCCAAGGTGCACTCTAGAGTCTCGCGTACGTACTTTGCTGACAAACCCGTCAGTCTTGTTGGGTCGGATGTGTGTTATCGGGGATCGTCCTCCAGACCGCGGTGTAAAACAACCCACTGGCCCCTCTAACTCTCACAACCGCCTGGTGCACCGTACTGCCATCGGTGTGATGAACGGCCAGTACCGCATGCCCCGCCACAATATTTATGCACATGCAAGTAATTCATACCGAGCCTCCTGCTCGTAGGACCAAAACCCGTCCTGAATCCCTCAAACCCAAACCCGGGTGAGAACGCACATTAGTGCCTTTATGCCAACTCCCTCAAACCCCAAACGGGTGAGCATATATCATGAATCTCTCCAACCCCCACACGGGCGAGAAGGTACAATAATGTCCTAACCTATTAAACTACTCTTGTCTACGGTTTATTATACTTAGAGATTTAAGGTTAATCCCAGGACTGCCCCCGGTATTCCCTGTGAAGGGCTCTCAAGGGGCACTAGGAACTGTGTTGGGGTTACGCCCAGCATTCCCTTTCGCAAGGATACTTATTTTAGTTGATGACTACCCATGTATCTCCCCAGCTCTCCTTATTGCTCTAGTACAACCCTAGTGACTTAAGGTGTTACCGGGATGCCGACGGTCTTCCGCCGATCCCCACTCCAGTTGCTAGCTAAGACTTGCACTTTTGATCCCTCACTAAGACAACTCTACCCACCAGGGTTACTCATGTTGAACTCTCTCTTATTTCTGCCGATGATCAATCCCCTGGTAACCCCTAAGGCAAGACCTATTTGTGTTATATGCAGACCATGACCTATGGTTACCCTAAAAATGTGATCTTCCAAACCTTAAGGCATCTTGCCTCTAAATATTTATCCTAAGGTGTTATGGACTAAGGGAACTACCCTAGGAATTCTCATAATTTTTCTTGGCCAAATAGTCCTTTAATTAATTCTTTTAATTTAAATGCTAGGTCACTTTACACATGAAGTAGTTTGATTAAGTATCCACTGACCTAGGGAATTTTGCCTGAGATGTATATTGACAAAATATTGCTGCCTACAGAATTTCATAATTTTTCTTAAATTATTTATTATCATTTTCCATTTAATATCAATTCCACACAAATTCCATTTTCCAAATGATGTATAGGCATTATGTACTCAAAAATTACAGAGCTTTTAGGACACTAATTTATGACTATTGGCAGAGTATCATCAACATTTATTGTAAAATGGCCTATAGGATTCCATTATAAGATATTTACCAAAATGTCATTGTACCAATTTAACACAAACAATGCATCCATTAATTCTGAGAAATTTATTCAAAACTAATAATAACATTTTATAGCAATAGAATAAATTCCACATTTTTCAGAAGTATATATCCATCATTTCAAGAATTAATAAGATAAGGGTAAAATGGGGAATTTAGGGTATCTACTCCAAAGGTTCTTCCAAACAGAGAAATCATATTTTTCCTAAGTCAAATGTGACAGCATCTATGCCTTGGCAAAATTGTTTGAATTTGTGCTTGAAGAAACCCTATTTTCCAATTTTATTTCCAAAATAGCTATATTTAAAATAAATTCCAATAAATAGAATTTTGATTCCAAAAATTCCATTATTAATTTGAGGGATGAAATTTACCCTAATGAACCACTGTAAATAATTTCATGTCCTTTGCATGTCACCATTGGGCTGAACACACCAATTTGCATTTTTGCTATTAGCACACCAAGGCTAAACATAGGCTAGCACATGTAAGTGGATTCCCCAACATGCAATGAACCCAAGGTGCTGAAAATTTTATCATGCACCAAGGATGACCCCACTGACCCACCACCAAAATTTGGGGCCATGGGGAGGAGTAGAACTCCATATATGTCATTTATTTATATTTTGCTATTTTACCAAACACTATAGGACAATATTCTCTAAAAATTCCTAAATTTTGGCAGGAGCTACGTATGCCCTAATCATGCATGTGCCCAAAATTTGGGGCCATGGTGATCAATAGTTTGACCTAGGCATCCAATTTAATTTCTGTCCTACCCTAGGACCAGTCCTAGGAGAAATGTCCTACAGGACTGTACACTACACCAGAATATATGTTTAGAGTGGCATATTAAAGGTAAGACCCCTGGCTACATTTTTCATTAAGGGGCAAAGTTCTGTAAATGCCTCTAAGAGGCCTAAAGTTAACATTCAATGTAACTGAAAAAGTGTGACAGAAATCATACTATTCAATACATTAAATTAATTCATTTCAATAACTGCGCACGAATCTTAAAGCTTATCCGACGGGATCTGGTCATCGTCTACCTCCAGCCAACGACTGAGATCGAGCCGACCTGGAGCAACTTTGCCGGCAGTTTCCGGCCAGCTGAGACGGCGCCACCTCCGGCCAACGGTGCCATCACCTTCACGGTGGTGGTGGCTATCATTTCCCGGCGATGGGACGGCGGGAGACGGCGGCGACGGCGATCCCGAGCGGTTTCAAAAGCTTGGAATTCTCTCGATTTTCTCACATGGCATCGGGCTCAGTTGAGCCCGATATCTCTCCTATTTGATCTAAGATGCTAGTACGGGTAGAGGTGAAGTGAAACGCACCTGAATCGAGGCTTGGCTGCGGGTCAGGCGGCGGTTTGCCGTGGTGGTGGTGCGCCGGCGAGCTCCACCCCGAAAGCTCAAATCTCCACCGTTCTCCATGATTAAGCAGTCGAATTCCACTCCTTTCGGCCTTCTGAAGCTAATGGTGAGCTCTGTTTCGACTGAGGTGGGCTATAAGTGGAGTTAACTCCAAGGTGAGCTCGGTTTGAGCATTGGAGGTTTCACCCATGGTGCAATGTGGCTCACTGCCTTGGTTTTCTGCTGGAAATGAAGAGGGGAGGTCGGCCACCTGGTTTTGGGCAGCCAAAACCAACTGATGGGGTGGCCATGTGGCCACCATTTTCTTCATTTCCCTTTCTCTCTCCTCTTCTCCTAAAATCCCAATTTTACCCCCCTTGCATGTACTCTCTCTCCTGATTTAGAGGGGTAGGACTGGTCTTGTTCACTTGGGCTGACTTTGGGCCAATTTTAGTGGGCTTGGTCCAAGGGGAAATGGCTTGGCCTTCATTTCACTCTTTAGGTCAATTTGTTGACCAAATTGACTTTTAGGGTTGACTGGTCAACCATGGTGGGTGGACTGACCCCACTTGGTGGAAATGGGTCTAGTGGCACCACCCAACTTGGTTTGGGTCAAGGGGGTGCCCCACTTAGGTTAATTAGGCCTATGAGTGTGGGTTTGACCAAATTAAGCCCAAGGTTGACTTTGGTCAATTGGGGTCAAAATGTTGACCCAGTGACATACCCTAGGGTCCACTTAGATTGTCTTTAGGGTTAGGGAAATATGGTGGGGTCATGGTGTGGCTAGGGTCCCCACTTAGGCTAGTTTGACCTAGTTTGACTATGGTCTTATAGTGGGCCCCACATGGCTACCACCCACTACCTAGGGTCAAACCTAGTTGATCTCCTTAAGTCTCACCCCATGTCTAACCCAATCTAAGTTGAGGGGTCTAGAAGTAACATGGGATGTTACAAATTCCAATAAACAAGAAAATAATTTCGTCCCCGAAATTTAAGTTCGGGTCTACGGGGTTCAATTTGCAAGAATCATCAAGAAATTTAAAAGCATAACTTAAATGTACCTGATGCGAATAGCTCCGGGTGTTGCTCCAGCATCAGATCCCTCGGCTCCCAAGTGTGCTCCTCCCGTCCATGGTTGGACCACAGCACCTTTACAAGAGGGACCTTCTTCTTCCGCAACACTCGGATGGCTGTATCGTCAATCCGGATTGGCTCCAATCTCACTGATCTGTCAGGCTCTACCGGTCCGGCTGTAGTAGTAATGTGCTGCTCCGGCCGAAGGAGAGATCTTCGTAAGGAAGAGACATGAAAGACGTCATGTAATGCACCCAACTCCGGTGGCAGCTGCAGTCGGTAAGCCAAGGGGCCGATCCGCTCCAGGATCAGGTAGGGCCCCATGTATCGTGGACTGAGCTTCTTGTGCCTCCGCACCCGAGAAACACCGCGTACTGGACGTATCTTCAAGAATACCCTGTCTCCAACTTGGAACTCCACCTTCCGGTGCCGAGCATCATAATACTTTGCCTGCCTGCTCTGGGCCTCCAGTAGCCGATCCCTGATCAATCGAATCTGAGCCTCAGTGTCCTCTATATAATCAGATCCCAGAGCCCTGGTATCCACATCCTGAACCCATGATAGCGGTGTCCGGCATCTCCTCCCATAAAGCGCCTCGTATGGAGCCATCCTGATGCTAGCCTGGTGGCTATTATTATACGAGAACTCGATCAATGGCAGCAGCCTCTCCCAAGGCTTCCCCGTATCCAATATGCATAATCTGAGCAGGTCCTCCATGGTCCGGATGGTCCGCTCGGTCTGTCCGTCGGTCTGCGGGTGGAAGGCGGTACTAAAGGTAAGCCGAGATCCCAAATAAGCATGCACGGCCCTCCACTCGCTCGAAGTGAACCGACCATCACGGTCCGAAACAATAGTCCTGGGGATACCATGATATCTGATGTACTGCTCCACAAATAGTCTCACCAGGACTGCAACTGGGGCATCCTTCCGAACTGGTATAAACCGCGCTACCTTGGTCAATCTGTCCACTATAACCCATATAGAATCATGCCCAGAGTGGGAGCGAGGCAATCCGTGTATAAAGTCCATAGCAATGTCCTCGAACTTCCACTCTGGAACTGGCAGTGGCTGTAGTAAACCTCCCGAGCTCTTGCATTCTGCCTTCACATGCTGGCAGGTCTCGCAATGGGTCACAAAATCCGTGATCTCCCTCTTCATCCCGGGCCAATACATAGATCTCCGCAAATCTGCCCACATCTTGGTGATGCCGGGGTGCACTGAATATCTCGAACAATGTGTCTCTCGGAGTATGTCCTCCCGGATACTGCCTCCTGCTAGTATGTAGATGCGTCCCCGGAACCTAAGAAGATCATCCTGTAGCATGTAGTCCTCTACCCTGCCCCTCTCTAAGGCACTGAAAATCGGCTGTAACGCAGCATCCAGCCTCTGATGTGCTCGGATGCGCTCCTGTATATCATCGCCGCTGATCACTGAGCTCAAATACTCTCTATATACGACTGGCTCGGTCTCGGACACCATGGTGATGTGCATGTCCTCCATCATCTGTAGCAGCTCTAAAGACATCAATCGGGGCTCCGGTCCAGAAGTGCCGGCCCTCCTGCTCAAAGCATCCGCAACCGTGTTCGCTTTCCCCGGGTGATAGTGGATCTTGTAATCATAATCACAGAGGAACTCCAGCCACCTCCTCTGTCTCAGGTTTAGGTCCTTCTGCGTATCGATATACTTGAGATTCTTGTGATCTGAAAAGATGTCACAATGAATCCCGTATAAATAATGCCTCCATATCTTTAGGGCGAAAACCACAGCCCCGAGCTCTAGATCATGTACTGGATAGTTATGCTCATGCTTCTTCAACTGTCTCGAAGCATAAGCAATAACGTGTCCATGCTGCATCAGGACTGCACCCATCCCCTGATAAGAGGCGTCCGTGTAGATCTGGAATCCTTCGCTCCCTGATGGAAGCGCAAGAATGGGGGATGAGATGAGTCGGTCCTTCAGCTCCTGAAAAGCCGTCTCACACCGCTCTGACCAAACAAAATCTGCGTCCTTCTTTGTCAAGGACGTGAGGGGGAGTGCTATCCTCGAGAACCCCTCCACGAACTTGAGGTAATAGCCTGCTAGTCCCAAGAAACTGCGGATGTCAGAAGCGGTCTTCGGCCGTGGCCAATCCCTCACTGTCTCTATCTTGGTCGGGTCCACTGCTTGTAACACCTCCCCTATAATGGACGTATAATATGGGTCCGGCCGGGGCCCCACAACATACGAACGCCACAACTTTAGTATTAAAAGTTGATATAGCTACCCAAACTCAAAACACTTGCACAACACAGCGGAAAACCAAGCACAGCTAGAAGTTATCCACTAACCAAAAGAGTAAACAAATGGCCTTAACGCCTTACATCAAATATCCAAAAGTGAACAGTCCATCAAACATGAATGTGCTCAGCACTCCTAATCTACCTCGGCATGCAAGCCGGACAAAATAGTCTCAAACATACATCAATCAAAAGTAGTGCTACAGAAGAGAAAACACATCATGGGCTTAGGCCTTTTTGGCCGGCGTGCTAGCTCCTGCATGCGATCCTTGCCCTGTAAAAATATTAGTAACGTGGGTCAGCAAAGGCTGACCTCAAACTGTGTAACAACACATCTCCTCCCGGCCGCCCCTAACGGACCCCGGGGAACCCTCCAACCTGCAAGTCAGCACTTCATATGCAATATAAATTTCTATAAATAGAAAAGCATTAAAACAGGCTTGGATGTCTCAATCAACAAACATGTTCTCTACTGGTTGAGCATATAAAGAAAGGGCCTACTATGCAACATGAATGCAACACCCGGGCTTCACCCAAGGTACCCTACAGCGTATGCATCTAGCACAACATCACATCACTTGGGTACTCACACTTCCCCAATTGGCATAAAGCCGCAAACACTAAGGGAGTCACCTCTCCCTTAAACGGCGCACAGGCCGCCACAAGGAATTTTTGCCAAGGCCCCACCCGCTCGTGGGCTTAGCCCCGGGCTTGCCTGCAAGCTCTGACGTCTCATGTCAGGATTCCAACAAACACAGACCGACCGATTCTAAGAAGCCTTGCTGGACCCCACCCGCTCATGGCCTCTTTGCCCGGGCTTGCCCCAAGCTTGGCATTCTCGTCAGTCTCACTGAAGGGGGCTAGTCTCGCCGGGACACTCTCCACACATGACGCACATGTCACGGGATAGCCAGCCGACCACGGAGACATAGCCACGCCTTGGCACAACACAACCAAGACTAAACACATCGCAATCCCTCTTTGTACCGCAGCGTTCCCGCGCACCAAGGAAAACATCTCCAACTCGTGCGGAGCTAACCTTGTCCACCAAGGAAACCATCTCCATTCTCATACGGAGCTAACCTTGTCAAGGAAACCATCTACCACCACGAGGAGCTAACCTTGTCCGGGTTCGACTACATGTACTCTTTTCAAGCAAACGGGACAATCACCACCACAACACAAATGTCATCTTGCCGCATCGGAAATCTCTACGAATCCCTAAGTTCATATGCAACATCACCGAGTCGGACTAACGGTCGCGACTACGGCTTCTGTAACACCCCAGTTTTTGCAAGAGGTTCAGTCTGCAGTGTTGAAAATTTTTGGGTTCTGGCAGGAGGCATACGGCCTGCGACACGGGCGTGTCGCAGGGCGTGTCTAGGCCGTGTCGACACTCGATCCAAGTGTCGACACTTTGTGCTCGACAGAGTGTCGAGAGTGAGGCACACGGCCTGCGACACGGGCGTGTCGCAGGGCGTGTCGAGGCCGTGTCGACACTCGGCCCAAGTGTCGACACTTTGTGCTCGACAGAGTGTTGAGAGTGAGGCACACGGCCTGCGACACGGGCGTGTCGCAGGGCGTGTCGAGGCCGTGTCGACACTTGGCCCAAGTGTCGACACTTTGTGCTCGACAGAGTGTCGAGACTGGGGCACACGGCCTGTGACACGGGCGTGTCACAGGGCGTGTCCCGCTTGGTCGACGATCTTCGCTCGACGTTTTTCCGCGGTGTCGACACAAAGCCTGTCGACGGGTGTCGAGACTTGGCACACGGCTTGGGACACGGGCGTGTCCCAAGCCGTGTCACCTCTCGGGTTGGTGTTGGGGCCGTGTCGTTGGAGACACACGGCAGGCCACACGGCCGTGTCACTGGGGACACGGGTGTGTCGGATTGAACACGGGCGTGTCGAATGCCCGTGTCTGATTCCAGGCGCGTCGATTTGAGACGGCGAATGAGGCACACGGCCCTGGACACGGGCGTGTGCCAGGCCGTGTTCGGCCCAGGTCTTTTATTTTTCAGGCGAATCGCGGCCAGTCTTTTTCTGGTTTTGGGATCTAACGGTTCAGGCCATCTCCTGGGGAGTTAAGACCGAATTCAGGGTTGGAAACCCTCATTTGTTTTCCAAGTTTCTCTTTCTAAGATCTTGAGAAAACCTAGAGCAAGGAGGAAGAAGAAGGTCTTGGGCTGTAGGAAGGGTTTCGGTGCTCCAAATCGCGAGCCGAGTCCGGATCCGTGAAGCTTAGACCGTTGCGAAGATTTCTATCCGGCTATTTTGCCATGGCAAGAAAGAGGAGTCGGAAGGTAACGACATCTCTCCTCTCGGTCTTTAGGATGCACGTTTTAGCATCATCTAGTTTTCTTTTCTCTAATTTTTGGGCACCAAACTCTCAAATGAGAGGGGTTTTGGCTTGCCAAGTTTCAAGAGAAACTTCCGGGTCGATTGAGTCCATCCCCGGCATATCTTTGCATTAGAGATCCGCTTCGCTAGTGGATTAGGCATGGTGGGTGAAGCCGTAGTCGCGACCGTTAGTCCGACTCGGTGATGTTGCATACGAACTTAGGGATTCGTAGAGATTTCCGATGCGGCAAGATGTCGTTTGTGTTGTGGTGGTGATTGTCCCGTTTGCTTGAAAAGAGTACATGTAGTCGAACCCGGACAAGGTTAGCTCCTCGTGGTGGTAGATGGTTTCCTTGACAAGGTTAGCTCCGTATGAGAATGGAGATGGTTTCCTTGGTGGACAAGGTTAGCTCCGCACGAGTTGGAGATGTTTTCCTTGGTGCGCGGGAACGCTGCGGTACAAAGAGGGATTGCGATGTGTTTAGTCTTGGTTGTGTTGTGCCAAGGCGTGGCTATGTCTCCGTGGTCGGCTGGCTATCCCGTGACATGTGCGTCATGTGTGGAGAGTGTCCCGGCGAGACTAGCCCCCTTCAGTGAGACTGACGAGAATGCCAAGCTTGGGGCAAGCCCGGGCAAAGAGGCCATGAGCGGGTGGGGTCCAGCAAGGCTTCTTAGAATCGGTCGGTCTGTGTTTGTTGGAATCCTGACATGAGACGTCAGAGCTTGCAGGCAAGCCCGGGGCTAAGCCCACGAGCGGGTGGGGCCTTGGAAAAAATTCCTTGTGGCGGCCTGTGCGCCGTTTAAGGGAGAGGTGACTCCCTTAGTGTTTGCGGCTTTATGCCAATTGGGGAAGTGTGAGTACCCAAGTGATGTGATGTTGTGCTAGATGCATACGCTGTAGGGTACCTTGGGTGAAGCCCGGGTGTTGCATTCATGTTGCATAGTAGGCCCTTTCTTTATATGCTCAACCAGTAGAGAACATGTTTGTTGATTGAGACATCCAAGCCTGTTTTAATGCTTTTCTATTTATAGAAATTTATATTGCATATGAAGTGTTGACTTGCAGGTTGGAGGGTTCCCCGGGGTCCGTTAGGGGCGGCCGGGAGGAGATGTGTTGTTACACAGTTTGAGGTCAGCCTTTGCTGACCCACATTACTAATATTTTTACAGGGCAAGGATCGCATGCAGGAGCTAGCACGCCGGCCAAAAAGGCCTAAGCCCATGAAGTGTTTTCTCTTCTGTAGCACTACTTTTGATTGATGTATGTTTGAGACTATTTTGTCCGGCTTGCATGCCGAGGTAGATTAGGAGTGCTGAGCACATTCATGTTTGATGGACTGTTCACTTTTGGATATTTGATGTAAGGCGTTAAGGCCATTTGTTTACTCTTTTGGTTAGTTGATAACTTCTAGCTGTGCTTGGTTTTCCGCTGTGTTGTGCAAGTGTTTTGAGTTTGGGTAGCTATATCAACTTTTAATACTAAAGCTGTGGCGTTCGTATGTTGTGGGGCCCCGGCCGGACCCATATTATACGTCCATTACAGGGGAGGTGTTACAATTTGGTATCAGAGCCAGGTTAGATTCAAGGTCAGTGCGTAGAGAAGTTATCCACATAAGAGTAATGCGGGACCATGAGTGTCCGTATGTTTTAGTCTTGAGATTGGAGACTAATCCCTTATTTCTTGTCTTCCTGAAGAGTGCAAGCAACGAGGCGGGCACTTCAAGAGCAAGGGATGATCTCTCGGCGAGCAGTGCTACTGCTCCAGGTCTTTTGGGCACGGGTGTAGACCCGGCCGACTTCTGCCGCATGCTTGCAGAAGCGATGGTGGCAGCTCAAGCTGCAGCAGCGGCTCAGGTGGCAGCCCCTGCCACACCAGATACGGCAACGGCCGTGCCAGGAGCAGAAGCCAGGCGAGTGGAGCCTTTGGCGGAGAGGGTAGTTGTCGGACATGGAGACCGACACATGAAGTATTTCCTGAGTTTCCATCCCCCGTCTTTCAAGGGTGTTGGAACGCCAACGGATGCGGAGGACTGGTGGGTTCGCATTCAAGAACTGTTGAGGGCGGCAGAGACGCCAGAGGAAAAGAAAGCTGAGTATGCGGCGTTCATGTTGGAAGGAGACGCCAAGTTGTGGTGGGTGAGCCATAGCGGCCGCCAGTTTCCGGGACGCACCCCGTCAGTGGAAGAGTTCGGGGACGCTTTTCTTAAGAGGTATATCCCAGTTTCAACACGATTGGCCCTGCAGAGGCAGTTTCTGCATCTAATGCAGCGAGACAAGACAGTGGATGAGTACGTGCAAGAGTTCACCCGTTTGGGTCGTTATGCGGGAAAGACAATGGCGGATGATGTAGAGAGGGATAACCTCTTCTACCAAGGGTTGAGGGAAAATCTGAGACAACCCCTCATCTCCATGAAGAGGGCGGGATTTAATGAGCTAGTTGAAGCCGCCAGGAGTTTGGAGAATGATTTGGAGCGAACCCAACGCCGTAAGGGTTTTACTCCCAAGCAAGGGGAAGGGAAGCCTTCCCAATCTCATGGAAAGTCTGATGGGAGTAGGTGGAGGAAGAAGCCTTACACTTCCAGATCTGGTGAGAGGAGCAACTGGACGCCTGGGGGTTCCTACTCTAGTGGACCGCCGACGTGCTACAACTGCGGGAAGGTTGGGCACATAGCCCGTGCTTGTCAGCAAGGGGGAGCGGGGCAAGAGTCAAAGCAGGAGCAGTCTGTGCGCTCGGGCCCCAGTGCTGCAGAGAAAGGAAAGATGGCGGAGTCGAGTGCTTCTCGGTTCCAACCGGTGCAACCAAGGGCTTACAACCTTGGACAGCAAGAAGCGATCCGCCAAACTGATGTGGTGACAGGTATGAAGAGAATTTAAGTTTAAATTTTATGCTTCATCCTTTTAGACTTTTGTGTAATGTCTATGTTGTAGGCTTCGTGTTAGTTTCCGGATACCCCGCTAGGGTGTTGTTTGATACGGAAGCATCGCACTCCTTTCTTGCGGAGAGCTTCATCCGGAGAATAGGAGTTGAGTCTTTCTCGTCGGGAGCAGAGCTGAAAGTGCGCATGCCCAATGGGTCATCTATGACCACCGGGGCTAAAGGGCGCATTTGTTGGGAGCTAGACGGAGTTGTCTTCGCTCTGGAAGCGGCAGTGTTACCATTAGTAGAGTTCGATGTCATTTTGGGTATGGACTGGCTTGCAGAGCAGCGCGCCAGTATTGATTGCCTTTCTAAGGTGGTGACCTTAAGGAGTAAAGGGCAATTAGAAGTCAAGTTTGAGGGCCTTGGTGGAGTGGCCTGTTCCCTGATATCGGCCATGCAGCTGGTGCGGGCGGTTAACCAGGGTGGTGTAGCGCTTGTAGCGTTATTGGAGGTTCGTCTCTCCCAACTGTCGATTGAGGAAGTGCCTGTGGTGGCAGAGTTCAAGGATGTGTTCCCGGATGAACTTCCTGGAGCGCCTCCTCGGCGGGAGATCGACTTCTCGATCGAGTTAATGCCGGAGGCTAGACCGGTGTCACGTCCCCCTTTTAGGATGGCACCTAAGGAGTTAGCGGAACTTAAGGTACAGTTACAGGAACTGTTGGAGCAAGGGTATATTAGACCCAGTTCTTCACCGTGGAGCGCACCGGTGCTGTTTGTTAAGAAGAAAGACGGTAGCATGCGCCTGTGCATAGACTACCGAGAGCTTAATAAGTTGACCGTTAAGAATAAGTATCCGATCCCTTGGATAGATGACCTGTTTGACCAATTGGTGGGGTCAGTGGTATATTCGAAGTTGGACTTGAAGTCGGGATACTATCAGCTACGAATTCGGGACGAGGACATACCCAAGACTGCTTTTGGGACAAGGTATGGGCACTTTGAGTTTACGGTGATGTCGTTCGGGCTGACGAACGCACCATCGGTGTTCATGGATCTGATGAATCGGGTATTCCGGGAATACTTGGATTCTTTTGTGGTTGTTTTCATTGATGACATTTTGGTGTATTCCAAATCGGAAGTGGAGCATGAGACCCACTTGAGAATAGTTTTGCAAGTGTTGAGGGAGAACGAGTTGTATGCAAAATTCTCCAAATGCGAGTTTTGGTTGGAGAAGGTGGCATTTTTGGGCCACGTGATTAGTGGTGATGGGGTGGCAGTGGATCCAGCGAAGGTGGAGGCCATCAGAGATTGGCCGGTGTTGAGGACCGTGGCGGAAGTCCGAAGTTTTCTTGGACTAGCCGGGTATTATAGGAGATTCGTGGAGAATTTCTCGAAGATAGCTCTACCCCTCACCTCTCTCACTCGCAAAGACCATAAATTTGTGTGGACCCAAGAGTGCGGTCAAGCATTTGAGGCCCTGAAGGAGAGGCTTATGATGGCTCCGATCCTGAGTTTACCGCAAGGGACCGATGGATTTCAAATTTTCAGTGACGCATCGGGATGCGGTTTGGGTTGCGTGTTAGTGCAGCATGGTAAGGTGATAGCTTTTGGGTCTAGACAGCTGAAGCCTCATGAGAGGAATTACCCCGTCCATGATTTGGAGCTGGCGGCGGTAATCTTCGCACTGAAAATTTGGCGGCATTATGTTTATGGCGCAAGGGTGGAGATCTTCACGGACCATAAAAGCCTGAAGTATCTCTTAGATCAAAAGGACTTGAATATGCGGCAACGCAGATGGATTGAGTTTCTTGGAGACTACGAAGTGGCGATTCAGTATACGCCGGGTAAGGCCAACGTGGTGGCGGATGCGTTGAGTAGAAAGTACTCGGGGCAAGGAAATTGGATCGAAGCTCATGATGAGCGGTTGGTTCGGGAGTGGGAGTCCCTTGGGTTGGAATGTGTTGCGAAAGGCGAGTCTAGCGTGGCTCGGTTGAACTGGATTGAAGTGCAAAGCGACTTGTCCGATCGTATTCGGGAAGCGACTCGGTTGGATGTGGAGTTTCAACCTTTTGTGTTGGAGGCTCAAACGGGCGAGAGCAGCACCTGGGAGATGATTGATGGGATTCTGAGGAAGGGCGGAAGGGTTTGTGTACCACAGTTTGGCAAGCTCCGTGAGGAGTTGATGTTTGAGGCTCACTTCTCAAAGTACTCCATTCACCCGGGCAGTACAAAGATGTACTTGGATATGAAGAAATCCTTTTGGTGGCCGGGGTTGAAGCGAGATGTGGCTTTGTATGTGAGTCGTTGCCAAACATGTGCCTTGGTGAAGGCCGAATGTCAGAAACCGGGCGGGTTCCTGAAGCCCCTTCCAATTCCTGAGTGGAAATTTGAGGACATTTCCATGCACTTTGTGCATGGTTTGCCTAGATCGCAGCATGGTAATGATGCTATTTGGGTGATCGTGGATCGCCTAACCAAGGTGGCTCACTTCATACCGAACCGTAAAGAGGACAGTGTGGAGAAGCTGGTGGAGTTGTATGTTCGCAACATTGTGTGACTGCACGGAATTCCGAAGAGCATAGTCAGTGATCGCGATGGACGGTTTACGTCCAAGGACTGGAGACTTGTTCAGAAGAGCTTGGGCACGAAGCTAAAGTTTAGTACGGCGTTCCACCCTCAAACCGATGGGCAAACGGAGAGGACGAACCGTACTATGGAGGATATGTTGAGGATGTGCGTTCTTGATTTTGGCAAGAGGTGGGAGGATCACCTCTTCATGGTAGAATTTGCGTACAACAACAGTTTTCAAGCTAGTATAAAGATGGCGCCTTACGAAGCTTTGTATGGGAGGCGGTGTCGAACGCCAATGTCTTGGGCAGAGGCGGGAGACACCAAACTTTTGGGAAAGGATGCGGTAGTTGACGCTTGTGAGATGGTACGGACCATCCAAGAGCGTATGAAGGTGGCTCAAGACAGGCAAGCGAAATATTTTAATGCTCGTCACCGGAAGTTGGAATTTGCAGTTGGTGATTGGGTTTATCTGAAGGTCAAGCCGTTCAAAGGCGTCTCACGGGTTCGCCGACTCAAGAAGTTGAGTCCAAGGTTTTTGGGGCCTTTTGAAATTGTTGAGCGGGTAGGAGAAGCAGCCTATCGGTTGGCGTTGTCCGCAGATTTGAGTGGATTGCATGACGTCTTCCACGTCTCCGTGTTGAGGAAAGCCTTGGCGGAGGCTAGCGTGGTGATTGAGCAGGCATCGGTGCCGATTGAGGAAGACTTGAGTACGCGAGTCCTCCCAATCGCTATAGAGGATTCGGAGATTCGGCAGTTGCGGAATAAAGAAGTTAAACTGGTGAAAGTTCGTTGGGACAACTGCGGTCGTGAGGAGTTCTCTTGGGAGCGAGAACGGGCCATGTTAGAAGACTATCCAGAACTATTTTTGTCAGGTACAATTTAAGTTTTGTACCTCTTTTGTTTTGAAATTTCGGGACGAAATTCTGTTAAGTGGGGGAGAGTTGTAACACCCCAGTTTTTGCAAGAGGTTCAGTCTGCAGTGCTGAAAATTTTTGGGTTCTGGCAGGAGGCACACGGCCTGCGACACGGGCGTGTCGCAGGGCGTGTCTAGGCCGTGTCGACACTCGGTCCAAGTGTCGACACTTTGTGCTCGACAGAGTGTCGAGAGTGAGGCACACGGCCTGCGACACGGGCGTGTCGCAGGGCGTGTCGAGGCCGTGTCGACACTCGGCCCAAGTGTCGACACTTTGTGCTCGACAGAGTGTCGAGAGTGAGGCACACGGCCTGCGACACGGGCGTGTCGCAGGGCGTGTCGAGGCCGTGTCAACACTTGGCCCAAGTGTCGACACTTTGTGCTCGACAGAGTGTCGAGACTGGGGCACACGGCCTGTGACACGGGCGTGTCACAGGGCGTGTCCCGCTTGGTCGACGATCTTCGCTCGACGTTTTTCCGCGGTGTCGACACAAAGCCTGTCGACGGGTGTCGAGACTTGGCACACGGCTTGGGACACGGGCGTATCCCAGGCCGTGTCACCTCTCGGGTTGGTGTTGGGGCCGTGTCGTTGGAGACACACGGCAGGCCACACGGCCGTGTCACTGGGGACACGGGCGTATCGGATTGAACACGGGCGTGTCGAATGCCCGTGTCTGATTCCAGGCTCGTCGATTTGAGACGGCGAATGAGGCACACGGCCCTGGACACGGGCGTGTGCCAGGCCGTGTTCGGCCCAGGTCTTTTATTTTCCAGGCGAATCGCGGCCAGTCTTTTTCTGGTTTTGGGATCTAACGGTTCAGGCCATCTCCTGGGGAGTTAAGACCGAATTCAGGGTTGGAAACCCTCATTTGTTTTCCAAGTTTCTCTTTCTAAGATCTTGAGAAAACCTAGAGCAAGGAGGAAGAAGAAGGTCTTGGGCTGTAGGAAGGGTTTCGGTGCTCCAAATCGTGAGCCGAGTCCGGATCCGTGAAGCTTAGACCGTTGCGAAGATTTCCATCCGGCTATTTTGCCATGGCAAGAAAGAGGAGTCGGAAGGTAACGACATCTCTCCTCTCGGTCTTTAGGATGCACGTTTTAGCATCATCTAGTTTTCTTTTCTCTAATTTTTGGGCACCAAACTCTCAAATGAGAGGGGTTTTGGCTTGCCAAGTTTCAAGAGAAACTTCCGGGTCGATTGAGTCCGTCCCCGGCATATCTTTGCATTAGAGATCCGCTTCGCTAGTGGATTAGGCATGGTGGGTGAAGCCGTAGTCGCGACCGTTAGTCCGACTCGGTGATGTTGCATACGAACTTAGGGATTCGTAGAGATTTCCGATGCGGCAAGATGCCGTTTGTGTTGTGGTGGTGATTGTCCCGTTTGCTTGAAAAGAGTACATGTAGTCGAACCCGGACAAGGTTAGCTCCTCGTGGTGGTAGATGGTTTCCTTGACAAGGTTAGCTCTGTATGAGAATGGAGATGGTTTCCTTGGTGGACAAGGTTAGCTCCGCACGAGTTGGAGATGTTTTCCTTGGTGCGCTGGAACGCTGCGGTACAAAGAGGGATTGCGATGTGTTTAGTCTTGGTTGTGTTGTGCCAAGGCGTGGCTATGTCTCCGTGGTCGGCTGGCTATCCCGTGACATGTGCGTCATGTGTGGAGAGTGTCCCGGCGAGACTAGCCCCCTTCAGTGAGACTGACGAGAATGCCAAGCTTGGGGCAAGCCCGGGCAAAGAGGCCATGAGCGGGTGGGGTCCAGCAAGGCTTCTTAGAATCGGTCGGTCTGTGTTTGTTGGAATCCTGACATGAGACGTCAGAGCTTGCAGGCAAGCCCGGGGCTAAGCCCACGAGCGGGTGGGGCCTTGGCAAAAATTCCTTATGGCGGCCTGTGCGCCGTTTAAGGGAGAGGTGACTCCCTTAGTGTTTGCGGCTTTATGCCAATTGGGGAAGTGTGAGTACCCAAGTGATGTGATGTTGTGCTAGATGCATACGCTGTAGGGTACCTTGGGTGAAGCCCGGGTGTTGCATTCATGTTGCATAGTAGGCCCTTTCTTTATATGCTCAACCAGTAGAGAACATGTTTGTTGATTGAGACATCCAAGCCTGTTTTAATGCTTTTCTATTTATAGAAATTTATATTGCATATGAAGTGCTGACTTGCAGGTTGGAGGGTTCCCCGGGGTCCGTTAGGGGCGGCCGGGAGGAGATGTGTTGTTACACAGTTTGAGGTCAGCCTTTGCTGACCCACGTTACTAATATTTTTACAGGGCAAGGATCGCATGCAGGAGCTAGCACGCCGGCCAAAAAGGCCTAAGCCCATGAAGTGTTTTCTCTTCTGTAGCACTACTTTTGATTGATGTATGTTTGAGACTATTTTGTCCGGCTTGCATGCCGAGGTAGATTAGGAGTGCTGAGCACATTCATGTTTGATGGACTGTTCACTTTTGGATATTTGATGTAAGGCGTTAAGGCCATTTGTTTACTCTTTTGGTTAGTGGATAACTTCTAGCTGTGCTTGGTTTTCCGCTGTGTTGTGCAAGTGTTTTGAGTTTGGGTAGCTATATCAACTTTTAATACTAAAGCTGTGGCGTTCGTATGTTGTGGGGTCCCGGCCGGACCCATATTATACGTCCATTACAGGGGAGGTGTTACAGCTTCACCCACCATGCCTAATCCACTAGCGAAGCGGATCTCTAATGCAAAGATATGTCGGGGACGGACTCAATCGACCCGGAAGTTTCTCTTGAAACTTGGCAAGCCAAAACCCCTCTCATTTGAGAGTTTGGTGCCCAAAAATTAGAGAAAAGAAAACTAGATGATGCTAAAACGTGCATCCTAAAGACCGAGAGGAGAGATGTCGTTACCTTCCGACTCCTCTTTCTTGCCATGGCAAAATAGCCGGATGGAAATCTTCGCAACGGTCTAAGCTTCACAGATCCGGACTCGGCTCGCGATTTGGAGCACCGAAACCCTTCCTACAGCCCAAGACCTTCTTCTTCCTCCTTGCTCTAGGTTTTCTCAAGATCTTAGAAAGAGAAACTTGGAAAACAAATGAGGGTTTCCAACCCTGAATTCGGTCTTAACTCCCCAGGAGATGGCCTGAACCGTTAGATCCCAAAACCAGAAAAAGACTGGCCGTGATTCGCCTGGAAAATAAAAGACCTGGGCCGAACACGGCCTGGCACACGCCCGTGTCCAGGGCCGTGTGCCTCATTCGCCGTCTCAAATCGACGCGCCTGGAATCAGACACGGGCATTCGACACGCCCGTGTTCAATCCGACACGCCCGTGTCCCCAGTGACACGGCCGTGTGGCCTGCCGTGTGTCTCCAACGACACGGCCCCAACACCAACCCGAGAGGTGACACGGCCTGGGACACGCCCGTGTCCCAGGCCGTGTGCCAAGTCTCGACACCCGTCGACAGGCTTTGTGTCGACACCGCGGAAAAACGTCGAGCGAAGATCGTCGACCAAGCGGGACACGCCCTGTGACACGCCCGTGTCACAGGCCGTGTGCCCCAGTCTCGACACTCTGTCGAGCACAAAGTGTCGACACTTGGGCCAAGTGTCGACACGGCCTCGACACGCCCTGCGACACGCCCGTGTCGCAGGCCGTGTGCCTCACTCTCGACACTCTGTCGAGCACAAAGTGTCGACACTTGGGCCGAGTGTCGACACGGCCTCGACACGCCCTGCGACACGCCCGTGTCGCAGGCCGTGTGCCTCACTCTCGACACTCTGTCGAGCACAAAGTGTCGACACTTGGACCGAGTGTCGACACGGCCTAGACACGCCCTGCGACACGCCCGTGTCGCAGGCCGTGTGCCTCCTGCCAGAACCCAAAAATTTTCAGCACTGCAGACTGAACCTCTTGCAAAAACTGGGGTGTTACAACTCTCCCCCACTTAACAGAATTTCGTCCCGAAATTTCAAAACAAAAGAGGTACAAAACTTAAATTGTACCTGACAAAAATAGTTCTGGATAGTCTTCTAACATGGCCCATTCTCGCTCCCAAGAGAACTCCTCACGACCGCAGTTGTCCCAACGAACTTTCACCAGTTTAACTTCTTTATTCCGCAACTGCCGAATCTCCGAATCCTCTATAGCGATTGGGAGGACTCGCGTACTCAAGTCTTCCTCAATCGGCACCGATGCCTGCTCAATCACCACGCTAGCCTCCGCCAAGGCTTTCCTCAACACGGAGACGTGGAAGACGTCATGCAATCCACTCAAATCTGCGGACAACGCCAACCGATAGGCTGCTTCTCCTACCCGCTCAACAATTTCAAAAGGCCCCAAAAACCTTGGACTCAACTTCTTGAGTCGGCGAACCCGTGAGACGCCTTTGAACGGCTTGACCTTCAGATAAACCCAATCACCAACTGCAAATTCCAACTTCCGGTGACGAGCATTAAAATATTTCGCTTGCCTGTCTTGAGCCACCTTCATACGCTCTTGGATGGTCCGTACCATCTCACAAGCGTCAACTACCGCATCCTTTCCCAAAAGTTTGGTGTCTCCCGCCTCTGCCCAAGACATTGGCGTTCGACACCGCCTCCCATACAAAGCTTCGAAAGGCGCCATCTTTATACTAGCTTGAAAACTGTTGTTGTACGCAAATTCTACCATGAAGAGGTGATCCTCCCACCTCTTGCCAAAATCAAGAACGCACATCCTCAACATATCCTCCATAGTACGGTTCGTCCTCTCCGTTTGCCCATCGGTTTGAGGGTGGAACGCCGTACTGAACTTTAGCTTCGTGCCCAAGCTCTTCTGAACAAGTCTCCAGTCCTTGGACGTAAACCGTCCATCGCGATCACTGACTATAATCTTCGGAATTCCGTGCAGTCGCACAATGTTGCGAACATACAACTCCACCAGCTTCTCCACGCTGTCCTCTTTACGGTTCGGGATGAAGTGAGCCACCTTGGTTAGGCGATCCACGATCACCCAAATAGCATCATTACCATGCTGCGATCTAGGCAAACCATGCACAAAGTCCATGGAAATGTCCTCAAATTTTCACTCAGGAATTGGAAGGGGCTTCAGGAACCCGCCCGGTTTCTGACATTCGGCCTTCACCAAGGCACATGTTTGGCAACGACTCACATACAAAGCCACATCTCGCTTCAACCCCGGCCACCAAAAGGATTTCTTCATATCCAAGTACATCTTTGTACTGCCCGGGTGAATGGAGTACTTTGAGAAGTGAGCCTCAAACATCAACTCCTCACGGAGCTTGCCAAACTGCGGTACACAAACCCTTCCGCCCTTCCTCAGAATCCCATCAATCATCTCCCAGGTGCTGCTCTCGCCCGTTTGAGCCTCCAACACAAAAGGTTGAAACTCCACATCCAACCGAGTCGCTTCCCGAATACGATCGGACAAGTCGCTTTGCACTTCAATCCAGTTCAACCGAGCCACGCTAGACTCGCCTTTCGCAACACATTCCAACCCAAGGGACTCCCACTCCCGAACCAACCGCTCATCATGAGCTTCGATCCAATTTCCTTGCCCCGAGTACTTTCTACTCAACGCATCCGCCACCACGTTGGCCTTACCCGGCGTATACTGAATCGCCACTTCGTAGTCTCCAAGAAACTCAATCCATCTGCGTTGCCGCATATTCAAGTCCTTTTGATCTAAGAGATACTTCAGGCTTTTATGGTCCGTGAAGATCTCCACCCTTGCGCCATAAACATAATGCCGCCAAATTTTCAGTGCGAAGATTACCGCCGCCAGCTCCAAATCATGGACTGGGTAATTCCTCTCATGAGGCTTCAGCTGTCTAGACCCAAAAGCTATCACCTTACCATGTTGCACTAACACGCAACCCAAACCGCATCCCGATGCGTCAATGAAAATTTGAAATCCATCGGTCCCTTGCGGTAAACTCAGGATCGGAGCCATCATAAGCCTCTCCTTCAGGGCCTCAAATGCTTGACCGCACTCTTGGATCCACACAAATTTATGGTCTTTGCGAGTGAGAGAGGTGAGGGGTAGAGCTATCTTCGAGAAATTCTCCACGAATCTCCTATAATACCCGGCTAGTCCAAGAAAACTTCGGACTTCCGCCACGGTCCTCAACACCGGTCAATCTCTGATGGCCTCCACCTTCGCTGGATCCACTGCCACCCCATCACCACTAATCACGTGGCCCAAAAATGCCACCTTCTCCAACCAAAACTCGCATTTGGAGAATTTTGCATACAACTCGTTCTCCCTCAACACTTGCAAAACTATTCTCAAGTGGGTCTCATGCTCCACTTCCGATTTGGAATACACCAAAATGTCATCAATGAAAACAACCACAAAAGAATCCAAGTATTCCCGGAATACCCGATTCATCAGATCCATGAACACCGATGGTGCGTTCGTCAGCCCGAACGGCATCACCGTAAACTCAAAGTGCCCATACCTTGTCCCAAAAGCAGTCTTGGGTATGTCCTCGTCCCGAATTCGTAGCTGATAGTATCCCGACTTCAAGTCCAACTTCGAATATACCACTGACCCCACCAATTGGTCAAACAGGTCATCTATCCGAGGGATCGGATACTTATTCTTAACGGTCAACTTATTAAGCTCTCGGTAGTCTATGCACAGGCGCATGCTACCGTCTTTCTTCTTAACAAACAGCACCGGTGCGCTCCACGGTGAAGAACTGGGTCTAATATACCCTTGCTCCAACAGTTCCTGTAACTGTACCTTAAGTTCCGCTAACTCCTTAGGTGCCATCCTAAAAGGGGGACGTGACACCGGTCTAGCCTCCGGCATTAACTCGATCGAGAAGTCGATCTCCCGCCGAGGAGGCGCTCCAGGAAGTTCATCCGGGAACACATCCTTGAACTCTGCCACCACAGGCACTTCCTCAATCGACAGTTGGGAGAGACGAACCTCCAATAACGCTACAAGCGCTACACCACCCTGGTTAACCGCCTGCACCAGCTGCATGGCCGATATCAGGGAACAGGCCACTCCACCAAGGCCCTCAAACTTGACTTCTAATTGCCCTTTACTCCTTAAGGTCACCACCTTAGAAAGGCAATCAATACTGGCGCGCTGCTCTGCAAGCCAGTCCATACCCAAAATGACATCGAACTCTACTAATGGTAACACTGCCGCTTCCAGAGCGAAGACAACTCCGTCTAGCTCCCAACAAATGCGCCCTTTAGCCCCGGTGGTCATAGATGACCCATTGGGCATGCGCACTTTCAGCTCTGCTCCCGACGAGAAAGACTCAACTCCTATTCTCCGGATGAAGCTCTCCGCAAGAAAGGAGTGCGATGCTTCCGTATCAAACAACACCCTAGCGGGTATCCGGAAACTAACACGAAGCCTACAACATAGACATTACACAAAAGTCTAAAAGGATGAAGCATAAAATTTAAACTTAAATTCTCTTCATACCTGTCACCACATCAGTTTGGCGGATCGCTTCTTGCTGTCCAAGGTTGTAAGCCCTTGGTTGCACCGGTTGGAACCGAGAAGCGCTCGACTCCGCCATCTTTCCTTTCTCTGCAGCACTGCGGCCCGAGCGCACAGACTGCTCCTGCTTTGACTCTTGCCCCGCTCCCCCTTGCTGACAAGCACGGGCTATGTGCCCAACCTTCCCGCAGTTGTAGCACGTCGGCGGTCCCCTAGAGTAGGAACCCCCAGGCGTCCAGTTGCTCCTCTCACCAGATCTGGAAGTGTAAGGCTTCTTCCTCCACCTACTCCCATCAGACTTTCCATGAGATTGGGAAGGCTTCCCTTCCCCTTGCTTGGGAGTAAAACCCTTACGGCGTTGGGTTCGCTCCAAATCATTCTCCAAACTCCTGGCGGCTTCAACTAGCTCATTAAATCCCGCCCTCTTCATGGAGATGAGGGGTTGTCTCAGATTTTCCCTCAACCCTTGGTAGAAGAGGTTATCCCTCTCTACATCATCCGCCATTGTCGTTCCCGCATAACGACCCAAACGGGTGAACTCTTGCACGTACTCATCCACTGTCTTGTCTCGCTGCATTAGATGCAGAAACTGCCTCTGCAGGGCCAATCGTGTTGAAACTGGGATATACCTCTTAAGAAAAGCGTCCCCGAACTCTTCCACTGACGGGGTGCGTCCTGGAAACTGGCGGCCGCTATGGCTCACCCACCACAACTTGGCGTCTCCTTCCAACATGAACGCCACATACTCAGCTTTCTTTTCCTCTGGCGTCTCTGCCGCCCTCAACAGTTCTTGAATGCGAACCCACCAGTCATCCGCATCCGTTGGCGTTCCAACACCCTTGAAAGACGGGGGATGGAAACTCAGGAAATACTTCATGTGTCGGTCTCCATGTCCGACAACTACCCTCTCCGCCAAAGGCTCCACTCACCTGGCTTCTGCTCCTGGCACGGCCGTTGTCGTATCTGGTGTGGCAGGGGCTGCCACCTGAGCCACTGCTGCAGCTTGAGCTGCCACCATCGCTTCTGCAAGCATGCGGCAGAAGTCGGCCGGGTCTACACCCGTGCCCAAAAGACCTGGAGCAGTAGCACTGCTCGCCGAGAGATCATCCCTTGCTCTTGAAGTGCCCGCCTCGTTGCTTGCACTCTTCAGGAAGACAAGAAATAAGGGATTAGTCTCCAATCTCAAGACTAAAACATACGGACACTCATGGTCCCGCGTTACTCTTATGTGGATAACTTCTCTACGCACTGACCTTGAATCTAACATGGCTCTGATACCAAATTGTAACACCTCCCCTGTAATGGACGTATAATATGGGTCCGGCCGGGGCCCCACAACATACGAACGCCACAGCTTTAGTATTAAAAGTTGATATAGCTACCCAAACTCAAAACACTTGCACAACACAGCGGAAAACCAAGCACAGCTAGAAGTTATCCACTAACCAAAAGAGTAAACAAATGGCCTTAACGCCTTACATCAAATATCCAAAAGTGAACAGTCCATCAAACATGAATGTGCTCAGCACTCCTAATCTACCTCGGCATGCAAGCCGGACAAAATAGTCTCAAACATACATCAATCAAAAGTAGTGCTACAGAAGAGAAAACACTTCATGGGCTTAGGCCTTTTTGGCCGGCGTGCTAGCTCCTGCATGCGATCCTTGCCCTGTAAAAATATTAGTAACGTGGGTCAGCAAAGGCTGACCTCAAACTGTGTAACAACACATCTCCTCCCGGCCGCCCCTAACGGACCCCGGGGAACCCTCCAACCTGCAAGTCAGCACTTCATATGCAATATAAATTTCTATAAATAGAAAAGCATTAAAACAGGCTTGGATGTCTCAATCAACAAACATGTTCTCTACTGGTTGAGCATATAAAGAAAGGTCCTACTATGCAACATGAATGCAACACCCGGGCTTCACCCAAGGTACCCTACAGCGTATGCATCTAGCACAACATCACATCACTTGGGTACTCACACTTCCCCAATTGGCATAAAGCCGCAAACACTAAGGGAGTCACCTCTCCCTTAAACGGCGCACAGGCCGCCACAAGGAATTTTTGCCAAGGCCCCACCCGCTCGTGGGCTTAGCCCCGGGCTTGCCTGCAAGCTCTGACGTCTCATGTCAGGATTCCAACAAACACAGACCGACCGATTCTAAGAAGCCTTGCTGGACCCCACCCGCTCATGGCCTCTTTGCCCGGGCTTGCCCCAAGCTTGGCATTCTCGTCAGTCTCACAGAAGGGGGCTAGTCTCGCCGGGACACTCTCCACACATGACGCACATGTCACGGGATAGCCAGCCGACCACGGAGACATAGCCACGCCTTGGCACAACACAACCAAGACTAAACACATCGCAATCCCTCTTTGTACCGCAGCGTTCCCGCGCACCAAGGAAAACATCTCCAACTCGTGCGGAGCTAACCTTGTCCACCAAGGAAACCATCTCCATTCTCATACGGAGCTAACCTTATCAAGGAAACCATCTACCACCACGAGGAGCTAACCTTGTCCGGGTTCGACTACATGTACTCCTTTTCAAGCAAACGGGACAATCACCACCACAACACAAACGGCATCTTGCCGCATCGGAAATCTCTACGAATCCCTAAGTTCGTATGCAACATCACCGAGTCGGACTAACGGTCGCGACTACGGCTTCACCCACCATGCCTAATCCACTAGCGAAGCGGATCTCTAATGCAAAGATATGCCGGGGACGGACTCAATCGACCCGGAAGTTTCTCTTGAAACTTGGCAAGCCAAAACCCCTCTCATTTGAGAGTTTGGTGCCCAAAAATTAGAGAAAAGAAAACTAGATGATGCTAAAACGTGCATCCTAAAGACCGAGAGGAGAGATGTCGTTACCTTCCGACTCCTCTTTCTTGCCATGGCAAAATAGCCGGATGGAAATCTTCGCAACGGTCTAAGCTTCACGGATCCGGACTCGGCTCGCGATTTGGAGCACCGAAACCCTTCCTACAGCCCAAGACCTTCTTCTTCCTCCTTGCTCTAGGTTTTCTCAAGATCTTAGAAAGAGAAACTTGGAAAACAAATGAGGGTTTCCAACCCTGAATTCGGTCTTAACTCCCCAGGAGATGGCCTGAACCGTTAGATCCCAAAACCAGAAAAAGACTGGCCGCGATTCGCCTGAAAAATAAAAGACCTGGGCCGAACACGGCCTGGCACACGCCCGTGTCCAGGGCCGTGTGCCTCATTCGCCGTCTCAAATCGACGCGCCTGGAATCAGACACGGGCATTCGACACGCCCGTGTTCAATCCGACACGCCCGTGTCCCCAGTGACACGGCCGTGTGGCCTGCCGTGTGTCTCCAACGACACGGCCCCAACACCAACCCGAGAGGTGACACGGCCTGGGACACGCCCGTGTCCCAAGCCGTGTGCCAAGTCTCGACACCCGTCGATAGGCTTTGTGTCGACACCGCGGAAAAACGTCGAGCGAAGATCGTCGACCAAGCGGGACACGCCCTGTGACACGCCCGTGTCACAGGCCGTGTGCCCCAGTCTCGACACTCTGTCGAGCACAAAGTGTCGACACTTGGGCCAAGTGTCGACACGGCCTCGACACGCCCTGCGACACGCCCGTGTCGCAGGCCGTGTGCCTCACTCTCGACACTCTGTCGAGCACAAAGTGTCGACACTTGGGCCGAGTGTCGACACGGCCTCGACACGCCCTGCGACACGCCCGTGTCGCAGGCCGTGTGCCTCACTCTCGACACTCTGTCGAGCACAAAGTGTCGACACTTGGACCGAGTGTCGACACGGCCTAGACACGCCCTGCGACACGCCCGTGTCGCAGGTCGTGTGCCTCCTGCCAGAACCCAAAAATTTTTAGCACTGCAGACTGAACCTCTTGCAAAAACTGGGGTGTTACACTGCTAACCCAGCC
The DNA here is from genome assembly GCA_039583875.1 of Platanthera guangdongensis. Lineage (NCBI taxonomy): Eukaryota > Viridiplantae > Streptophyta > Magnoliopsida > Asparagales > Orchidaceae > Platanthera > Platanthera guangdongensis. Next base: position 127,356,831 of record CM077155.1, on the reverse strand, counting down.
CCACTGATCGTGTGCCCCAGGAAAGCCACCTCCTGCAACCAGAACTGGCACTTCGAAAATTTTGCGTACATCTGTGTCTCCCTCAGCCTCTGCAAGACCTGTGCCAAGTGATCCGTATGCTCCTCCTGAGTCCGAGAATATATAAGGATGTCGTCGATGAACACAATCACGAAGCGCTCTAAGAAAGGCTCGAAAACACGGTTCATTAGACTCATGAATGCAGCAGGAGCATTCATGAGCCCAAAAGGCATCACCGTGAATTCGTATAATCCATAGCGCGAACTGAAAGCCGTCTTCGGTATGTCCTCTTCCCTGATACGGAGCTGATAGTAGCCGGATCGCAAATCTAACTTGGAGAACCAGAATGCTCCCTGTAACTGGTCAAATAACTCATCTATCCGAGGCAGAGGATAGGTGTTGCGGACCGTCAACCGGTTCAGCTCCCGGTAATCTATACATAATCGCAGTGATCCGTCCTTCTTCTTCACAAAGAGAACTGGCGCTCCCCATGGCGATGAGCTGGGCCGCACAAATCCTGACTCGACTAGCTCCTGTAGTTGAGTCCTGAACTCTGCCAACTCCCTGGGAGCCATCCTGTAGGGTGCCTGGGACACCGGCTTCGCTCCCGGCACTAGCTGAATCCTGAAATCCAAGTCTCTAGCAGGCGGTAGTCCGGGCAATTTCTCCGGGAATACATCGGAGAAATCCCGGACCACCGGAATATCTGAGATAGTCGCCTCTATTCCCACCATCTCGAAGCAGACAAGATAAACTTCCTCACCCTGCTCATGGGCCTTCACAGCCTGTACAGATGATAATAATAGGTGGCAGATAGGCTGGATACCTTCAACGATAACATGAGAGTCGTCATGCCTTAGCGTGATCCTCCTGGACGGACAGTCTATCTGGGCATGGTTCTGATGCAACCAGGCCATGCCCAAGATCAAGTCAAAGTCCTGCAGCTTCAGAATAGTTGCCGGCGCCTCAAATGCCTTGCCGCCAATCTCAGCCTCCATATCGCAATGTGTAGTGGTCCGCAGCTCCGACCCATCGGGTAGACGTACCCTCATCTCTAGTCCAGGGAACCTCTCCACGCCTTCGAGTCCGTCGATGAAGGCCTCGGATACGAACGAGTGTGAAGCACTCGTGTCAAAAAGAGTATGAGCGGGCTTGCCGCTGATCATAACTATGCCTGAGGTTTGTTTATGTGAAAGTTAATTGTTATCCTATAGTTCCAGGTACTAAATATATATCATTGGAAATCCAAGAAAATTCATAATTAACTTCAAGTACCTGTGATAACCTCCTCGGGATTCCTCGGCTCTGTGAGGTCCAAGGCGTATATCTGCTCCTGCTCACGCCTCCTGCCGTGATATCCCCGACCTCGGCCTTGCCCTCGGCCTCGTCCTCGGCCCTGCTGTACTGGGGCCACTGGAGGTGGAGGAGGAGGAGGGGGATGGAATCGGTGCGGGCACTCCGACCTGATGTGCCCGGGCTGGCGGCATCCGTAACAAACCACTTGTCGATGGCCTCGGTCATCCTGTCTCCTCGGATCATGCATCTGTAGAGGTGGGGGAGCCAATGCTGGAGGAGGTCCCTGCTCCTGCCTGAAGTTGGGATGACGACGTACCCCACCCTTCCTGTATCCGATGGTCCTGCCTCTCTGAGAGCCCCTACCGCTCTCACCTGATGTCGACCCATCAAATGGTCTCTTCCCTCCGGCTCGCACCATCAGCTGGTCAGCCTCCAGCTTCTTCGCCATCTCGATGAACTGCCTGGATGTGCCATGAGAAATGAATAGCAAAAGCCTGCCTCAAATCATCCCGGAGGCCCCGGTAGAACCTCTTCGCATACCTCCTATCATCGGTGTCCTGAATCCCCGCGAACCTGGCCAAGTGGGAGAACTCTCTCTGGTACTCTATCACTGATCTAGTCCCCTGCTTGAGGTTCAAAAACCTCTCCTCCAAAGCATCTCTGTCCGTAGCAGAGACGAAGTGCTCCAGAAACACATCACCAAACTCCTCCCAAGATATCTCTGACAGCTCAAAGTCCGCATAAGTAGACTCCCGGACTGATTTCCACCATCTCTTTGCATGAGCCTCCAGCACAGAGGTGGCTAGAGGTACTGCCTGGCCGACTGGGCAGCTGATGCCCGCTAAGATCTCGTGTATGGCCTCCATCCATTCTTCCGTCTTCACCGCATCCTCTGTCCCACGGTACGTCGGTGGGGACAGGCTCTTTAATGCACTCAGCCAGCTCGACCCCAGATTTGGCTGTGGAGCCGGGACTTGCTGGGCTCTAAAGGCATCCAAAATCGCCGTCAGGGTCTGCCCCATCTCCGTATGTAGGAATGGAGTGGCAGCTGGAGGGGGAGGAGCCACATTTTGCGGCGCTGCGACCTGTGGAGGTTGCATAAAGGTAAGGTTAGAGCAAAATTGGCCTAACACATTGTACTTTGTGGACCATTTATGTGACTTTACACATGGGCACACCACTGCTTCCGCTGCATAGTTTGTCCGCAAACTAATGCTGGGGTGGGGGTGGTCCCATGTTGTGGACTTCTTTCTCATATGATCGTTGTTCAAGTGATACCAGTTTGTAAGATCCCCCTCCCCCTTACCAAGGAGGGCAACCGGATCTTATGCTCAGAACCGCCGTCTTACGGTGACACTAACTCACGGGTTAGTCGACACCGCAACACGCCGATTCTGCCGGCTAGTACGATCATAAACCTGTAGGCCAATATGAGAAGAAAGAAGTAAACTGTATATAAAAACCATCAGTCCACAAGTCACAGTACAATCATGTAAAAGAAATGAATAGTACAATAGTCCACAATAGAGTACAAATGAAAGAGTAAAAAGGGCTTATGCCCAGTACATCAAATCTCTCTCTCACAAAATCATAAATGCGGAAGCTATACTAGAACATCAAGACTCGTCCCACCTGAGGACGCACAGTAGTGGTAGTAGCCTGCTGAAGCGGTATCTGCTCCTCATGTCCTGCCTCCTCGACGTGCTGGTGCTCCATCTCCACGGGCTCCTAAAAATAGTTGGTCACCGACCATTAGTCAAAAAGACTAAGTCGTTTCCTCCGCACCTCGCCCCGCAGCTCCTAGGCACCGAGCGGAAGGACGAAGCGGAGGACAACAAGGGGTAGCAAAATGGAAGCAGGTGACAATATCTATCTGGAGTGGTACTAAGTAATGAAATTCTACTCTAGCAATGCTAAGTACAGTACAAGTAGTAAGTTAGAGCGGTGCAGTAAAGTAAAGTAAAGAAATAGTAGTATGAACAAGTAAATAAGCTAAGCTACCACTAAGCTATCACCACAAACGTACCCTAACTTATATAAATGCCAATACAAATATATAAGTTAGGATTTCCAGGAAATTTAACTTATCATATAAAAGAGCCCATACTAATTTATATGATAAGGATCTATGAAGCGTATGACCTAATATGAATGAATGATATGATGCAATTTATGCGCAGGCAAGTGCAACTCACACACAACGACTCTGTGATCACAGACCTTTAGTTCCCACTTTTTGAGAGCTAGCATCACTCTCGGGTACCACCGCTGTGGCTACGGCAGCAGCGGAGCGGGCGTCTCCGCTTCTAGACCGGTATGCACACTACCAAGCCTTAGACCCCTCTCATACGCCTCTGTACACGTCCAAGGTGCACTCTAGAGTCTCGCGTACGTACTTTGCTGACAAACCCGTCAGTCTTGTTGGGTCGGATGTGTGTTATCGGGGATCGTCCTCCAGACCGCAGTGTAAAACAACCCACTGGCCCCTCTAACTCTCACAACCGCCTGGTGCACCGTACTGCTATCGGTGTGACGAATGGCCAGTACTGTATGCCCCGCCACGATATTTATGCACATGCAAGTAATTCATACCGAGCCTCCCGCTCGCAGGACCAAAACCCGTCCTGAATCCCTCAAACCCAAACCCGGGTGAGAACGCACATTAGTGCCTTTATGCCAACTCCCTCAAACCCCAAACGGGTGAGCATATATCATGAATCTCTCCAACCCCAACACGGGCGAGAAGGTACAATAATGTCCTAACCTATTAAACTACTCTTGTCTACGGTTTATTATACTTAGAGATTTAAGGTTAATCCCAGGACTGCCCCCGGTATTCCCTGTGAAGGGCTCTCAAGGGGCACTAGGAACTGTGTTGGGGTTACGCCCAGCGTTCCCTTTCGCAAGGATACTTATTTTAGTTGATGACTACCCATGTATCTCCCCAGCTCTCCTTATTGCTCTAGTACAACCCTAGTGACTTAAGGTGTTACCGGGATGCCGACGGTCTTCCGCCGATCCCCACTCCAGTTGCTAGCTAAGACTTGCACTTTTGATCCCTCACTAAGACAACTCTACCCACCAGGGTTACTCATGTTGAACTCTCTCTTATTTCTGCCGATGATCAATCCCCTGGTAACCCCTAAGGCAAGACCTATTTGTGTTATATGCAGACCATGACCTATGGTTACCCTAAAAATGTGATCTTCCAAACCTTAAGGCATCTTGCCTCTAAATATTTATCCTAAGGTGTTATGGACTAAGGGAACTACCCTAGGAATTCTCATAATTTTTCTTGGCCAAATAGTCCTTTAATTAATTCTTTTAATTTAAATGCTAGGTCACTTTACACATGAAGTAGTTTGATTAAGTATCCACTGACCTAGGGAATTTTGCCTGAGATGTATATTGACAAAATATTGCTGCCTACAGAATTTCTTAATTTTCCTTAAATTATTTATTATCATTTTCCATTTAATATCAATTCCACACAAATTCCATTTTCCAAATGATGTATAGGCATTATGTACTCAAAAATTCCAGAAAAATTACAGAGCTTTTAGGACACTAATTTATGACTATTGGCAGAGTATCATCAACATTTATTGTAAAATGACCTATAGGATTCCATTATAAGATATTTACCAAAATGTCATTGTACCAATTTAACACAAACAATGCATCCATTAATTCTGAGAAATTTATTCAAAACTAATAATAACATTTTATAGCAATAGAATAAATTCCACATTTTTCAGAAGTATATATCCATCATTTCAAGAATTAACAAGATAAGGGTAAAATGGGGAATTTAGGGTATCTACTCCAAAGGTTCTTCAAAACAGAGAAATCATATTTTTCCTAAGTCAAATGTGATAGCATCTATGCGTTGGCAAAATTGTTTGAATTTGTGCTTGAAGAAACCCTATTTTCCAATTTTATTTCCAAAATAGCTATATTTAAAATAAATTCCAATAAATAGAATTTTGATTCCAAAAATTCCATTATTAATTTGAGGGATGAAATTTACCCTAATGAACCACTGTAAATAATTTCATGTCCTTTGCATGTCACCATTGGGCTGAATACACCAATTTGCATTTTTGCTATTAGCACACCAAGGCTAAACATAGGCTAGCACATGCAAGTGGATTCCCCAACATGCAGTGAACCCAAGGTGCTGAAAATTTTATCATGCACCAAGGATGACCCCACTGACCCACCACCAAAATTTGGGGCCATGGGGAGGAGTAGAACTCCATATATGTCATTTATTTAAATTTTGCTATTTTACCAAACACTATAGGACAATATTCTCTAAAAATTCCTAAATTTTGGCAGGAGCTAAGTATGCCCTAATCATGCATGTGCCCAAAATTTGGGGCCATGGTGATCAATAGTTTGACCTAGGCATCCAATTTAATTTCTGTCCTACCCTAGGATCAGTCCTAGGAGAAATGTCCTACAGGACTGTACACTACACCAGAATATATGTTTAGAGTGGCATATTAAAGGTAAGACCCCTGGCTACATTTTTTATTAAGGGGCAAAGTTCTGGAAATGTCTCTAAGAGGCCTAAAGTTAACATTCAATGTAACTGAAAAAGTGTGACAGAAATCATACTATTCAATACATTAAATTAATTCATTTCAATAACTGCGCACGAATCTTAAAGCTTATCCGACGGGATCTGGTCATCGTCTACCTCCAGCCAACGGCTGACATCGAGCCGACCTGGAGCAACTTTGCCGGCGGTTTCCGGCCAGCTGAGACGGCGCCACCTCCGGCCAACGGTGCCATCACCTTCACGGTGGTGGTGGCTATCATTTCCCGGCGATGGGACGGCGGGAGACGGCGGCGACGGCGATCCCGAGCGGTTTCAAAAGCTTGGAATTCTCTCGATTTTCTCACATGGCATCGGGCTCAGTTGAGCCCGATATCTCTCCTATTTGATCTAAGATGCTAGTACGGGTAGAGGTGAAGTGAAACGCACCTGAATCGAGGCTTGGCTGCGGGTCAGGCGGCGGTTTGCCATGGTGGTGGTGCGCCGGCGAGCTGCACCCCGAAAGCTCAAATCTCCACCGTTCTCCATGATTAAGCAGTCGAATTCCACTCCTTTCGGCCTTCTGAAGCTAATGGTGAGCTCTGTTTGGACTGAGGTGGGCTATAAGTGGAGTTAACTCCAAGGTGAGCTCGGTTTGAGCATTGGAGGTTTCACCCATGGTGCCATGTGGCTCACTGCCTTGGTTTTCTGCTGGAAATGAAGAGGGGAGGTCGGACACCTGGTTTTGGGCAGCCAAAACCAACTGATGGGGTGGCCATGTGGCCACCATTTTCTTCATTTCCCTTTCTCTCTCCTCTTCTCCTAAAATCCCAATTTTACCCCCCTTGCATGTACTCTCTCTCCTGATTTAGAGGGGTAGGACTGGTCTTGTTCACTTGGGCTGACTTTGGGCCAATTTTAGTGGGCTTGGTCCAAGGGGAAATGGCTTGGCCTTCATTTCACTCTTTAGGTCAATTTGTTGACCAAATTGACTTTTAGGGTTGACTGGTCAACCATGGTGGGTGGACTGACCCCACTTGGTGGAAATGGGTCTAGTGGCACCACCCAACTTGGTTTGGGTCAAGGGGGTGCCCCACTTAGGTTAATTAGGCCTATGAGTGTGGGTTTGACCAAATTAAGCCCAAGGTTGACTTTGGTCAATTGGGGTCAAAATGTTGACCCAGTGACATACCCTAGGGTCCACTTAGATTGTCTTTAGGGTTAGGGAAATGTGGTGGGGTCATGGTGTGGCTAGGGTCCCCACTTAGGCTAGTTTGACCTAGTTTGACTATGGTCTTATAGTGGGCCCCACATGGCTACCACCCACTACCTAGGGTCAAACCTAGTTGATCTCCTTAAGTCTCACCCCATGCCTAACCCAATCTAAGTTGAGGGGTCAAGAAGTAACATGGGATGTTACATTCAGAAACATCATCATCATGCTTGAAGAGGCTGGACTCTCTTTTATACTGGAGCACCCCTGCAAAATTTTGGACAAGGAAGTGATGGAGTTCTTCGCAACCGCCAAACTTCGGAATGAAGACTCTATCATCAAGAGTAAGGTTACAGGTGCAAGGATCAAGATGTCTGCAAGCAAACTGACCCAATACTTGCAGCTCACTAGTTCTGAGCACGAGGATTATCTGGAGGAACATGATAAAGCCAGGGCATTATAATTCTGTGGGCTAGCTAGAGGAACCAGGTCGATCAAGCGGAAGGAAATGAATGAGGAGGGGAAACTTTTGTCCGACATCATTGGGAAAGTACTGATATGCAAACCCGGCTCACATGACCACATCTCAGCTGACATGTTCAAGATTCTTGTGGCGATTTTCTGCAGAAAGAGATTCAACTGGGGGGCTATGCTCTTTCAGAAGATTAAGGATACTCTCAGAACTCCAAGTTTTGGAAGAATCATCAGCCTCTATCTTAATCAGTTAAACGGAGATAGGTATGACATGAGTAAAGGAGTTCCATTACATTATTTGAAGAAAATGGACTCCAGCGTATTTGACAGATGGGAGCGACGCATCGGGCAGGCTGCAGTGGAAGTAGAACAAGAAGAAACTCCTGCCGAGGACAGAACTGTAGCAGATTCTGTGGCTATCCCCAATGAAGTTCTTGATGCACTGACTGCAGGAATTGAGGGGGAGCCTCTACCCGCTTCTGCTAATATCATATCTGGCATCTCTCAGATAGCTAGAGATGCAGTTGCGGATCTGCAAGAAGAAAGTGAAGATGTGGTGGAAAATGAGGCGGCCCTGAACGTGAATGATCTAGGAGCCGGAGGTGATATAGAGGAGAATGATGAGGAAGTTTTGGAAGATGATGCAGTTGAGAATGACTTCATGGATGATGAGGATGAGGAAGAAGAAAATGAGAGACAGGAAGTAATGGAGCCTCAGGACGACACTAGAGTTACTTCTGAAAAGCAAGCTCCTGAAATAGTTCCTGAGAAAGCTAGTGCAATAGTGGAGGGGGAGTCCTCTCAGCAGAGGCTGCTAAGTACTTCTGAGAAATCTACTGAGCCTGCAAATCTTCCCCCTATAGAGACTGTGCAAGTGTCCAGCTCTACAAGTGAATCTGCTGAAGGGCAAGGCCAAGGAATGCCTCAGGGTCATCCACCACGAGCTGATCTCGCTAATCTCACAGTGAATGTTATTCAAGGTATAGTGGATGAGCTCAAAGTGTCCTTTGAGCAAGCTCAAAATAAAGTGTTAAAAAGAATTAAGAAATCTGAGAATCTAATGCTCGAGAACATTGTGTAAATTAATCACAAACTGGATTTGATGGAAAAGAAGTTCGAAGACAAGTATGAAGCAGCCGGCAAAGCCGTAACTCTTCTTATGGAAGGATTGAAAAAGAACACAGATACACTCGCAGTCGTTAATCAGAATGCTCATGTCGTGGCAAATAACATCCAAAAATTTGATGCCAACATGGTGACTCTTAACATCAATCAACAAGCCTTGATTACTGAGTTCTCCAAGAATACAAAGCACATTGATGAGTCACTGCATTCTTATGCAAACTCCATTGCCGTCGAAGCCAAAAAAGGGGAGCAAGACTATACAGCTAAGATGACCGAGCTTCAGGAAATCATAATCAAAAATTTTGAACAGTCAAACATATATGTTTATGACAGTGGCTGGTGGATGCTCAAACAGGTGCTAGGCACCAATATCCCTGAAAATCCTGAGGGTAATCCTGCTCCTGAAAATAATACTGCGGCTGATGAGGGAGCAAGTGCTGAAGAAGTTCCTTTAAGTGAAGCTGATGCTCAAAGGGCTGCTAGGGCCACCTCCAAAGCAAAACTGATGGCCATGTTTGACCAAGGAGCCCTAGCAAAAGCTAGGGACAAGAGAAAATCTCAAGAAGGGACATCTAAGGAAACGCAAGCTGAAAAGAAAATCAGATTGAAGGAGGATGAAGTGAGGAACGAAAGGTGGAGTCCGGTATCAAAGAGTATTATCTTGGACACGTTCTGGCTACAAGAAAAAGGGGAAATCAATCGGAACGACGTATACAGCCAGCATGAGTGGGAGCTGCACAAGACATATGAAGCCAAACGGAACATCTTCTTCAGGACCAACACTGTGGCAGACAAAGCTCCTCCTCCCAGATACTATCCAAAGCCCAAGGAGTACGTTGAGAGGCAAAGAAAGAAGTTCCTGGCTCAAAAACACAAGGATGACCTAGCCAAAGAGAAATAGACATAAGTCTATAGCTTGTCACTTTCTTAAGAGCATATTTTTTTTATTGATATATGAACAATTTTTGGGAATATATATATATATATATTTATTTATATGAATTTATGATTGACTCAAGCTTTAATCTATTTGCCTTTATTTTTGTATGTCGTATCTTTAAATTCTATATGTTGTGTATATTATCTGGATGGTGGTATTCATCTTAGCTAGTAGGATTTTGGCTTCGTCAAATAGGGGGAGATTGTTGGGTATTGTATCCACAATTACCTAGATTTGAGGAAGCCACCTGTCAAGCTAAGATGAATTCCCAATGTATTTGATGAAACCTTTTAAGTTGTGCTTGCAGTTATTCCACGCTAAGTACACACCAATGTCAGGATGCAGTAGGTCAATATACACAGGTCTGCGCGACGTAATCCCTCGTTGAGCAGATCAGTGTGTTGGCCTACGTGTACTCTCTCTATTGGAGTGTACTTATTTTCAAGTACAGGGCTATGATAATGCAAGAGCAGACAATGAGCAAGGATGGGTCAAAGAGCAGCTCATGGGTGGAAAGACGAAAAATCGTCTAAGTGTTAATCGACGAGAATCACCAAGTGATTCTCGCTGATTCGGCGAGAATCACTGGCTGATTCTCACCGAATCGTCGAGAATCACTGGCTGATTCTCGCCGACTCTTTCCGGCTACATCAGAGCATGCAAATCTGTCACCAAGTCAAAACCGTCGAGAATCACTGGCTGATTCTCACCGAATCGTCGAGAATGACCTTCTATTCTCGCCGACTCGACGAGAATCACCTTCGATTCTCGCCTATTTTGCCTTGGGCGAATTTCTACTGTTCACTGGACCGGATTAGATGTCAAGGCGCTGTTTTGAACCGGTATTAGGGTTTCTTCTGATGGGACCCACAACGGTCATAAAGAAGTATTCTACTGTATAAATACTCGCGTATTTTTGAACAGTAAATCAATTAAGGAAGATTTGAAAAAGACGAAGCCGAGCCGCCGACGTGACCTAGATCTCGAAATCTGCTCCGCCGCCGTCGTCGCTCGAGCCTGTAGATCGCCGACTTTGATCGTGGTCGCTTCCAGATCTCCGGCGACAAAAGCTCAGCCAAGCACTGCGTCTCACGCGTCTAACCAGAGATCCCTTGTCTCTTGATTCGTTGATCGGGAAAACCATCCCCTTCCGAATCGATCGAGACGATCGATCCTAGTGTGACCGTTTGAAGACATTGCTAGCTTTGCTACGAAGATTGAATCTCCAAAGTACAGCAGCCGCACATCGTTGTCGCCGCCGATCCCGAGAACCAAGCCGTCGCCCTTCTTGTTGCCGCCGGTTTCGGGGAGATTCTCTCCAAGTGAGATCTAGGGTTGTGGACTCTTCGTTGACTTCAAGAACACATCATCGAATGAAGAGGGACACCTTAGTCTCCATAAGTTGTTTGTATTTCTTGTACATTCTATTTTCATTCTTGTTGTAAAGGAACGTTGGTTTCTAGTTGTAAGGGTTGGGTGCAACCCGTGTTGTGGGAGTGGTGACTCCTACGCGTGGAAGGGTTCCTTCCGTTAGTGCAAGGATTGGATTTCAATCCTGTTGGTGAAGTGACCGAGTCGTCCCTGGTTGGGAGATTGGTCGAAGGGGGAAAGTGGATGTACCCAAATCGGGGAACCACTATAAATTGCTTGTGTCCTTTCTGTGCTGTGTTGTTTTGTTTTCGTGAGTAGGTACAATTTTATTCCGCAAAAACACTGCAAGACACCTATTCCCCCCCCCCCCCATAGGTGAAGGTAGTTGACACTAGGTGGACTTTCAATCCTCTTATGACTCGCCATCCAACGACTCTATGAGCTGTATAGACTAGCCGAAATAGTTAACTGCAACATCTCTTTTTCATTAATTATTGTACTAAAGGTATACAACTTCTTTTGTCATCTATCATGCAAGTCCTGCAACATTTGAATTTTGGACGACATCAGCGCAATATGTTTGTGGACTTTGCCATTTCCAGTCAATCTGCTAAGTGTTGAGTGCAGTTAAGGGACTCGGTGTAAAAACACTAGATAGAAATTCTGTTGCCTGAGGCATTGAGTGAACCTTCATCACTCAATACATTTGACTTTTACATCCTAACTAATAAGGTGTTGAGTGAGCCTTCATCACTCAATGCTTTTGGAAAAGAATTTTCCTATATGAAGGTGTTAAGTGAAGCTTCTACACTCAATGCTTTCTGATTTTACCGAATATCTTGAGGTGTCGTTGAGTGGTCCTTATTCACCTAATGCTTTTGTACTTAACCAAAAATCCTTTTGAGTAGGCGTTGAGTAAACTGCCTTCACTCAACGCTTCTATCCTTAGACAGATTTCAATTCATCAACACTGAGGCTTTGACTCCATGGTGCTGTGTCAATGCTTTTAACCTTCTAGCATTGAGTGAAGAGAGTTCACTCAACGCTTCTAGACTTAGCTTGTTCTCTGCTTATCCAACATCTTGTCTTGAGTCCCATAATCATTGTGACCCAAATAACTTGTCTAATCAATATAACAGTATACAACCTGCATAATGAACTTTGAATAATATAACAGATACTATTATGTGTATACCATTGACTTGTGGGCCTTCATCAAATCTAGGACATTGTGATCAATGGACCCAATAATATCCCCATATTTGAAGAAGTTAGAACTCTAGTCAATGATATACACTACCATATGAAGGAGATAAATATTCACAGCAGACAAGAGCAATAATTTACATAATCAAAAATGTGATTATCATTTAAAGTAATAGTTATAAACAGACAGTGTACTTATAATAATGTTCACAATCCTAAATCCCTTAAGAAATATAAAAACATTTCAAGTTTCAGGTTCCTTGATGATTATGCCCTGCTGTGTTTCTTAGCATCCTTTTCATCAGCATCAGTTTTCTTTTGCTTTTGTCTTTCAAAGTAGTTGTATGGTTTTATGAAGTATTTTCTTGGCTCCAGAACTTCTGGTGGCACTGCACCTATCTTTTTGTCCCTTTTAAATTTTCTCCTGGCCTCTTCATTTCTTTCTAGCTTAGTCCATTCCAGGGAGCTATACAGCTTTCCCCTATCAGTCTTATTTTCTATGATTTGATCCCAGACAGTCAGAATGATAGTCCATGATTGAGGACTCCATCTTTCAAAGTCTGTCATGGTTTCCGTCACTTATTTGTACATCTTTTTACTGAGCCTGATTTCTTCATCTTCTATAGCAATAGACTTGTCTTTGGATCTTGAAATCTGTTCTGCAATGGGAGTGAAGGTATGAGTATCAGAAGCAATAGAGGATTCAGCCCATTGAGCACCATATTGATCACCATACTGATCATCATAATGATCACCATCAGTGTATTCTTCTGGAAGAGGATCAGGAACCACATTATTATATGAATATTGTTCAAGTCCCAATGATGCCTTAAATATATTGGCAACACAAACAACATTCTTAGTATTTGCTTTGATCATTGTCTTCTCCCCCTTTATGACTTCTTCAGATACGGTAGTGGTCAGGGAGTTCTTTTTGTGGAGATTCTTTCATCTAGAAAATTACTCTTTTGATAATATGATTCTTAACCTCCATCATGTGATCATCTAGATACTGAGTTCATGTATCCATCCTTCTCCCCTGAGTTGTCTTGTGCGCTTCCATCAGTGTCTTCTACATATTATCGACCATTTACATGTTGCTAGTAGTAATGTTCTGATTTTCCATGAAATCAATCTACTTCTTCTAGATTTCCTCAAGCTTGCTTTCAATATAGATTACAGCAGGGGTAGCTCTCATGAAGAATGAAGCTGTGTTGCCCTTTAGCAGGTTTACTTCAAATATGATGGATTTGATCTTTGTAGATATATCATTTCTTTGCTCTTTGATGGAATCATCAACATAATGTTATAGTAGTCTCCTCTGGTCATTTAGCAGATCCTTTAATTGAGCTAAGAATGTAGAGGACATTGGATCAGCTTGATGAGATGTCCCTTAGTCACAGACATCATCATCCTTCTCCCTTACAACTTCCCTGGATTCTGAGTCAGCCATCATGAACTTAGATGAATGTTCAGTAGGATAAGTCTTTGGCTCTTCTACCTTAGGTTCACCATCCTCATATATGTCAATTATAAGGTCAGCTTCCTGAGCAGGGAGCTCTGTTAGAATCTCCCCCTTAACCTCTACACTCCCCATAGAAGCTTGTTGGTCTGCCTCAACTGGAACATGAGAACCTTCATTTTCTAGAACAGGAGGTTGTTTATTTTTAACAACTGTGTGTCAAGAAACTTCTCCCATTATTGCAGGAACTTGCTCACCCTCAGCAGGAGTACTGGAGTCCAGCCATAGAGGCTCATCAGTAATTTGATCAATCCTGCTCTGCAGATTCTTTAATAAGGAATCAATCTTGTCTTATATTGATTGAACTTTCTCCCTCTCAACAGGAGCATCTCACTTGGAAGCCTCCCTCTCAAGTTCAGCACAAATCCTATCCACAATACCTTCAATCACTTATTTAGTTACCTCTGCTAGGATGCCTTCTGATTGTGAGCCCCTTCCTTGGACAGTATTTGCTGCAGGTTCTGAAGACATAAAGATCTGAGAACTCATATCTCTTCTAGTTTCTTCAGAAGAGTCAGACAGCTGAGGGTCATGAGGCTCTTATTCACTGCTCTCAGAAGAGCTGCTTCCAGTGCTTTCTTCAGTGATAATAACTTCTTTCTTCTTTTCTTGACAGTTTCTTGTTGATGTGGAAGCAACACCCCGTCCTATCTATCAAACATCTTGGAGTTCATTCTCCTCATGTGGTGGATCTTAGTTCCTAGCCTCACATTGAGGATGCCTTGAATAGAAGTGTGTAATTATAGAGACAAGATTCTTCCTAGGTTTGGCTCTAGGACACATTCCACTATTCTATCAAAAAGTACCTTCCCCGAGTCAGTTCTTTTGTATAGAATTATCCTTGTCATTAGTTCAAACCATTTTTCTGGAGATCTTATCATGTGACCCTGTTTGCATATTTGAGCTTTGCCAACGACATCTACCGGAAACTTTCCTTTTAAATTCATCTCCTTTCTCAGAACAGACCCAGTGGAATGCTTTGAAAGCCCACACCACTTGAGGGCAAGTTTTATATTATCCTGATGTAGTTCTTCTTCTTTATCATACTGCTTGAACTGGGGCATATTCAGGGCTTTCCTCAGTCTTCTGGGAGTTATCTTGATCTCGTGTCCACTGATAGATGACTTGATTTTGTTGGAGGATGAGCCAACAGTAGAATTCAAATACAGTTCAAGAACTTCCCACTTCCATATCGAGCATGGCTCTGACGGGACGTATTATAGGTCAGCGACTTGTAGTAAGTGGAGAACTAGTTGTACTTCCTCTAGAGCATCCTTGAATCCATTTCTCACTAACTCAGAACCCTTGAAATGGAAATCCATTCCTTTTGGTGCCATGGAGCCCTCGAATTTATGGAGTTTTGCACGTAATTTCATTATAGGGAGGCAGAAAGTCCAAAAGGGCTAGGAATAGTGTCTTTTATTTTAAGCACAC
This sequence comes from Platanthera guangdongensis, assembly GCA_039583875.1. Lineage (NCBI taxonomy): Eukaryota > Viridiplantae > Streptophyta > Magnoliopsida > Asparagales > Orchidaceae > Platanthera > Platanthera guangdongensis. The sequence goes on along the minus strand of CM077155.1, from coordinate 127,341,689 downwards.
ACACTTCTATTTATACTTATCCCGATTTGAGAATATGGAGAGCTGCTTACATATCATGTTTGACACGAGTTGACCAATGACTGAGATGAATCATGGAAGATAGCCATAATCTGAACAGCCTGAGTAAGATTGTTGAGTGGTCTCGACGCACTCAACGCCTGAAGTTGTCTCAGCGCACTCAACGCTTGGACACTTAGTCCCAACACACTCGATGCATAATGTTGTCTCAGCGCACTCGACACCTGGACACTGAGTCTAAGCGCGCTCGATGTAAGGGAACCTATTCTATATTTTTCTTGATAACCTGCAAGGGTTAATTCTTCCTGCAACACATATACATGAATACACAATGAAGCCATATTAAGTTCAACATTCCCAACTCAAATTTCAAGGTGTTGAACTTGGCTTCATCTAGTGGCTCAGTGAAAATATCAACCACTTGTCTGTTTGTGGAGACAAACTCAAGATTGATGTTCTCCCTTTCCACATGCTCTCTAATGAAGTGATATTTAATCTCCATGTACTTACTCCTGCTATGAGACACATGATTCCTAGTATTATAGATTGCTCTAGAAGAATCACAAAACATTGGAGTTCTACTTAGCTAGAGATTGAAGACTTGGATTTGATGTTGGATCCAAAGTAGTCATGCACAGTAACTTCCAGCTGAGATGTACTTTGATTCAGCTGTTGAGATGGCAACATATGTTTGCTTCTTGCTGCTCCAAGGTATAAATCTTCTCCCTAGAAATTGACAGTATCTAATATGGTTTTTCTGTCTTCTTTACACCCTGTAAAATCTGCATCTGAGAACCCAATTAGTTCAAAATCATTATTCATAGGGTACCATAGGTCAAGATCAGGTGTGCCCTTGAGATATCCCAAAACAATTTTTGTTGCAGAATAATGAGACTCCTTAGGGCTAGCCTGACATCTAGCACAAACACACATATCATATATGATGTCTAGCCTACTTGCAGTCAGATAGAGGAGGGACCTAATTATGCCTCTATATAAGGTTTCATCAACAGGTTTCTCAGTCTCACCCTTGTCTATTGACACACTTGACCCCATAAGAGTTTTCGTTATGGAGGCACTCTCCATTCCAAACTTCCTGATTAGCTCCTTGGTGAACTTAGACTGAGAGATGAATAGACAATCCTCTGACTATATAACTTGGAGGCCTAAGAAGTACTTGAGTTCACCCATACTGCTTATCTCTAATTGCCCTTGTATAAGTTTAGCAAACTTCTTGTAGAGGCCATCATTAGTAGACCCAAAAATTATGTCATCTATATAAATTTGGACTAGAATGATCTTATACTTAACTTCCCAAAAGAATAATGTCTTATCTATATTTCCCCTTGAGAATTTGTTCTCAGTGAGAAGGATAGACATGGTTTCATACCATGCCCTATGGGTCTTGCTTCAACCCATACATAGCTTTTCTAAGCTTAAATACATAATCATGAAAGTTAGGATTAACAAAACCCAAGGGTTGCTCAACATAAACCTCCTCTTTCAGGTTACCATTTAGGAAAGCTGACTTAACATCCATTTGGTAGACCTTAAACCCTTTATGTGCAGCATATGAAAGGAATAATCTTATTGCCTCCAATCTAGCAACTAGTTCAAAGGTTTGATCAAAGTCAATACCTTCCTCTTATTTATATCCCTTGGCCACCATCCTAGCTATATTTTTGATGATAACACCATTCTCATAAATTTTATTCCTATAAATCCACATGGTTCCAATGATGTTATGTTCATGTAGTCTGGGAACTAGCTTCTAGACCTTACATCTCTTGAACTGGTTCAGTTCTTCTTGCATAGCCTTAATCCAAAATGGCCTATGTTGGCATTTTTAAACCTCTTTTGTTCAACCTGAGATAGGAAGCTTGAATACATAGCAGTGTTGAGGCTTCTGCTCCTTATTGTAACACCTCTGCTTGCATCACCTATGATTTGATCTCTGGGATGATCCCTCAAATGCCTGACAGCTGCGAGCATTCTATCTTCAACATCATGAACTTCAATAGCTAGATCTTGCTGGTCTTCACCCATGCCTTGTGTGTTTGGATCTTCTTTATGGATGAGCACACCATCATCTTCCTCTTGAGCAATAGAAGGAGAGTTCTTAATGGTCAGTTCATCCATCTTTAATTTTATACCTGCAGATCTAGAGGATCTTGGCAGCTCATAGTTAATCATAGATGATTCATCAAGTACTACATTCACAGACTCTTCTACAACTTGGAACTTCAAGTTGTATACTCTATATGCTTTGTTGTGGTTGTTGTACCCAACAAAAATTCCCTCGTAGGATTTGGCAGCAAACTTAGTCAAGTAGGACCTACCATTATTCATCATAAAGCATTTTCTTTCAAAGATTCTGAGATACACAAGATTTGATTTTCTGCATTTCATAATCTCATAGAGAGTCTTCTTGTGATACTTGTTGATATAAGCTCTATTTAGAACACGACAAGCAGTGTTTACTGCCTCAGCCCAGAAGTACTCTGGGAGAGAAGTGCCACTAAGTAGTGTTTTCTCAGCTTCTATGAGAGTCCTGTTTATCCTCTCAGCAATCGCATTTTATTGGGGTGTTCATGGAGAAGAAAACTCCTCATGAATCCCTTACTTTTCACAGAACTTTGTCATGCCTTCAGACAAAAATTCAGTACCATGGTAACTTCTAATTTTGACCACAAAACTGTCCGTTTCATTCTGAACTTGCCTAACAAAGATCACAAAGATGTTAAGGGTTTCAGACCTTTTCTTTAGAAAGAAAATCCAAGCAAATCTGGAATAGTCATCAACTATCACAAGTGTGTAGACTTTCCTGTCTAGACTATGAACTGGCATAGGACCAAACAAGTCCATATGCAAGAGATAAAAACACCTCTCAAAATCGTTGGCCCTAATGCTCTTAATGGATGCTTTTGCCTGGTTGCCCTTTTGGCATATAGACCAAATGCTCTCTTTGGTGCATCTCAAATTGGGCCCATTTTTGACTAGCCCTTCACTAAAGAGCTTGCAAATTATCTTGTAATTCAAGTGAGCAAGCTTCTTGTGTCATTGCACATAATAAGAGACTTTCTCACTTGTTATATGACATATTGGCGAGTCTATACTTAAACATAAGAAGTTTAGACAATAAATATTTTCACTTCTAATGCCTATTAAAATAACCTCTTTGTCACTTGACCTTTTGATCAAACACTCATCATTGTGTAAGACAATGACATAGTCATATCACATAATTGGCTTATGCTAATCAGATTGTTTTGCAATCGTTCCACATAAGCTACCTTTGTAATAGATACTATTCCAATGGTGATCATACCATAGCCCTTAGTAACTCCTCTATTTGAACCTACAAAGACCACTTTAGGTCCATTCCTAGCTGGAGTATAATTTTTAAGATGACTCCTTGTTCCAGTCATATGTCTGGAATATCCACTGTCCATGTAACGCCTCAAAACTCAAAAGAGTGACAGGTAGTATTTCAGACCAAGTTTGGAACTTGGTAAGGGTCACACGGCCTGGGACACAGGAATGTCCTAGGGCGTGTTGTGCTCGAGTCGACGATCTGGCCGAGAGGTCGACGAATTTTGGAGTTGATGATCGTCGAGCAGCCAACACGGCCTGGGACACGGGCGTGTCACAGGCCATGTCCTTCATGGGTTAAATCCGGGCTATGGTATGGTTGATACACGGGGTCGACACACGGGCCATATCAGGTAGACACGGGCGTGTCGAATGGGACTCGGGCGTGTCCAAGACCCGTGTTCTTCTCGGGTTGGTGTTGGTCCTATATCGACGGAGTAACACGGCACAGTACACGGTCGTGTACTGGATGACACGGGCGTGTCAGGTCAAATACTTGCGTGTCGGGTGCCCGTGCTCTTTTCGGGACTCATCAATTTCGACGGCGAATGGGGAACACGGCCCTGGACACAAGCGTGTCACAGGACGTGTTCGGCCCAGATTTTGGATTTCAATGGCAAATCGTTGCTGTTCGTTTCCTTATTTTGGGATCCGACGGCTGGGGATTGTTCCTGCTAGGATATACCCGGTAATAGGGTTTCAAATCCCTCATTTCTCAAACTCAATCTCTTTCTAAAGATCTAGAGAGAGGGGAGAGCAAGGAAGAAGAAGAAAGCTAGATCCGGTCACCGGCGGAGCTCCGGAGCTTCAAATCATGAGCCGACTTTGGATCTATGGAGGCAAGGAGATTGCGGTGCTTTTCATCCACGTAGATTTCCATGGAGCCAAGGAAAAATGCTAGGGTAAAGATTCTCATCATAGGACATGTGAAGTCCTCTTTTCCTTTGCATAGGAAGCCCGCTCTCGCGCGTTTGTGGTGAGTTTGAGGCATTCCTTCGTGTAGATATGAATAGTCCCCGTTGTGTATATGTAGAGTTCGTAATCGAGAATCAGACATAGGCATGATGTGTGAAGCCTACCCAGACAAGTTGGTCTGGATCGGTGATGTTGCATTACATGAATGGCCGGAGAAGACTCCGCGCGAATGGTTGTTTTTGGGGTTTTCTACGCGGTAGATTGCAACAGGGAGCCTTGGGGACTAACTCCAAGGTGCACCCAGAAAACTAGGCTGATGCGTGATTCTGCCAACATGGTGGTCTGGGAGCCAACTTGAATATAACCGGGTTATGTGAAGTGTGTGATGGAAATGGGACTCGGGAGGTTTGACCCGTGCATATGGCTTAAATTGACATTGCGGTGTGAGCAACGGGTCAGGCGAAACCGTACCCGCTCTATGTCATTCGGTGGGAGCCGTTGGCATAGATGATGGTCTTCGACGGTCTATGGCTTAAATTTACGTAACCCATGCCGGGAAGATAGAAATGCTCGCAAGATTGGCCGTCCTAGTGGCGGTGGTGAGACCGAGACGTCTATGGCTTAAATTGACGTGACATTGACCGGTTTGCCGAGAATGTGCACTGAGAGCACGGGGTGTGTGGTCGTGTGTGCCCATACCTGTGATGAAGTCTTTATCTATACTGCTTGGTTATGCTAACAAAGTGTACGGAAAGAGCATCGCCGCCCCGAGTTTGGGGGCAGGATCGTTATAATTTGGTCAGCATAGCTGACCGTTGCTTTTGTTTGCCACCGTGTGGTGGATTGTTGTTCGCAGGTGCTACGGAGCCGAGCGATAAATAGCGGGACAAAGCCCAAGGTGTGAAGCCGGCCCTCGAAGGCCTAATTTCAGTGTTTACTCGTTTTATTCATGTGTCACCGGCTTGCGTGCTGAGGTTTGGAAAACAATTATATTTGAGTAAACAATTGTAAAGCCATAAGAGCAGTACTTGTGTATTGTGCTTCATTCCTAATGGGTTTTGTAGTGGACATTCATGCTTGTGGATGGGTTCTCTAATTTGTAACTTTTAATAATTGCTTTCGCTATAATGACTATGTGTAGGACGTTGATTATTAGTTGGATGGTCTCCATTGAGTAACCTCCCGGTCTGTCTGTGGTATATGGCGTCGGGCCCCAGCCGGACCTACTGTTATATGCTATGCGATAGATAGGGGTGTTCCAATTTGGTTTCAGACTACAGGTTTCGGTCAGGCTTAAACTGAATTTGTGGGCAAATTCTTTTTAAGGGGTGGTGAGCACATGTGTGTGCGTCATCGTTATAACATCAAAAGAACCCATGAATGTCCACTTAGGAATGAAAATACACGTGTTTGAGGAACCTGCGTGCTCCTATAATTGTGTTTTGCAATTTTGTTTGGTCGCTTAACGAGGTTTTGTACAACTATAGGTGACCAGAAGAGGTGCAGGGCCGTTAGAATGTCCAGTTTCTAAGGCTAGTAGTGCACCGAATGATGCTCCTACAACACCTCCCTCGGCTGAAACCATACGATTGGTTGTCGAAGCAGTGTTTGCCATGATCAATGTGCAGCCTGCAAGGCAAATGCAGAAGCCTTCTCCTACGATGGAGCAGGTACCGCTTCAAGGGGATGAACCAAGAAGGGTGGAGCAAGTAGTGGTGGAACCTTTGGTGCCTAGGAGAGAAACTGAAAGACAGCTCCGACATATTATGAGCTTTAATCCATCTGTGTTCTCGGGGGAACCCCATCTCAAGCTGAAGACTGGATCTCCCTATTGAATAGAGTCTTGACAGCGATGAAAATAGAGGAGTGGCAGATGACCACTATAGCTACATTCTTATTGGACGGGGATGCGAGGCTGTGGTGGGAAGGTCTAGAGCTGCATCACTTGAGAGGAAGGCAACTCGTAGACGTCTCGATGGAAGAGTTTTTGAGATTTTTTTTGGCAAGGTACCTCCCTTCGGCTCATAGGATAGCATTGGAGAATGTGTTCCAGAGGCTGGTACAAGGAGAGAGTAGCGTGGATGAGTATCTCCACGAGTTTACTCGATTTGATCGGTATGCTAGCTCCACAATCGCGGATGAGGAGCGCAAGACGAACCGATTCTATGAAGGTTTGAGAGATGACTTGAGGCTACTACTCTCGGGGCCTATGACATAGGGCTTCTTGACCCTGGTCAATACAGCCTAGTCTTTGGAGAAAGACTTGAAGAATGTGCAAGCAAAAAAAAGCTTTGGTGATAAGAAGATTGAGTTCAAGGTGTCGACTACCTCAAAGTTTGGGTACTATAAGTTCTTTAAGAAGGCTAGGACTTCGGGTCCAGCTTCTACTTTTGGTGCTTCTGGGGAGACTGCGGGTCGAACCCCGGGTGCATGGTTTACTTGTGGAAAGCTGGGGCACTTTGCCCGTGACTGCTGGAGCGGACGTCCCAAGTCCGAGAGGAAGCCGGGAGCAACATATGAAGAGAAGGGCAAGGCAGTGGAGTCAACCGCATTCCATTATGCTCAGGCTCAACCTAGAGTTTATAATCTTAGCCAGCAGGAGGCCATCAAGCAAGCGGATGTAGTGATAGGAACGATTTAAATTTATAGGAAGTTAATTTTTAAATACTTGTTATGTGTGTGTTACCTTACCACTGCTTGTTTAGGATTTGTTTTGATTTGTGAGAATCCGGCGAGAGCACTCTTTGATAAGGGAGCTTCGCACTCCTTTTTGTTCGAAGGATTCATACCGCGCATCGGAGTACCTTCTTCAATGGCGAAGGACAAACTGGATGTGTTGTTGTCGAATGAGTGTTCCATGCGCGCGGATAGAATCTGTGGCGTAAAGATTCGTATTGGGAGTCAGGAGTTCCATTTGCTAGGGTCGTTACTGCCGCTGGTGGAGTTCGACGTAATCTTTGGCATGGACTGGCTCTCGGAGCAGCAAGCTTTTATTGATTGCGGTCGCAAGGAAGTCAAATTGGGAACTGAAAGAAAGTGTACCTAATCACCTAGAGGGGGGGGTGAATAGGTGACTAAATCTTTTTATACTTTTTAGGCAGAATTCAGAATATATCACAGAGTTATAAGTACTTTAACACAGAAATCATTCAGCAATCACAGAATTACTCATGCACACAGTGGACACACAGATTTATAGTGGTTCCCCAAGGTTTGGGTACATCCACTTTCCCCCTTCGCCTATCTAGTAGTGTACTAGATTCGGCAAAACTCCTCCACTATCTCAGATCCTCAGATCTTACACTCAGAACCCCAAAACAGGTTCCTACAGCTAAGGCCCAATGCCCTACAACTCAGTCTTCTTTAAAGACCTACACTCAGCTTCTTCACAAAGCCTACACTCAGCCACAAGGCCTACACTCAGCCACAACAGGCCTACACTCAAAGAAACAGATCTCCTACACTCAGGCTCACAGGCCCTACCACTCAGCCTTTATAATTGCAGGCTTACAACTCAGATCCCTAAGGATCCTACAAGAAATATAAAATACAAAGTGTATATACCTATAACTCTGAATAGAGAGATGAGTTGATAGATTCTTGATGAGTTCTTGGAAAAACTCTGCTGAGATCAACCTCATTTGGCTTTTCTTCAAAGCATCTTGAATGTAGAACATAATAGGGTTGATCTTCTCTGCAGCTGATCCTTGATCTCTGCAACTTAAGATTCAGAACAAAGTCTGAACCCTTCTTCTCAGCCTGGTTCCAACGGCTGTCTTCTTGGATGGTGTTCTCTCTCCAACTACTTAGAACTTTACTTGAAAGTCTTCAATGAATTGCTTTTCAACAACTTTGATCATCTCTTTCTGTAGACAGTATAAGCCTATATATAGGCCTTCTTCATGGTAACCGGCTGGTCCGGTTCCTAACTGATTTCTGACAACTCTGACAGGTGCAGTAGACCGGCTGGAATGGCAGCTGTCAAGTCATCCAGTCAGTTCTTGAAAAATCTGTAACTGTCTGAAAGTGTCGAGACAATCTGTCTTTAAGTGTCGACACTTATAGACTAAGTGTCGACACAAGTTAACTAAGTGTCAACACTAGCCTTCAGGGTGTCGACATAACTCCTTGTGTTGTAGAATCCACTTCTTGACACAGCTTCTTTATCATGTGTCGACACTGATATTGAGTGTCGACACAACTCTTTGTTCTTCAGTACTTTGTTGAATTCCTGTAAGTGTCGACACAACTCTTTTGTGTCGACACATCTTCATGTGTTGAACTTGTTTAGTGTTGACACTTCTTCTTGGTGTCGACACATGCCTTCTGTGTTGATACTTGCTGAGTGTCGACACAGCTCCTTGTGTCGACACATCTTCTTATGTTGAGACTTTTGCTGAGTGTCGACACATCTCCTTTGTGTCGACACTTGTACTTAGAATTTTGTTGAACTTTGCTAAGTGTCGACACAGCTCCTTGTGTCGACACTTTCTTCAAGTGTTGAGTCTTCTGCTGAGTGTTGACACATTCTTTCTTGTGTCGACACTTTCTTCAAATGTTGAGTCTTCTGCAGAGTGTCGACACATTCTTCATCATGTCGACACTTATACTTAGACTCTGCTGACTTTTGCTGAGTGTCGACACAACCTCCAAGTGTCGACACTTTCTGATGTAGACACAGTTCCTCTGGGTGTCGACACAACTGCTAAGTGTCGACACAGCTTCACAGGACTTTTCTTCATTGAGTGTCGACACAGCTCCTTGTGTCGACACTTTCTGTCTGGTGTCGACTCTGCATCCCTGGTGTCGACACAAGTACTCCAAGTGTCGACACTGCTTGCCTGGGTGTCGACACAAGTCTTCTTAAGTGTCGACACATTTCTTCTGGGTGTCGACACATGGACTTAGAATCTTTTCTGCTTTCCCTGCAAATACTTAACCTGCACAAGGCAACTCAAAAATACATCAAATACATTTTGATGTATATCATTGAGTAGGGTGAGGCTTCTTCAAATCAGGTACATTTAAACCAATGTACCCAACAATCTCCCCCTATTTGGAGAAGTCATAACCCTTAGTCAATGATATACACCATACAGAATAAAATCATAGCATGATGTAAAGCAGGATTATATCACAGGGCAAATATAAACATGTATTAAACAAACATGTATACATAGATATCATCTCAGAACAATTATGAAATAGATTTATCACACAGCACATTGTTCTAACAGCTTTGTCATATTCATTTTCCAAAAGTTTACAAAGTGTTTAAAAATCAAAATATTACAACTGTAAACTCAAGATGAAATCTATCCTATTTCTGCTCAGCCTCCTTAATTACAATTCCCTTTCCAGACTGTATCTTGGCTTGTACAGGGGCTTCAGCATCTTCAGTATCAGCAGGCTTTTTCCCTTTCAGCTCCTTCTTCTTTAGCTCTTTAGCTTTAATCTTCTGCCTCTCAAAGTAATGATAAGGCTTGAGAAAGTACTTGCTAGGCTCCTGAGCAGTAGGAGGTAGCTTTCCCATCTTTGCCTTTCTTCTATATTGCACTATAGCTTCTTGCCTAGATTCATGCTTTCTCCACTCCAGTTCAGAAAACCATTTGTTTCTATCTTGAATATTATCTTTGGCAGCCTTCCATGCAGTTAAGATAATGTTTCTTGAAGTGGGGCTCCACTGTTCAAAATCAGGCCTTTGTTCAGCTTGCTCTCTGAACCTCTTCTTAGACAATCTAGCTTCTTGTTCAGCTTGTTCTTTCAGTATAGCTTCCTGTAAAGCCTCAGATACTGGCTGAACCACCTTCTCTATGATGACATTTTGCTGACCCTCAGGTGGGATGTACATTGAATGTACATCTACTTGTATCATATCAAAATCTGGTGGAGGATAGATCACCTGAGCTACTTCAGCTTGCTCACCTCCAAGATAGGCATGATTAATCTCAGATTCTGCTACATTATCATCATCACATAAATGAGTATAACAAAGAGTAGCTCTGATAGAATTAGAAATCCACTTGGCATGATCAGAGATGGCTTTGACTAACACCCTCTCCCCCTTTATGACTTCTCTTTTCATGTGATCTCTTAAATCATCTTTCTGAAATCTGATTTGGGCATTGAGATAATTGACTCCATCCTTGTAGAAAGGTTTTAAAATTTGTAGTTTTTCAGTGATGAGCTTCTGAGAGTCTTGAATAGCAGTTGTAACAGTAGTTAAGCTCTCTTGCAAGTGCTTATCAAAAGTATCTTTGGCTGTGGCACTTTCTGCAGACTGTGCAGTGGCTATATTCTTTATCTCAGTTACAATGGCATTGTGGGAAGCTGTCAAATTATCATTCATTCTAATTTGATTCTCCAGAACATAGCCTTGCTTGACTTCAAGTTCATCCACTTGAGCTTTGATCTTCTCTTGATGTGTAGCCAAGTACACTACTGCATTCCCTCCCTTGTGGAAGCAGTCCGTCATTTCCTTTTTATTTTGATTTATCTCAAATCTTATGGACTTAATGTCCTGGGCCAGATCAAACTGTAGAGATTTTTGCCCTTTATCCACATATTTTTCAATAGCTTTCCTTTGCTCATTAAGCTTGATTTGCATAGCAACCATCAGTGCACTGTAATCTACAGTTGGTGCTGGCTGTAGTGCAGGTTGTGGTGCTATAGTTTACAGAGATTTCTTATAAGTCTGGCTCCTCCTCTTGAATACTTGAAATTTCCTTTTCTTTACTCTGACAGCCTCCTCATCATCTGAAGCTGATGTGCTTGCAATATCTACCCTCTCTCTAGGTAGTTCCTCAACAGCTTTTGGCTTCTCAGGCTCTTGCCTTGCAGGTTCTTCAACAATTACTACATGCTCCCCCTCAACTTGAGCATTCTCCCCCTCAGTAGTAGCACTTTCCTTCTCAAAGTCTGTTTGGTCTAGATTGAGGAAGAGATCTTCCATTGTAAATTCTTGTTGAGGTTGTGATGGAGATTCTCTTGGCTCTTCAACAATTTGATCAGATACAACATGAGCTGTAACAGATGTGTCCTCCATGACAACATCTGGGAGTTGACTATCAATCTGAGGTTGCTGATTAACATCAGATAAGTTGTCAATTATAACTTCACTTTCAATAAGGAAATCTAATTGATTGATTTCTGAGATTACCTCAAGGATAGTGTGGGTTGCTTGCTCACTCTCTAGTGGAGTTGGCTCTTCCACTACTAGTGGCTCCCCCTGGACTGAATCCTGGTGTAAGGGGCTAGCTTGAGGTAGCTCCCCCTGCCTCTCTGCAACTTCTTGTTGAGCTGGAGACTTCCCAGCATCTCCAGTGTCTTCTTCATCAGGAGTGAAGATAACTTGTTCTTCTGAACTGCTGGATGATTCTGGAGCCACAGGGGCTATCTTCTTCTTCTTCTTTTGAGGTGTTACCTTCTCAGGTGTTGGCATCTCCTTAGTCAAGACCCTATCCCATCTAGAGAAGAGTCTCATGTCCATCTTTCTCATGTGATTGATCTTTGATCCAGCAGCTTGACTCATTACTTCTGGTATACTACCAGCCAAGTAAAGACTAAGTATTCTACCCAAATTGGGTTTCTTCAGACTCTCTTTAATCTTATCAAAGACAACAACCGACCAATCAGTTTGCAGGGTGAAGATAATCCTTGTCATAAGATTGAACATATGGGCTGATACCCTGTCATGCCCTCCAGGCTTACTCAAGATTACTTTGCCAACAATTTCTGAGAGAAATTTTCCCTGGCTGTTCATCCCCTTTCTATTGAACACTGATCCAATTTTCAATTTGGAATCCAGTCCACACCAAGTTAAAGCTTCTCTGGTCTTAGAAGCAGTAACTTCATCTTCTTCCTTTGTCCTTGGGAGGTTTAATACATTTCTCAAACTTTTTGGTGAGACCTTCACCTTTTCTCCATGAACCCTTGACTTGATCTTGAATCCAGAGTCGTCTAGGGTTGCTCCATTCAGAAACTCTAGAACTTCTTTCTTCCAAATCTTGGTTGGTTCTGACACAAGAAAATCTAACCCTGAATTAGTGACTAGGGTTACCACATTCTTGATCTCCTGATCTGCATCGTCAAACGCATGTCGCACCAGTTCATAGCCTTCGTTCACGTTCTCCTCGAGCTTTGGCGCCATTAGGGTTTGAAGAATTTGAATGGAGAGAAGAGAGGTGTTGACACACAAGTTTGGTCTCGAAACTTTGGTGTGCGTGTCGACAGACAATGGCAAAATCCTATTTATACCTTTCTAGGATTGAAGATGAAAGGGCGGGTTAACTAACTTAAATTGTGTCGACACTGTTGATAAGTGTCGACACAGACTTATAATGTCTCGACACCTATGTGTCGACACAAGTATATTCGATAGAACATATGTGTCGACACTTGTCTATTTGTCGACACAGCTTAGCTCGACACTTAGTCGAGACTTTACTTAGATAATTCTGCGTAAATTCTAAGTGTCGACACCACCTTGGTTGTGTCGACACTGACCCTGAATGTGTCAACACTAATTTTCTGAAGTGTCGACACCAACGTCCTAGATGTGTCGACACCTTTTCCCTGAAGTGTCGACACCACTATTCTGTGTCAACACAGATAACTCTGTGTGTCGACACCTTTTTACTTAGCCATTTCTGTAAACTTATTCTAAGTTTATCATACCTAATTCAATTTTGAACCTATTGAACTTGGTTTCTTCTAGGGGCTTAGTATACATGTCAGCTAGTTGATTATCTGTATTTACATACTCTAGTGATATATCTTCTTTTTCTACATGTTCCCTTAGAAAATGATATTTTATCTCAATATGTTTAGTTCTACTATGGGAAACAGGATTGTTAGCAATAGATATAGCACTAGAAGAATCACAAAACAGTGGTGTTCTACTTACTTGAATACCATAATCCTCAAGCTGATGTTGTATCCATAGAAGTTGAGCACAACAACTTCCTACAGCCACATATTCTGATTCTGCTGTGGAGATAGCCACACTTGTTTGCTTCTTGCTACTCCAAGAAATCAGTCTTCCACCTAGGAATTGACAGGTTCCAGTTGTACTTTTTTTGTCTTCTTTGTAGCATGCAAAATCTGCATCTGAATAACCTGTTAGTTCAAAGTCTCCATTCCTAGGGTACCAAAGGCCTAGATAAGGTGTGCCCTTTAGATATCTCAGTATCCTTTTGACTGTTGTCAAATGAGACTCTTTACGGCATGTTTGGTACCTAGCACAGACACATGTAGCATACATGATATCTGGTCTACTTGCAGTCAAATAGAGTAGGGAGCCAACTATCCCTCTATACAAAGTCTCATCTATAGGTTTCCATGCATCATCTTTGCTAAGAGACATACTTGACCCCATAGGAGTCTTCATGGTACTGGATGAATCCATACCATACTTCCTTATCAGTTCTAGGGTGAACTTAGACTGGCATATGGATAAACCATTCTCAGTCTGTCTAACTTGGAGACCCAAGAAGAACTTCAGTTCCCCCATACTGCTCATCTCAAACTGTCCTTGCATTAGTTTTGCAAACTTTTTGCAAAGACTACTTTCAGTAGACCCAAATATGATGTCATCTACATATATTTGGACTAGTATGATCTTGCCTCTGGATTCCCTAAGGAATAGAGTCTTGTCTATTTTCCCTACTTGTGAATTTATTCTCAATGAGGAAACTAGACAGGGTTTCATACCAAGCCCTAGGGGCTTGTTTTAACCCATACAAAGCTTTCCTAAGTCTATAGACATAATTAGGTTGAGTTGAATCAACAAAACCTGATGGCTGTTCCACATAGACTTCCTCTTTCAGATTGCCATTTAAAAAGGCTGACTTAACATCCATTTGGTAGACTTTAAATCCTTGATAGGTTGCATAGGCCAGGAACATTCTTATGGCTTCCAGTCTGGCTACTGGAGCAAAGGTTTGATCAAAGTCAATACCTTCTTCCTGCCTATATCCCTTAGCAACCAGTCTAGCTTTGTTCTTGACAATCACTCCATGTTCATCCATCTTGTTCCTAAAGATCCACTTGGTTCCAATTATGTTGTGGTCTTTTGGTTGAGGAACAAGCTCCCAGACTTTGCATCTCTTGAACTAATTCAGCTCTTCTTGCATTGCCTCAATCCAATGAGGGTCTAGGATGTCTTCTTCAAACTTCTTTGGCTCTACTTGGGATAGAAAACTGGAGTAGAGTACTGCATTCAGATTTCTGCTCCTTGTTTGTACCCCTTGTCTTAGATCACCAATGATTTGTTCTGCTGGATGATCTCTTAGATGTCTATTAGCTGGAGGCATCCTGACTTCAGGTTGAACTCCTTCAGCTTCTTCATCTTGCTGCACTCCTTGATTTTCTTCTGCATTAGGTACATGTAGTACTCCCCCTGGACAATAGCCACTATCTTCTACTTGCTGTCTTGTAGTAGATCCTTCTTCTATAGTGAGCTTGTCCATCTTCTTAGTCGCACCTGTGGAGCTGCAAATACTAATAGACAACTCATTGTTAATAAGTCTAGTTTCATCAAATACTACATGTACTAACTCTTCTACAACTTGAGTAGACAAGTTGTAGACCCTATAAGCCTTACTATTGTTGTTGTACCCAACAAAAATCCCTTCTTGGGACTTGGCAGCAAACTTAGTCAAGTAAGACTTACCATTGTTAAGTATAAAGCACTTACAACCAAAGATCCTGAAATAGGATAGGTTTGGTTTTCTGCCTTTCACAATCTCATAGGGGGTCTTGTTGTGGCTTTTAGTAATGGTAGCCCTATTAATTACATGGCATGCAGTATTCACTGCCTCAGCCCAGAAATATTCTGGTAGAGATGTATCACTTAATAGGGTTCTACCAGCCTCAATCAAGGTTCTATTTTTCCTCTCAGCAATGTCATTTTGCTGAGGTGTTCTTGGTGAAGAAAATTCCTGAAATATCCCAAATTCTTCACATAGTTTTGTCATGCTATCAGACTGGAATTCAGTACCATGGTCACTTCTTATCTTGACCACTGTACTGTCTAGTTCATTCTGAATTTGTTTGACAAAGCTATAGAAGATACTAGGTGTTTCAGATTTCTGTCTAAGGAAGAACACCCAGGAAAACCTTGAGTAGTCATCTACAACCACAAAGGTATAGACCTTCCTACCTAAGCTGTGAACTGGCATAGGACCAAAGAGATCCATATGCAAGAGATATAAACATCTCACAGCATCTTTGTTTTCAATGCTACTAAAGGTGGATCTAGTCTGCTTGCCCTTTTGACAAGCTGAGCATATTCCATCTTTAATACACTTAACTTGAGGACCATTCCTCACTAACTCTTTGCTATAGAGTAGGCCAATTGTCTTGTAGTTAAGATGGGCTAGCCTCTTGTGCCATTTGACACAATGAGAGACTTTCTCATCAGCTACAAGACACACTGGAGAACCATTGGTCTCACACATAATGTCTAGGCAATAGACATTTCTTTTTCTATAACCTGTCAAAATGATCTCTTGATCATTTGACCTCCTGATATGACAACCATCTTTGACAAATGAGATGTCATATCCTAGATCACTCAATTGACTTATACTAATAAGGTTATGTTTCAAACCTTCAACATAAGCCACTTGAGTAATAGTAATATGGGTGCTAGAAATATTACCAAAACCCTTGATGATTCCTTTTTCAGAACCACCAAAGGTGACTTTAGGACCATCCTTGATTGGTGTGAAGTCCTTTAGCAATCCCCTAGTTCCAGTCATGTGTCTGGAACATCCACTGTCCAAGTACCATATTGGGGCATGGCCACTTGGACTCACCTGCAAAACAGATTAGTTGACCTTAGAACCCAAAGAATTCTTGGGTCCTTGGTGCTGGTTAGTTTGCCTCTTAACAAAGCTACCTGCAGATCTTCCAACAGGCAGTTTGCTACTCACTTTGGCACTAGAATTGTGCCAACAGTCTATGGCATAGTGGCCTACCTTGCCACAGCACCAGCACTCAAACCTATTGTACCTTTGCTTAGGTACATCCCTAGCTGTTTTATCTACAGCTGGCTTGTTGAGAGCTGGGGCTTTGCCCTTAGACTTGGACTGAACAGTCCTAGCAGGTTTAGTAAACCCTAATCCAGTTTTACCTTTATGATGAACAAATTCATCAATTAAGGGTAGAACAGACTTAGGTTTAGAAAACCTAGCAACAATGTCTCTCTCCTTCTGAAGACTAATCTCCAGACTCTTGATTTGATCATTCTTGAATGTTATAGTCCCCATCTGAATAACAGTTATGTTCTTCAGTCTGGCTATTTCATTCAACTTGTGATCAATCAGTTTATCAAAATCAGTTGCAGCCACTTTGAGACTTGCAATCTCCTTAGCCTGACTCTTGGCCAAGGATTTGCATTTCTTAAATGCTTGCAACAGAACTCTATATTCATCAATCAATTGATGAATATCCTCTTCAGACTCAGATACACTCTCATCACTTGATGATGATGAATCTGATTCTGAACTAGTACTAGAAATTGAACTTAAAGAACAATTTTGTACCTTACTGGGTCCAGGCTGCTCCTGGATTTTGTCACCTTCAGTTAAGGCCATCAGTCCTTGGCACTGAGTGTCCTCTTGCTCATATATGGAGTTCATTATCTGGATGAACTCCTCTTCCTCTTCCTCAGCAAACAGTCCTATGTATGCTTCAGCATCTGACTCAGTTTCTGATGAAGATATGTCTGACAGGCTCTTATCCTTTTTGGCAACAAAAGACCTTTCCTTCTTGCCCTTGAATTGAGTCTTTTTCTTATCATTAGACTCTTTCCTTTTCTCAGGACAGTCAGCAATAACATGTCCTTGTCTGTTGCAGCAATAGCAAACAATTTTTGATAAAGTGGCTTTGCTTGACTTAGTCTTTCTCCTGTCTTTCTTTGATGACTTCTTGTTCTGATAATAGTCATCTTTACCCTGTGATGTGGATGGCTTTGACCTCCACTGTTTCTTCTTTAGAAACTTCTGAAAGTGTCTTGTGAATGCTGCAAAGTCCTCATCACTTTCACTGCTTTCAGACTTTCTGCTTGCTGACTCATCTGACTCAGTCTCAGCAACCTTTGGAGGTGGAGATGGAGACTTACTTTTGTATTTCTTTGTGGCTTCTGTCTTGAATTCCATTGTCCTTTCTTTGTGCTCACTTCTTGTATTCTTCTCCTCCTCCTTCCTTACCATCAACTGCATTTCATAGGACAGCAGTTTTCCAAACAAAGTTGGAGGAGGGATATCTGCTAACTTGGTCATTTCCCTAATAGCACAGATCTTGGTGTCCCAATCCTTTGTTAGGGACCTCAAGAATTTGTCATTTAGCTCATAATTACTGAACTCTCTTCCATAGGACATTAGCTCATTCACAATCCTATAGAACTTCTTATAGCATTCTGTTATGCTATCAGTCCTTCCTTGCCTGAAACTTTCATATTCTTGGTTTAGCAAAGACTTTCTGTCTTGCCTCACTTCTTCAGAACCCTCCATATACACTATCAAGGTATCCCACATCTCCTTAGATGTCTTACAGTGTATTAAATTCTGAAAGGTAGCATCATTCTATGGCACTCACAATGATATTCTGAGCCCTCTTGTCCATTGTGGCTAGAATTATCTCATCTTTTGTCATTTCAGAGAAGTCCTTAGGTGTTCTCTGATTTGCATCCAGGACTGAAACCTTCATAGGCACATATGGACCTTCTTTAACTGTGATATATATTCTAGGGTCTGAGGCTTCCATAAATAGTCTCACCCTTTCCTTCCAGATGCCAAAAATTTCATTCCTGCAAATGGGTAGCTTCATGGATCCAAGTTCCTTATGATTCTCTGTTGAACCCATGTTTCTTGATTTTCTTGATTCTGCACTTTACTTAGACTGAATCTGCCAACAGGATCTACTCAGACAGTTAAGTCCTTTTTTGAGAAACCTCCCTCTGATACCACTTGAAAGAAATTGTACCTAATCACCTAGAGGGGGGGGTGAATAGGTGACTAAATCCTTTTATACTTTTTAGGCAGAATTCAGAATATATCACAGAGTTATAAGTACTTTAACACAGAAATCATTCAGCAATCACAGAATTACTCATGCACACAGTGGACACACAGATTTATAGTGGTTCCCCAAGGTTTGGGTACATCCACTTTCCCCCTTCGCCTATCTAGTAGTGTACTAGATTCGGCCAAACTCCTCCACTATCTCAGATCCTCAGATCTTACACTCAGAACCCCAAAACAGGTTCCTACAGCTCAGGCCCAAGGCCCTACAACTCAGTCTTCTTCAAAGACCTACACTCAGCTTCTTCACAAAGCCTACACTCATCCACAAGGCCTACACTCAGCCACAACAGGCCTACACTCAGAGAAACAGATCTCCTACACTCAGGCTCACAGGCCCTACCACTCAGCCTTTATAATTGCAGGCTTACAACTCAGATCCCTAAGGATCCTACAACAAATATAAAATACAAAGTGTATATACCTACAACTCTGAATAGAGAGATGAGTTGATAGGTTC
This sequence comes from Platanthera guangdongensis, assembly GCA_039583875.1. Lineage (NCBI taxonomy): Eukaryota > Viridiplantae > Streptophyta > Magnoliopsida > Asparagales > Orchidaceae > Platanthera > Platanthera guangdongensis. The sequence continues at coordinate 127,322,837 of CM077155.1, read as the reverse complement.
TTGATGAGTTCTTGGAAGAACTCTGCTGAGATCAACCTCACTTGGCTTTTCTTCAAAGCTTCTTGAATGTAGAACACAATAGGGTTGATCTTCTCTGCAGCTGATCCTTGATCTCTGCAACTTAAGATTCAGAACAAAGTCTGAACCCTTCTTCTCAGCCTGGTTCCAACGGCTGTCTTCTTGGATGGAGCTCTCTCTCTCCAACTACTTAGAACTTTACTTGAAAGTCTTCAATGAATTGCTTTTCAACAACTTTGATCATCTCTTTCTGTAGACAGTATAAGCCTATATATAGGCCTTCTTCATGGTAACCGACTGGTCCGGTTCCTAACTGATTTCTGACAACTCTGACAGATGCAGTAGACCGGCTGGAATGGCAGCTATCAAGTCATCCAGTCAGTTCTTGAAAAATCTGTAACTGTCTGAAAGTGTCGAGACAATCTATCTTTAAGTGTCGACCCTTATAGACTAAGTGTCGACACTAGCCTTCAGGGTGTCGACACAACTCCTTGTGTTGTAGAATCCACTTCTCGACACATCTTCGTCATCATGTGTCGACACTGATATTAAGTGTCGACACAACTCTTTGTTCTTCAGTACTTTGTTGAATTCCTGTAAGTGTCGACACAACTCTTTTGTGTCGACACATCTTCATGTGTTGAACTTGTTTAGTGTTGACACTTCTTCTTGGTGTCGACACATGCCTTCTGTGTTGATACTTGTTGAGTGTCGACACAGCTCCTTGTGTCGACACATCTTCTTATGTTGAGACTTTTGCTGAGTGTCGACACATCTCCTTTGTGTCGACACGTGTACTTAGAATTTTGTTGAACTTTGCTAAGTGCCGACACAGCTCCTTGTGTCGACACTTTCTTCAAGTGTTGAGTCTTCTGCTGAGTGTGGACACATTCTTTCTTGTGTCGACACTTTCTTCAAATGTTGAGTCTGCTGCATAGTGTCGACACATTCTTCATCATGTCGACACTTATACTTAGACTCTGCTGACTTTTGCTGAGTGTCGACACAACCTCCAAGTGTCGACACTTTTTGATATAGACACAGTTCCTCTGGGTGTCGACACAACTGCTAAGTGTCGACACAGCTTCACGGGACTTTTCTTCATTGAGTGTCGACACAGCTCCTTGTGTCGACACTTTCTGTCTGGTGTCGACTCTGCATCCCTGGTGTCGACACAAGTACTCCAAGTGTCGACACTGCTTGCCTGGGTGTCGACACAAGTCTTCTTAAGTGTCGACACATTTCTTCTGGGTGTCGACACATGGACTTAGAATCTTTTCTGCTTTCCCTGCAAATACTTAACCTGCACAAGGCAACTCAAAAATACATCAAATACATTTTGATGTATATCATTGAGTAGGGTGAGGCTTCTTCAAATCAGGTACATTTAAACCAATGTACCCAACAGGAACAAGTCGTGAGACGACTATTACGGGCTTGAAAGGGGAGAGCAAGACTTTGATGTCTGCTCTTCAGGTGGTGAAGGCGGTTCGTGCTGGTGCATAGCTGTTCTTTACGCTAGTGGAGGTTGCAAAGCCTAAGCCTAGGATGGATAGTATTTCAGTGGTAGCTGAGTACCCTGATGTGTTCCCTGCCGATCTTGCTGGAGCCCCGCCTCAACGGGAGATTGATTTCAACATCGAGCTAGTGCCAGGTGCTAAACCTGTGTCACGCTCTCCGTATTAGCTAGCGCCTAAGGAAATGGTGGAGCTGAAGGCTCAACTGCAAGATTTGTTGGAGCGGGCCTATGTGCGTCCAAGTTCGTCGCCTTAGAGTGCACCGGTCTTTTTTGTTAAGAAGAAGGACTCGAGCTTGAGACTTTGTATTGATTATTCGAGAACTGAACAAGCTAACGAAGAAGAACAAGTACCTGATCAGAAGGATTGATGATCTATTCGATCAGTTAGTCGGGTCATCGATGTACTCTAAATTGGATCTCAAGTCTGGTTACTATCAGTTGAGAATAAGAGAGACTAATATCCCTAAGACAGCGTTCAGTACGAGATACGGGCATTATGAGTTACGGTCATGCCATTTGGGCTGACTAATGCGGCGTCGGTGTTCATGGATTTGATGAATAGGACTTTTAGGGAGTACTTGGACCATTTTGTGATCGTCTTCATCGATGACATTTTGGTGTACTCGCAAAGTGAGGAGGTTCACTTTAAGCATCTGCATTTGGTGCTGGAGACGCTGAGGAGGAATCAATTGTACGCCAAGTTCTCCAAATACAAATTTTGGTTTTCCTCAGTGGCGTTCCTTGGTCACATAGTCAATGGAGAGGGAATTATGGTGGATCTGGCAAAGATTGTTGCAATACGAGAGTGGCCTGTGCTGTCTACGGTAGCGGAAGTCTGTAGTTTTTTGGGGCTTGCCGGCTATTACATGCGCTTCGTGGAGAACTTCTCGCGGATAGCGTTACCCCTCAAGACTTTGATGAGGAAAGAGCAGAAGTTTGTTTGGGCGCCCGAGTGCGCACGAGCTTTTGAGGAGCTGAAGAGTCAGTTGACCACGGCTCCTGTGTTGAGTTCGCCGAGTGGGACTGAAGGCTTTGAAATATATAGCGATGCTTCGGGCAGTGGCTTTGGTTTTGTGCTGCTGCAGTATGGAAGTGTGATAGTGTATGGCTTGAGACAGTTGAAAGTGCACGAGAGGAATTATCCGGTCCATGACTTAGAGTTAGCGGCCGTGATTTTTGCCTTGAAGCTATGGAGGCACTACATGTATGGAGTGAAGGTAGATATCTATACCGACCACAAGTGCCTGAAATACTTGTTGGATTAGAAAAATCTAAACATGCGACAGAGGAGATGGATGGAGTTCCTAGGGGACTACACGTTCAAGATCCATTATGTGCCTGGGAAAGGAAATGTGGTTGCGAATGCGTTGAGTCATCAGGCCCCAGCTCAAGCCAATTGACTGTCGGTCCATGACGAGCGGTTGGTTCGGGAGTTGGAGGCATTGGAGATCTCTTGCGTAGACAAGCAATAAAGTGCAGAAGCGCTATTGAACTGGACTGAAGTTCAGTGTGACCTGGCTGATCGGATTCGGCAGGCTTTGGATATGGTTGTCAGTATGAAGAAAATCATGGTTGAGGCCCTGGATGGGTCAAATTCCCAATTTGTTGTTGAGAATGGATTGCTTTGGAAAGATGGTCATCTGTGTGTCCCAAGCGTGGGCAATTTGCGGGTGGAATTGTTGTATGAGGCGCATCATACCAAGTACTCGGTTCACCCGGGGAGCACGAAGATGTACCACGACGTGAAGAAATTGATCTGGTGGCTAGGACTTAAGAAGGATGTGGCACTGTACGTGGCGAAGTGTCAGACATGCTCCTTGGTGAAGGCGGAATGCCAAAAGCCGGGAGAATTCTTGAAGTCCTTGCCTATTCCGGAGTGGAAGTTTGACAACATTACTATGAACTTTATGCACGGGCTACCAAGGTCGCAAAAAGGGAACGACGCCATTTGGGTGGTCGTAGATCATCTAACGAAGGTGTCGCACTTCATTCCGCATAGGCAGGATGATTTCGTGGAGAAACTAGCGAAGTTTTATGTGGATAAAATAGTACGGCTTCAAGGTGTGTCCCGCAGCATCGTGAGTGACCGAGATGGGCGGTTCACGTCCAATGATTGGAGGTTGGTGCAGCGGATGTTGGGAACAAAATTGAGTTTCAGCACAGCCTTTCATCCGCAAACGGATGGGCAGACCGAGAGGATCAATAGGACGATGGAAGACATGCTTCGCATGTGCGTCCTGTATTTGGGGAAGCAGCTTATCGATTGAGGCTATCAGTGGAGCTTAGTTGTCTACACGATGTATTCCACATATCGGTGCTGCGGAAGGCGGAATAAGAGCCTTCGCAAGTGATTACAGTCGATCAAGTGCCGGTCAATAATGGGTTGATGACGAAGGTCAAGCCCGTTTGAATTGAGGACTCGGAAGTCAAGCGGCTACGCAATAAATAGATCAGGATGGTCAAGGTCCGTTGGGACAATTGCGGTCGGGAAGAGCTCTCTTTGGAGCGAGAGCAGACCATGCTTGAGGAGTACCCGGAGTTGTTCCACTCAGGTACCATTTAAGTTTTGTGCTTTATTTCCCTTATTGTAATTTTGGGGCGAAATTCTATTAAGAGGGAGAGAGCTGTAACGCCCCGAAACTCAAAAGAGCAACGGGTAGCATTTCGAACCAAGTTTGGAACTTGGTAGGGGTCACACGGCCTGGGACACGGGCGTATCCCAGGGCCTGTTGTGCTCGGGTTGACGATCTGGCCAAGAGGTCGATGAATTTTGGAGTCGACAATCGTCGAGCAGCAAACACGGCCTGGGACACGAGCTTGTCACAGGCCGTGTCCTTCACGGGTTAAAGCCGGGCAATGGCATGGTTGATACACAGGGTCGGCACACAGGCCGTGTCTTCTCAGGTTGGTGTTGGTCCTGTGTCGATGGAGTAACACGGCACAGTACACAGCCGTGTACTGGATGACACGGGCATGTCAGGTCAAACACGGGCATGTCGGGTGCCCGTGTTCTTTTTAGGACGTGTCAGTTTCGATGGCGAATGTGGAACACGGCCCTGGAAACGGGCGTGTCACAGGCCGTGTTTGGCCCAGATTTTGGATTTCAATGGCTGATGACTACTTTTAGTCATCGTTTTTGGTATTGTTTATAAGTCTAAATTCCTAAGTTTAGTTATAATTTTGTTTATTTTATGTCTGTTTTGTTTTATTTCTCGTTTAATGTCTTTTATGTTATGATATTATAATGTCTAACTTTATTATGTGTTTTGTTTTTATTATTTTATGTTTTATATTTTATGTTGTGTTATATTATGTTTAGTTTAGTTTTATTGTTTAATATGTTTGTTGTTTATTTTTATGTTTTGTTAATTGTCTTATTTAATGTCTTATTGTTGTTACGTTTAGTCTTATTAATATATATATTATATTATGTGATGTTTAGTTTTATTTGTTATAATTATTATGTTCAATGTTAATGAATAATATTATGTGTCTAATGTTTGTTTTGTCTTATTATTTGTAGGTTCAAGTCCTCTTGACAAAAGCAGCCCTTGATGTGTTGGTGCAGCCCCTACCCGAGCTCAAGTCCAACATGCATGCATCCCTCATAATCATGCCTTCATGGAGCAGCCCACAAGTCAACCCGAGCCCTTAAGGTGCAGCCCCTACGGCCTACTAAAGCCCTTGGAGCAGCCCACCTTATCCAACCCGAGCCCATAAAGCTTATTGAAGTAGCCCCTCGTGCAAAACCCGGCCACCTCATGCTCTCTCTCTCCCCTTTATTTTTTTCTCCCCTCTTTATTTCTTATGCATTCCGCTTCTCTATTTTATATTTTCTAATTCATTCCCTTAGACATCATACATTGCATTTAGCCTACCCTCTCTCTCCCTTGTCATGTATTGCATTCATGCATTCTCCAACCTCATGGTCGGCCACCCTCCTCTACATTCATCCACTTTCTATTAAATATATCCTATTTTCATTCCATTAAATGTCATACAATGCATCCATCATACCCTTCTCTCCCTTCATTTAATTCATGCATGAACCTTCTCCAAAGCCTATGGCCGGCCACCCTTCATGTCCCCTTCATTTCCTATCATCTAGAAGCTTCTCCATCTCCTAAAAAATCCACCCCATCCCTCAAGCCAAGAAGTGAATTTTGGGAAGTGAAGTTTTAAGTTAAATTTGAGTGTTGAGTTGGAGAGTGGAGAGTTCTTGTGAGTTGTTATTGTTAGTTTCATTATTGTATTAGATTTTTCATTATTGTAAGTTCTCTTCATAATATAATCTTGTCTTTTTAATATTTTGTGTTCTCTTCTTTTTTGAAAGTAATGAAAATGTTCCTCTCTTATTTTGTTTTGTCTTCCCTTTCAATTATGAGTAGCTAATTTCTCTTAGCCTTCGATCGTGAGGATCCATAAAATGAGATGAGGGTTTCTTTTATTTCATAGTTTTATTTTTGCTTAATTTTACTCGATCCTTCTTTGATTTTTATTTTGTCGACTTCGTATTTCCGGTATATGGTAGTAGGCTTTGGATCTCATATTTGAGTAGCCGAGAGGCTCGTGAATGTGAAAGATCACTCAAAGAAGGAAGGAGTTGAACGCAACCCTAGAGATAGGATGACGTAAATCTTCCGGATTGGAGTCAAATCCAATAGTGCGGCTCATCTCGATAATGCGACTTTAGGCCCCTTTGATTTGTAAAGAGATTTCGATCAAAGTGTCTATAAGTTAGGATACTTCATGCTCTAGGGAGATTTTGTCTTATTTTCGGATCTGTCACGGTAGAGTTTGATTTGCAAGCATAAAACTATACTTTTTATCTCCCTCATCTCGTTTCATGGTGAATCTTCGATCGAATGCTAACTTTTTATTATACGTTTTTCGTCTAAAAATTATCTTTAGTTTTTCTCCGAAAATTTTTTTCTCAAAACCCACTTTCTTTCGGTAGGATAATAATTCAAGCGTGAGTAGCAGTATTTGACAACCCCGTGTTTAAATACGACCTTGATACTACAATTCGACATGTACACTTACATGTTCGGGTTTTAGCCCATCAAGGTTTTGGCGCCGTTGCCGGGGACGCTTTTTTGTCAATATTAGGAAAACGCTTTTGCTATTACTTCTGCCAAAAAACAAAATAAAAAAAATTTCCTTTCTCTATTTTCTTCTTCAAGTTTTTATTTCCCTTCTTCTCTTTTTCTTTCCTCCATTCTCCTTCTAATTTTCTTAGTGCATGACCCGCACGAATCTGTCGCTACTTGTAGACTTGGACCGAGAAATCGAACGCTCCTTTCGGAGAAACTTGCAATTCAGAGCTTCTACTTCTCAAATAATGGTTGAGGATTCCGACGGTGATTGTAATTTTAATTCTGAAATGGGAGATCCCAACCCAGGAATGGCTCAGCAAAGGACCATGTCCGATTATGCTCGACCCAACCTGGAGGGGACTGAAACAAGTATTGTTCGACCTGCAATTGCGAACAATAACTTCGAGCTTAAGCCTAGAATCATACAAATGGTGCAGCAATATGTACAATTCGACGGATTACAAGATGAAGATCCGAACTTGCATATTGCCAATTTTCTTGAAATCTGTAACACCTTCAAAATAAATGGTGTCTCAGACGATGCTATAAGGCTAAGACTCTTCCCCTTCTCCTTAAGAACTAAAGCGAAACAGTGGTTGAGTTCTCTTCCAAAAGGATCAATCACTACTTGGAACATTTTAACTGAAACATTTCTCTCTCGTTATTTCCCCTCTGCCAAAACTGCTAAGCTAAGAAATGATATAACTTCGTACTCTCAAATTGCTTCTGATACACTCTATGACACTTGGGAGAGGTTTAAGGAACATTTGAGACGCTTCACTCATCATGCTCTGCCTGTATGGTTACAGGTCCAGACATTTTACAATGGGCTAAATCAAGAAACTAAGCAAATGATAGATGTCGCTTCTGCTGGTTCTTTGGACCGCAAAAATCCGAAAGCCGCTCTTGAGCTTATCGTGGACATGACGATGAACACTTATTAGTGGAATTCGTCTAGGACTAGCCCATCTAAACCTGCAGGTATCTATGAAGTGGATTCAGTGTCGCAACTGGCGCTGCAAGCGGAGATGCTGAACAAGAAGATTTTGGAGATGACTGTTGCCTCCGCCGCTAAGGTATTTGAAAATGTGAATGTTGCTGCTGCTGCAGAGTAGGTGGATTATCTGGGGAACATACCCAGGCCTGCTCAAAATAATTCTGCTAATAATTTTTCTGCTTTTTCTAATTTTTCTGCACCTCCTGGTTTTAATTCTTCTTCGAACTCTTATAATCCTGGATGGCGTAACCATCCTAATTTTTCTTGGAGTAACCCTGCTAATGCTGCACGCCCACCACATGATTTTACACCACCACCACCACCACAACAAAACCAAAATCTTCAAAAAAACCCTATCTTTGGAAGAAATTTTATCTAGATATATAAGCTCGAACGATGCTACTATTAGAAAATTAACAGGGTCGATGAAAAGTTTAGAAAACCAGGTCGAGCAACTTGCCAAGGCTTTTTTCGAGAGACCACCTGGAACTCTTCCCTCGAACACTGAACCTAACCCAAGTGAGCACGCAAATGCGATTTCCCTTTAGAGCGATAAGGTTATTAACGAGCCCACCACCAGGGAAGAGCAAAAGGTGATTGTCCCTCCTATTGTGGAAACAATTATCCCCACGGAAAATGATAAATTAACTTTTGGAAATGAAAAATCTACTTTAGATAAAGAAAAAGAAATTTCTATTTTTTCTGATTTTGGAAAAGAAAATGATGATGTTCAAAATGATGCTCCGGTTATTATAAAGGAATTTCTGCCACCTCCTTATCCGGCTCGACTTAGGAAAGAAAAACTAGACGATCAGTACCAACGCTTCCTTGAAATGTTCAAAAAAATTCATATTAATTTGCCATTTCATGAAGCGATTAGTCAAATGCCTAAGTATGCAAAATATCTTAAGGATTTATTAACGAACAAGGCGAAATTGGAAAATTTATCTCATGTAACCTTAAATGAAGAATGCTCGACGGTTGTTAAAAACTCTAATCTTCCTAAAAAGATAAACGATCCGGGCAGTTTTTCCATTCCTTTCATTTTTGGTGATCTGTTTGTTAAACATGTGTTAGCGGATCTAGTAGTGAGCATCAATTTGATGCCCTTTTCTTTATTCAAAAAGCTAGGATTGGGCACTCTTAGCCCTACAAGAATGAGTATCCAGTTAGCTGATAGGTCAATTAAGTATCCTTTAGGTATCATTGAGGACGTGCTAGTATAGGTCGACAAATTCATCTTCCCGGTGGATTTTGTCATTCTCGATAGTGAAGAGGACGTCGAGGTCCCTCTTATCCTTGGTCGACCCTTCCTAGCCACCTCTCGAGCGGTCATCGATGTTAGTAACGAAAAGTTGTTTTTGCGTGTGGGAGATGATGAGGTCACATTTTTTATCAATCAATCAATGAAAAACTCTTTAAAAAATGATGATTCATGCTTCTTTCTTGATGTTTTAAATGAAGACTCTTCACTTTCTCTTTCTAACATCTCTTCAAATGAACTTTCCTCTTCTTTTTATGAAATTTCTTCATATGATTTTGAAAACACTGTTATGTCATTACAAGCAAATTTTGAAAATGATTCTGTCTTTGGTAGAAAAAAGTATGAAAATCTTATTTTTAAAAAAGAAAAGAATTTGAAAAACTCTTATGATGAACCGCCCCATCTTGATTTAAAACCACTCCCTGATCATCTAAAATATGTCTTTCTTGAAAAAATTCTAAATTGCCCGTTATAATATCGGCCTATCTTTCTCAATCCGAAAACAATCAGTTGATCGAAGTACTACAAAAGCATCGCCGAGCTAGAGCGTGGCAAATTTCCGACATTTCTGGCATAAGCCCTTCTTTTTGTACTCATAAAATATTTTTTGAAAATAATCCGAAGGGTGTAGTCCAACCACAACGTCGTCTTAATCCTAATATGAAAGAGGTTGTGAAGGAATAGGTGCTTAAGTTATTAGATGCGGGGATAATTTATCCGATTTCCGATAGTCAGTGGGTAAGTCCGGTCCAGGTTGTTCCTAAGAAGGGTGGGATTACGGTAGTAACGAATGAAAATAACTACTTAATTCCAACTAGGACGATAACGGGATGGAGGATGTGCATCGATTACCGTAAGCTAAACGATGACACTCGAAAAGATCACTTCCCCCTCCCCTTTATCGATCAAATTTTAGAACGTTTATCCAGGCACAGTTTTTATTGCTTCCTCGACGGTCTCTCGGGGTATTTTCAAATCCCTATCGCACCCGAGGACCAAGAGAATACAACATTCACTTGCCCCTTTGGAACTTTTGCTTATCGTAGAATGTCTTTCGGGTTATGCAACGCACCCGCTTCCTTTCAGCGGTGTATGCTTGGTATTTTTGATAAATACGTAGAAAATATTATGGAAGTATTTATAAACAATTTTTCTGTTTTTGGCGACTCCTTTGACTTATGTTTAGAAAATTTGGAAAAAGTTTTACAACGCTGCCAAGAAACCAACTTAGTTTTAAATTGGGAGCAGTGCCACTTTATGGTGCGTGAAGGCTTAGTCCTTGGCCATAAGATTTCCGCTAAGGGAATTGAAGTGGACAAGGCAAAAATTGAAGTAATCGAAAAGTTACCGCCGCCTACAAATATTAAAGCGATTAGAAGTTTTTTAGGGCACGCGGGTTTTTATCGACGATTCATTAAAGACTTTTCAAAAATTACTAAGCCTCTCACCCACCTTCTCGAAAAAGAAACTCCTTTCGTTTTTGATGAATCTTGTCTCGCTGCGTTTGAATTAATTAAATCCAAACTTATAAATGCTCCTATTATGATCGCCCCAGTTTGGGATTTACCATTCGAAATAATGTGTGATGCGAGTAGTCATGCGGTAGGTGCGGTTCTAGGACAACAAATTGCTAAGAACTTTCATCTGATTTTCTATGCTAGTAAAACTCTAACTTCTGCTCAAGAAATTACACCACGACGGAGAAAGAACTTTTAGCTGTTATTTTTGCTTTTGATAAATTCCGACCGTACGTTACTCTTGCTAAAGTTATTGTTTTTACGGATCATTCCGCTTTGAAGTACCTCCTTTCTAAACCGGATGCCAAGCCGCGTCTTATTCGCTGGATCCTCTTACTTCAAGAATTCGACTTGGAGATTCGAGATAAGAAAGGAGCGGAAAACCTAGCGGCTGATCATCTTTCTCGTCTTGAAAATCCCAAACTTGATATTTTAAATGACAATTTTATTAATGACTCTTTTCTGGATGAACGAATTTTAAACATTTCTTCTTCTACCCCCTGGTTTGCCGATCTGGCCAATTATCTTGTGGCTCGGGCCCTTCCAAAAGAATACTCTTCTCACCAATAGAAGAAATTCTTTTCGGAGTTGAAGTCTTATTTTTGGGAGGACCCCTTTCTATTTCGCATTTGTGTGGATCAGGTGGTTAGAAGATGTGTTTCCTAGAAAGAAGGTCAACAAATTTTAAAGCATGTTCATGAAGGTCCAACTGGCGGGCATTTTCAAGCAAACTGCACCGCCCACAAAGTGCTTAGTGCTGGCTTTTACTGGCCAAACATATTTAAAGATGCGCAACTCTTTGTGAGCGGGTGTGATCGGTGCCAACGGACTAGAAACTTATCTAATAAAAATGAAATGGAACAAAATTATTTTCTGGAATGCGAAGTTTTTGATTTATGGGGCATTGACTTTGTAGGCCCGTTTCCCTCAAGTTTAGGAAATAAATATATTCTAGTCGCAGTAGATTATGTTTCCAGGTGGGCGGAGGCCCAAGCTTTACCAAGAAATGATGCTCGCGTCGTAGTTGCGTTTCTTAAAAAATTATTTTCTCATTTTGGTTTTCCTCGAGCGATTGTTAGTGATAGGGGAAGTCATTTTTGCAACGCTCAACTCGCTAAAGCTTTAACTAAATATGGCATTACGCATAAACTATCAACTGCTTATCACCCCCAAACTAATGGTCAGGTCGAGGTAGTCAATCGAGAGCTTAAAAGAATTTTGGAAAAAACCATTTCTACTTCCCGTAAGGATTGGTCTTTAAAGTTAGATGATGCTCTTTGGGCCTATCGGACAGCGTAAAAGACCACTATTGGTTGTACTCCTTTCCGACTAGTCTACGGAAAATCGTGTCATCTCCCGGTAGAAGTAGAGCACCCTGCGTATTGGGTGTTAAAGTTTTTTAATTTCGATCCGCACTCGGTTGGTGAGCATAGAAAAACCCAACTAAATGAGCTTGACGAGTGGCGAGCATACTGTACAACCCCATATTCGCTGAGTCAGACCAGGAGGCACAATGGTCACAATTGGGCTAGCCGAAGGAGTTCCCGCCCTAAAGGAGATCTCGCCCAAGTTGGCGGGAGCGATCGCGCCAGATCGTCGATCGAAGATCGGCGAGCGCAACCGAATCGTCGAACGGAGAACAGCGGGCCAAGGTCGTCGAGCGCGGCCAGCGCGGGAACGCTTGCGCTTGCGCCCGGCTCCAATCTCAAAGGGCTCTCGCCTGTAAGCAGGCGAGAGCGTTCGCGCCAGGCTCTAGACAGGAGGTCCTCGGCTCAGCTCTCGCCGAGTGAGTCTCAGGGCCTTGGGTAAAATGTCCTAATTTCCCTCATGCGAATTTACCTCTGTGCCCTCAGGGAAACAGCGGGATTCGGCTATTGGCAGACCAACTAGGGGCTTTTCAGTAATTTCAGGTCAGCACGATGCTATAAATAGACCCATAAGGACTCTTTAGAAGGCAAGCTGTCATTATCCCTAAAATTCCAGTGCTTTCTGAGGAGCTCCTAGCCCAGCTTTGGCTTTGGAGGGGAAGCTCTCAGAGATCTTCCGGGTGTGAGGTGGGACCTCCCTGCTGAGGCTTTGGGTCAGTCTTAGGTCCTTTGAATCCAGTCGAGGGTTGAGACATGAGAGAAGTAGGTTTTGGCTGCACCCCCTTTTCTTCGAACTCCCGTTGAGGTCATATTTGGCTTCAACACATACGCTTATGAAAATAGTAAAATTTATAAAGAACGCACGAAACTTTATCATGATAAGAACTTGCGCCATCCTAAAACATTTAAATCTGGCGATCACGTTCTTCTTTTCAATTCTCGCCTACATCTTTTTCCTGGCAAACTTAAATCTAGATGGTCTGGATCGTTTATGGTCAAGGACGTTTATCCTTATGGAACTGTGTTGCTTTCGCACCCCGATAAGGGTGATTTTAAAGTGAATGGGCATAGACTTAAACTTTATTTTTCAAATGATTCTGTGTATCCTGCAACGGAGGATCTTGTCTTGGACTCTTAAATATTTATCTTGTTGTGAAACATTTTTATTTTTGGACTTATTATTATTATTATTATGAAACTTTTAATTTTATTCGGACTTTAAATTGTTGTAATAAAGAACAATCTTGGGCACCTGCCCACGGACTCTATTTTTTCTGCTTTTATTTTGCTCTTCCTTCCGGAGGCCAACCAAGCAAGTTCGTGACCGCCGCTCCAACGTTGCTGATATAAAGATGGATCAAGTCAAACCTGATGACGATCAAGTGCACTAAAAAGCAAGCATGGGGGAGCGACATCCGCCTTCATCCCACAAACCCGGGGAAGTCCTGTTCTTTTTATTTTATTTACTTTCTGCATTTTTCTCTCCTTCTCAGTCTCCTTCTCTTTCTCGTTTTTCTTTTTGTTTATTTCATTGAGGACAATGAAGAATCTAAGCTTGGGGGAGGGTTTAGTTAGTTTCTTTTTTCCTTTTTCTTTCAAAAATCCAAAAAAATCTTTTGCTTTCTTAAAATCAAAATCTAAAAAATTAGTATAGTTTTGTTAAACTTCTTTAGTATTACTTTTATTTTAGCCTTATCAAAAATCAAAAAAAAAAGAAAAAAATCTATAAAACAAAAATCCAAAAAAAAATTGCTAAAATCTATTTGAAAAACAAAATCTAAAATTATTTTCTATCTTTATTTTTATGTTTCTTCTAGTGATGTGTAGGCCCGTGCGGTTCCTTAGTTCTATTTAGATTTCTTTGAAACAGTTTTCTAAATTTATCAGTTTAATATAGCTTAGTTTTACTAGTTTCTTGTTCTTAAATATAGGCATCCATTTTTTACGTTATAAGTTAGCAATTTGTAGTTATGTCTTTTTATTCGGTTATTTGCTTACGAATGGTTGATAGGTAATGTTATCTCTTTTTCATTTGTGGGGTAATACTTTCTTGGTGTCTAGAACTTGTCCCTAGCTACTCTCGAAACATTTGCGTCGTTCTTTATGTACTTTAGAAATGATTTAGGCCACCCTTTGACTAGTTTGAGCTTTTCTTGCCCACCAACAAATTTACCATTGCAAAATAATTTTTGGGCCTTTTTCCATGTTTCTTTGTTTTTAGCTCCACCTTTCATTTCATTATTTCACCAAAGCCAAAATCCCTTTCCTATTTTCACACTAAACTTTGAGCTTAAATATTAATTTTGTGAAGGGTTATATCTTTGAAATGAAAAGGAAAATTTATAGCTTATATTTGGAGCTTTCCTTAAAAGTTAAAAAAAGTGTTATTATCAAAAGTATTATCAAAATGAAATGAAAAAAAAAGTAGTTTATTTTTGGCCAATATTATGAAAAGAAAAGAAAAAATACATGGTCTTATGTTTGTTTTAGCTTGAATTGAAGTACTTATCATGTCTTATTTTTGTATTTAAAGGTCACCCTTGATTTAGTGTGATTTAACCACCATCATTGATGGATTTCTTTGGAGGTTATCTTGAGGTGTCTTAGGGATAATTGTTATTCTAGCAACCTAGTAGTTCATTAATGCGCCGTTTATTTAGAATTTCTACTCTTGTTTCTCTTATTTTCATTAATTTTGGATGTCTTGTTTTGAGATTTAGAAATGTGTAAATTTTCTTTATGTTCTAATGATATTTTTAGGTATCCACTTTCAAGTTTTCTATTGTGCACTTCTCACCCCACTAGTTGTTAACATAGGAATTAGGATAGTTTAATTTTCATGTTTTGTTTTTCTTAATTATGCAACCTAAATCTTCTTTGTTTTCTTTCCCTAGTTCTTTAAGTTTTATTTGCTTGAGGGCAAGCAAAAGCTCTAGCATGGGGGAATTTGATGACTACATTTAGTCATCATTTTTGGTATAGTTTATAAGCCTAAATTCCTAAGTTTACTTATAATTTTGTTTATTTTATATCTGTTTTGTTTTATTTCTCGTTTAATGTCTTTTATGTTATGATATTATAATGTCTAACTTTATTATGTGTTTTGTTCTTATTATTTTATGTTTTATATTTTATGTTGTGTTATGTTATGTTTAATTTAGTTTTAATGTTTAATATGTTTGTTGTTTATTTTTATGTTTTGTTAATTGTCTTATTTAATGTCTTATTATTGTTATGTTTAGTCTTATTAATATATATATATTATTATGTGATATTTAGTTTTATTTGTTATAATTATTATGTTCAATGTTAATGAATAATATTATGTGTCTAATGTTTGTTTTGTCTTGTTATTTGTAGGTTCAAGTCCTCTTGACAAATGCAGCCCTTGATGTGTTGGTGCAGCCCCTACCCGAGCTCAAGTCCAACATGCATGCATCCCTCATAATCATGCCTTCATGGAGCAGCCCACAAGTCAACCCGAGCCCTTAAGGTGCAGCCCCTACAGCCTACCAAAGCCCATGGAGCAGCACACCTTGTCCAACCCGAGCCCACAAAGCCTATTGAAGCAGCCCCTCATGCAAAACCCGGCCACCTCATGCTCTCTCTCTCCCCTTTATTATTTTCTCCCCTCTTTATTTCTTATTCATTCCCCTTCTCTATTTTATATTTTCTAATTCATTCCCTTAAACATCATACATTGCATTTAGCCTGCTCTCTCTCTCCCTCATCATTTAATGCATTCATGCATTCTCCAACCTCATGGTCGGCCACCCTCCTCTACATTCATCCACTTTCTATTAAATATCTCCTATTTTCATTCCATTAAATGTCATACAATACATCCATCATACCCTCTCTCTCCCTTCATTTAATTCATGCATGAACCTTCTCCAAAGCCTATGGCCGGCCACCCTTCATGTCCCCTTCATTTCCTATCATCTAGAAGCTTCTCCATCTCCTATAAAAGCCACCCCATCCCTCCAGCCAAGAAGTGAATTTTGGGAAGTGAAGTTTTTAGTTAAATTTGAGTGTTGAGTTGGAGAGTGGAAAGTGCTTGTGAGTTGTTATTGTTAGTTTCATTATTGTATTAGATTTTTCATTATTGCAAGTTCTCTTCATAATATAGTCTTGTCTTTTTAATATTTTGTGTACTTTTCTTTTTTGCAAGTAATGAAAATGTTCCTCTCTTATTTTGTTTTGTCTTCCCTTTTAATTATGAGTAGCTAATTTCTCTTAGCCTTCGATCGTGAGGATCCATAAAATGAGATGAGGGTTTCTTTTATTTCATAGTTTTATTTTTGCTTAATTTTACTCGATCCTTCTTTGATTTTTATTTTCTCGACTCCGTATTTCCAGTATACGGTAGTAGGCTTTGGATCTCATATTTGAGTAGCCGAGAGGCTCGTGAATGTGAAAGATCACTCAAAGAAGCAAGGAGTTGAACGCAACCCTAGAGATAGGATGGCGTAAATCTTCCGGATTGAAGTCAAATCTAATAGTGCGGGTCACCTCGATAATGCGACTTTAGGCCCCTTTGATTTGTAAAGAGATTTCGATCAAAGCGTATATAAGTGAGGAGACTTAATGCTCTAGCGAGATTTTGTCTTATTTTCGGATCCGTCACGGTTGAGTTTGATTTGCAAGCTTAAAACTATACTTTTTATCTCCCTCATCTCGTTTCATGGTGAATCTTCGATCGAATGCTAACTTTTTATTATACGTTTTTTGTCTAAAAATTATCTTTAGTTTTTCTCCGAAAAACAATTTCTCAAAACCCACTTTCTTTCGATAGGATAATAGTTCAAGCGTGAGTAGCAGTATTTGACAACCCCGTGTTTAAATACTACTTTAATACTACAATTCGACAGGTACACTTGCTTGTTCGGGTTTTAGCCCATCAACGGCTGGGGGTTGTTCCTGCTGGGATATACCCGGGAATAGGGTTTCAAATCCCTCATTTCTCAAACTCAATCTCTTTCTAAAGATCTAGAGAGAGGGGAGAGCAAGGAAGAAGAAGGAGGCTAGATCCGGTCATCGGCGGAGCTTTGGAGCTCCAAATCGCGAGCCGACTTCGGATCTACGGAGGCAAGGAGATTGCGGTGCTTTTCATCTGCGTAGATTTCCATGGCGCCAAGGAAAAATGCTAGGGTAATGATTCTCATCCTAGGATATGTGAAGTCCTCTTTTCCTTTGCATAGGAAGCCCGCTCTCGCGAGTTTGCGATGAGTTTGAGGCATTCCTTCGGTTAGACATGAATAGTCCCCGTTGTGTACATGTAGAGTCCGTAATCGAGAATCGTACATAGGCATGATGTGTGAAGCCTACCCGGACAAGTTGGTCTGGATCGGTGATGTTGTATTGCATGAATGGCCGGAGAAGACTCCGTGCGAATGGTTGTTTTTCGGGTTTTCTACGCGGAAGATTGCAACAGGGAGCCTTGGGGACTAACTCCAAGGTGCACCCGGAAAACTGGGCAGATGCGTGATTCTGCCAACATGGTTGCCTGGGAGGCAACTTGAACATAACCGGGTTATGTGAAGTGTGTGATGGAACGGGACTCGGGGTGGTTTGACCAGCACATATGACTTAAATTGACGTTGCGGTGTGAGCAACGGGTCTGGCGGAACCCTACCCGCTCTATGTCGTTCGGTGGGAGCCATTGGCATAGATGAGGGTCTTCGGCGGTCTATAGCTTAAATTGATGTGACCCATGCCGGGAAGACAAAAATGCTCGCAAGATTGGTCGTCCTAGTGGCGGTGGTGAGACCGAGACGTCTATGGCTTAAATTGACGTGACGTTGACCGGTTCGCTGAGAATGTGCCCTGAGAGAAAGGGGTGTGTGGTCGTGCGTGCCCACGCCTGTGATGAAGTTTATCTATACTGCTTGGTTATGCTAACAAAGTGCAGGGAAAGGAGCATCTCCGCCCCGAGTTTGGGGGAGGGATCGTTATAATTTGGTCAGCATAGCTGACCATTGCTTTTGTTTGCCACCGTGCGGTGGATTGTTGTTTGCAGGTGCTGCGGAGCCGAGCGGTAAATAGCGGGCCAAATCCCAAGGTGTGAAGCCGGCCCTCAAAGGACTAATTTGAGTGTTTACTTATTTTTTTCATGTGTGACCGGCCTGCGTGCCGAGGTTTGGAAAACACTTATATTTGAGTAAACAATTGTAAGGCCATAAGGCCAGTACTTGTGTATTGTGGTTCATTCCTAATGGGTCTTATAGTGGACATTCATGCTTGTGGCTGGGTTCTCTAATTTGCAACTTTTAATAATTTCTTCTGCTAGAATGACTCTGTGTAGGACGTTGATTATTAGTTGGATGGTTTCCATTGAGTAACCTCCCGGTCTTTCTGTGGTATATGGCGTCGGGCCCCAGCCAGACCTACTACTATATGCTCTGCGATGGATAGGGGTGTTATAGTCCAAGTACCATATTGACATTGTATGGGTACTTGGACTATCCTACAAACACATATTAATTTACCTTAGAACCCAAAAGGGATTGGTTCCTTGGTTCATGTTAGCCTAAAAAAGAACATGTCTACCTGCAGCAGCCCTGACAGGAAGACTCATACTTTCCCTTGGCACACTTGGGTTGTGCCAATATTCTATGGCAAAGTGACTCAGATTTCCACGACACTAACACCATGAAGGTTGTATCTCCTCTTCTGAACAGCCTTTAGAGTGTGCAAGCTATCAATAGTTATTTGTTCAGAGAGGAGAGTAGCAACCTTATTCATGTTTCTTTCAGCAAGATTTTGACTGAAGGTGAGTCTATCTGTAGATGTACTTGTCTTACTCTGAGTTTCACCAACAGAAATCTTTTTTGTAGTTGACATGATGTTGATGACATCAGAGACAGCCAAGTGAGGCCTACAAACTAACTTACCCTTAGTCAAGGTTTTTGCTGAAGGAACTTGAGAATTGTCCACTACCTTATCCTTGAGAGTGGGGGCTGAAGAACCAAACACAAATGATCCATAATGGGCCATTTGGATTTCCTCATAGGGAGCCTTCAGTGCACTCAATCTCATGCCCTTTCTCCTTCCATTATAAGATACAATTGTATCCATACAAGAAGAGTTTTCATTCTTCTAGTGACCATACATATTGTCCAGTTCATACCTGTTAGAAGGGAGGATTACCTTCTGAAAGCTGGTCTGAGGCATAATTGGAGCCTTGCCTTTCCATTTGGAATGGGCAGCCCTAGAGTTCCACTAGAACCCTAATCCTCTCTTGTACTTTTAAGAGGTGAAAGAGTCATTCAGTGGCAAAAATAATTTGGGCTTAGAGAATTCAGCCACAAGCTTCCTCTTCTTGAGGAGCTTCTCTTCAAGATCCATGATGATCTTGTTTTTCTGGCTAATGGTGCCAATTTGGATAATTGAGATTGTCACTAGCTGGCTGACTTTTCTCCTCATTTGAGCTAGCAAAGGTGCTGACTCAGTCTACAGGGAGGCAGCTAACTGAAGAGAACCAATCTCCTTAACTTGTCTCTTGACAAGCCTTTTGCTCTTCTTCAGAGTCTCCAAAATGACTCCATACTTGTCAATCAATAGAATTACATCATCTTCAGATTCTGATCCATCATCCCTAATAGAGGAATTGGATGTTTTAGAGTTTGAGCCAGACACATCGATAGAGAGGGATATCAAGGGATAAAGTGTACCTCATCAGGAATAGAATTGTCCTATTTGTCTTCAGATAGGGCCATGAGACTGAACTCATCATCCTCTTCAAGATCACTGTCAATAGAGGATAGTGGAGCTCTTATGCCAATTAAGGTAGCTGGGAGATCATCCTCTAACTCAAAGGACGTGAGACGTACGTAGGCCTCCTCTTCATCTGATTCTGACGTCTCAGAATCACAATCTGACAGGCTGATTTTCTTCTTGTCCAAGAAGCTCTTTTCATCCTTCTTATCTTTATGATGCTTCTTGTTTTCAGACTCTATGTTCTCCTTCCTGTTAATTGGACAGTCAGTAATGACATGTCCACTCTTATTGCAATAATAATAGATTGTATTACTCTTAACATGTTTGTTCTGCCTAGAGTCATACCTTTCCCTAGAGGAGTCTTTTATGGACTTGTCCTTGCTGGAATAGGGCTTCCTTGATGTGGAGCTTGAGGGGCCCTTGTTCTTCCACTGTCTTCTCCTGCTCAGTATCTTCTTGAACTATTTTGAGAATAGTTTTAGTTCTCCATCAGATAATTCATTGCCCAAGGAGATGGGTTAAGAGCTCTCTGACTCTACAACTCTCCTTGTTTGAGGAATCTTTTCCCTGCTCCTCCTTTTGGCTTCATCTCTGAAGGCCACTACCTTCTCTTTGTGGCTTCAGCTCTGAAGGACACTACCTAATCCAGCATCTTGTCTTGAGTCCAACTATCATTATGACCCAGACAACCTGTCTAATCAATGTAACAGTATACAACCTGCATAATGAACTTTGAACAATATGTCAGATATTATTCTGTGTATACCATTGACCTGTGGACCTTCTTCAAATCTTGGATGTAACATCCCCATACGTCACATAGGATATAACAGAAGGTCCGGCTGGGGGCCCACGCCATATTCTACGGACAGTTAGTGGAGTTACTTATTAAAACCACAATCCAAACACGCATCCTAACTCAGAGTGCCTTTGAGCGGAGGTATTTTAAGATTGTAACAAGAACCCAACCATACGAATGTCTACTAAACCAATGTGGAATGAAAAGATGAATACACAAATAGTTATGTCCTTAAGGTCTTATAAAGTTTTCTCAAATAATATTATTTTACAAACATCGGCACGCAGGCCGGCCACAAATGAGCAGTAAAAGAAAACACACTTTGCTTTGGCCTTCAAGGGTCGGCTTAGCAACCATGGGCTTTAGCCCGCTATTTCCCGCTCGACTCAGCTCCACCTGCATGAAGACATTCCACCCAAAAGTTGGTAAACAAGGCAACGATCAACATTAGTTGACCAAATTATTACAAACGCACCCCTCTCTTATGGTGGCAGTGCTCCTTCCCTGTAGGCATTTAGCCTATATATAATGGCAAATAGAAAGTGCAATTTAAGCACCAATCACCATAGACGTTGGCACGGCTGTCCAACACCCCGTGCTCTCAGGAAGCATTCTTGGTGCATAGGACATTGAAGGTTCACACCTCCGTCCTTTGCGACAGTCAGCAACACTTGATATTTTTAGTCTTTCAAGGTCGGAACCAAAGACAACGCCCTATACTATGACAAAGTCATGGTGATCCTCACGAATCACACTTTGACTCACTCCAAGTCGATTGTTATAGGGTTGGGTGATGTTCAGCTATTTCTCGTGCTCAAATCGTCAGTCTCGCAAGCCACGACGCGGGTCAGCATCCCCTTTCCCATACGTACAATACATAACCCCGTTATGATCCTAGGCTATTACTCACGGCCACCGAAGCTAGGCCACACATGCTATTAGCTCAATATATTGGCTCTCATTTCTTCAAGAGATAGGCCTCACCAAATGGCCCCCAAGCCTCCACAAGACAGGCCTCTCAAAACATTGGCCACCAGGACTCCAAGAGACAGGCCTCACAAAAACATTGGCCACCAGGTCTGCAAGAGACATGCCTCACAAAAACATTGGACATCAGGTATCTAATAGACAGGCCTCACAAAAACATTGCTCACTGGGAGCAACCGCCGGCGGTAGCGCTACCGCCACACGGTAGGGGACATACTATTGATTCTTCCCCTACAGATGAGTGTTTTCCCGGAACCCTTCTCCAGCACTCTCTCTGTAGTAACTTGCACACCCTGTGACTCCGAAATTTACATACTACCACAGAGTCTTCTCCGATATACAAACAATCATCACCAATCCAGACCAACTTTTTTGGATGGGCTTCACACAGCATACCATCCAGATTCTAAATGCAAAGACAACGAGGATACAGTCAACCTACCTGTTAGGAAATTACTTCCATGTGTTCATGGAGTGTCTACCATCACATAACAAAACAAAGGAATTTACATGTCCAAGGAAGAGGATCATTACCCGTGAAGTTCGTTTCGGCGCAAAGGGAGAGATTCTAGCCGGATGGAAATGACCGCTACGGCTTTGCCTCTGTAGATCTGAGCTCGTCACGTTGATCAGAGCTCTGAATCCCAACGACTGTAAGGTCTCCTTTGTATGACTCTCCTCCTCCCGCTCCAGCCGCTCAGAACAAAGCCTCAAAAGGAATGAAGTGAAAACACAAATTCCTAGGCTTTAAATCGAGCTACTGCCGCGCGGTAACTATCTATAGTCGCGCGGTACCTGAATCGATGGCTTGTTCTGCAAGCCACTGCCCAAAACCTTCAATCACAGGCTGACACGTGGCACCGTTATAACTGCTCTTCTACCGCCATGTGAAAACAACCTACCACCACGCGGTAGACGATGCGTCGTATCAATATGGAGCTCTTGATTCTCTCGTTTCCTGATGCTACCGCCACGCGGTATCGCAACCGCCACGCAGTACCTCCCAGAGAGGTATTCTGGCTTAAACTTCTTCACTACCGCCAGCATTAACTCAAACGCTGAGAGGTATCTCAGAGAAATCATTTCCTTCTTCAGGAAACTCAGGGCGTTACAAATCTCCCCCACTTAATGAATTTCGTCCTGAAAATATGTTGCGCGGGAAATTATAGAAGTAACAACATTACAATGTGTACCTAAAATGAATAGCTTGGGGAATTCCGCTTTCATGGTTTTCTCCCACTCCCAAGATAGTTCCTCACAGCTACAGTTGTCCCAACGGACCTTGACCATTCTGATTGACTTATTCCGCAGTTTCTTGACTTCCTGTCTTCGATACGAATGGGTTTGACCTTCATTGTCAACCCACCATCGATCGGCAATTGACCCGCAGCAACCACCTGTGTAGGCTCCAACACTGCAGTTCGCAATACCGATATGTGGAATACATCGTGTAGACCACTAAGTTCTGATGATAGCTTCAATCAATAGGAGGCTTCACCAATGCGCTCCAATATCTCAAACGGCCCATGGTATCTCAAACTTACCTTTTTTTTCAATCGTCGAATCCTTGATACACCCTTGAACGGTTTGATCTTCAAGTAAACCCAATCACACATGAAGAACTCGACATTTTTGTGCTTGTTGTTATAATACTTGGCCTGCCTATCCCGTGCGATCAACAGCCGCTCTCGGATTATATGAATAATCGAAGTCGTATCTTCGACTTCCTTCCGCTTAAACAGCTTTGATTTGCCCGTCTCCAATCACTACAAGGGAGTACGACACTTCTTACCATAAAGGGTCTCAATGGGCACCATTTAAATACTTGCCTGGAATTTGTTCTTGCAGGAAAACTCGATCATATACAGGTGATCCTCCCACCTCTTCCCAAAATCTAGGGCGTACATGTGGAGCATGTCTTCCATCATCCTGCTTACCCTCTCGGTCTGACTTTCTGTCAATGGATGAAAGGTTGTACTTAACTTCAGTTTAGTACCCAACAGTTGATGTATAAGCCTCCAATCATTAGACGTGAAATGCCTATCTCGGTCACTAATGATGCTACGGGGCACACCATGCAATCGTACAATATTTTCCACGTAAAGTGTTGGATCCCTAGTTGATTTGGGCTAGGTTCACTAGCATAGGATGTGACCCAACATGTATAGCCAGGGTCAAGTTTGTGTCCTAGAGTCTAGGTCAAGTCCTTAGGTTCAACTTCAGATGGACCAGCTTTCAACAAGACCATCAGAGACTCCAGACTTAGAAGATTTTAAGACTAAGTCAAATGAGTTCGATGTTCGTCGAACTCAGATCGACGAAAGGTTTTCTGCGCTCGACGATCTTGAGATAATTCTTAGTGCTGAGCTCGACGATCTTAGTTCTCTATTCGACGAAGACTGAGTTACTTCAACAAGCTAAAGTCAGGATAACTCCAGAATTTTTCTAAGTCCAGCTTCAAGCTTTGGTCAACAAACTAGATTCTGAGCTCGACGAACTTGGATCTCAAGTTCTCAACTTCTCAGGTCGACGAATGTTGTACTCTACTCGACGATTTCTGGTCGATGATTTGAATCCTTCTCAGTCAAATACTTCTCAGATTCCAGTCCACAATCATTCTCAGCTCGACGATATAGGTTCTCAGCTCGACGAATGAAGAGTGTCAGTTCGACGAAGATTGAAGTAGAATTGACAAGATTTCCTTGAAGACAAATTATTATTGTCTGGTCGATGAACTCATCAGCGCAGCTCGATGAACTGTGAACTCAGCTCGACGATTCCTGTTCTTCGTTCGACGATTCCAGACTAGGTCTTCTCCAGTTTCCCGTCCCTTTTCTCGGCGATGAATCCTCAGTAATTAATGCCCAATCCTCTCAGAATGTTACCGTTAGAACGCGCATTGATCATGGAGTATTACATGCCATTTTTCCATGGGACAGTTAGGGAAATCATTGATTGTCGCTTCCTTCCCAGGCCGACTGCAATTACTGCTCAACATTCAAATTTCGAATATTCCTTAGACAGCAAAAAAAAGTAAGAAAAGAAAAGGATCAAGAACTACTACACAAAAAAGGTAGTCAGACACACAGAAAGACATTGCACAGAAGAACAATCTTACAACAATCAAAAGTTTTCTACTGCAATCAGCCCAGGCCAGAGAACATCTTCAAGAAGAAGAAGAACAAACAATCACTATCAAGAGTCTTCTTTCTTCAAGCCTACAGGACAACTTCAAAAGGACAACAAAACTCTATCTGTCAAAGAAGTTCCTGAAGCAATCTCTGGTCCAGGCACTCAAGCTTTTGAAGACCTGTCACCCTGAAGCAGTACTCCAGAATTCCTGATCCCTTCAAGATCTCAGGGGGAGCAATCTGCCAACATCAATCCACAAGTCTTCTCAGTTGTTATTGAGAAAGAGAAGACCTCATCGCCCTTTTTCCATCCTCTGTACAGGGTTTTAATTCCCTTCAAAATTATTCCTGGTTACAAGTCTCCTACCAAAAGACTTGAGGTTTTGGTTTTTGAGCACCTGAACAAAAGCTCATTGTTGTCAGGCACCTGATCAAAAACCTGAGTGGATTCCTACTAGGGTGGTAGAAGAGTGGATGTACCCAGGTTGGGGAACCACTATAAATTTCTTGTGTCGTCTGGTTGCCCTTTTTATTTTGTTTTGGCTGTGTTGTTCTGTGATTAAATAGGTTGTTGTGCTTATTTATTTTGCTTACTAATTTGTTCACTTAGGATTACAACAAAAGTTGTAAAAAGTTTGTAGTGAGCACAATACTCTATTCACCCCCCCCCTCTAGAGTATTTCAGATCTAACCTGCACTTTCAATTGGTATCAAAGCGAGGTTGGTTAATCTACCACACCTTAAGAGATCAAGTGGTTGTACAGGCTAACACCTGAATCATAAAGATCCCTCTAGTTAGATCTGTTTGTTTTGATTTTGTTATTATATTTATTTCTTCACAGACATGGCTCAAAATAAAGATTATGCAAGCATCAGACCTTCAGTATGCAATCTTAACAAGTTTGCCATCTGGAAGGCAAGAATCAAATTATACATGAATTCTATTGATGAGGATATTTTTGCTTCCATCTTGACAGGAGTACCTCCAGCACCTGTAGCTTCTACAAGCACCTCTACCAACATGACTGCAGTACCTCCTCCAGAGAATAATGATGCCTATAAGAAAGCCAAAATTGCATATGCAAAGATAATGAATATCTTGGCTCGGACAATGTCAGATGACATTTCAGAAGGTGGCTGAGTGCACCTCAGCCAAGGCCATTTGGGATTCACTCAACAAATGGTAGCTGGTTCAGCAGATAAAAGAAAAGACAGGAGATCAAATCTCATATCCCTGTATGAGAATTTCAAGAAGGATGAGACTGAATCAGTGGCTGAAATGTACAACAGGTTGAGTTCAATCATCAATGAGCTCAAAACCTTAGATAAAGACATCACCCTTACAAAGGTGAATGATAAGATTTTGATGTGCTTCCCTAGCTCTTGGGATTCAAGAATCTGGCCTATCAAAGAAGCCAGAAGCCTAAATGAGATATCAACTGAATCTCTGCTAGGCAAATTAAAGTCTTATGAGCAGCTGATAAAATCAAGAGAAGCGGCAAAACAGAAGGCAACAACCCCAGTGAGAAAGGATCACAGCATAGCCTTCAAAGCTTCTAAGGAAAGTGAGACCTCAACATCCAATGAGGAACTCATGAGCCTCTTTGCAAAAAGATTCTATAAGATGGCTAGAAAGGATTTCAGAAGGAAATCATCCAGGCAGGATGATAAGCCCAGATTTGACAAGACACAAACCAAGGAGGTTGTGTGCTTTGGATGCAGAAAGCCTGGACATTATATCTCAGAATGTCCAGAAAATCAGACGAAGGAGAAGAGCAAAGAAAAGGACTCCAGAAGAAAACACAGCAGCAGACCCTCCTCAAGCAAGTACAAAAAGAAAAACAAGGGTTTTGTTGCTGAGACATGGAGTGATACTGAAGAAGAATCATCCTCTTCCAGCTCAAGTGAAGAAGAGGAAGAAGCAAGATCCAAGGAGGTTTGCCTTATGGCAATTGATGCCTCTAGGAGCAATTCAGCATCAGAAGGAGAATCTGAAGATGAAGCAGGCTCAGACTCAGAGGCAGATCAGGTTCTTTCAAGCTTTGATTTCAATTCTGATTTATTTAAAACTGAATTTAAAACCATGTGTTTAGATTTAATTAATTCAGAAAAAGAAATAAAAACCCTTAGAGAAAGACTAGGAAATCTTGAATCTGTCAACTCAGAAAATATTAAACTACAAGATCAACTAACCTTAGCAAATGAACAAATAATTAAATTAAAATCTGAATTATGTGAGGCTAAACAACTTTAGCAATCTCTCAATGGGAGAAGTCTCAAGCTGATGGACATAACAAGCACAGTAAATGCCAGATTAAATGGCAAGCTGGGCTTGGGTGCTTCATCGGGTTTACCCCCCATAATTAAGAAAAATATTCTTACAACCCCCATTAAATTTGTCTCTGCCAAGGGAAAAGAAAAGATAATAAACAAACTAATGTCTGAAAACAACCCAAGACCCATAGACAAGAGAAATAAAAATCAGAAAACAGTTAATAAAAACAAGGTTCAGCAGCATTCGTCGAACTCAGATCGACGAAATGTGGCCAGTTTGTCGAACCCAGATCGACGAACGCTGAACGCAAACTTTAAATATAACAATTCATCTAACTGCGATCGACGAACTTTGTATGGTTCGTCGAGCAGAGGTTGACGAATTTGGGGCGCAGAAAATGACTACTGTCATTCTCTGAGCAGAGATCGACGATCTCAGCCCTATTCGTCGAACTCTGGTCGACGAACTTACAGAAATTCGTCGAACCCAGAAGGACCAAACTTAAATCATTTCTCTTACAGAAATTCTAAGCCAACTAATAAACCATTCAATCTAGTAGCTGATTGGGTTATTCCACCTAGGAGATATCATCCCATAGGTTATTAATCTCAACCTTCCTTGTCAGTTATATCCAGTTTTTCATTTCAACCAAATAAAGGACTCAAGGTAACCTGTGTCAAGAACAATTGAGTTTTGTTTTTCATTACAGGTACAGGTGAAGAGCTATCCAAGGGTAAGTCAGACCTGGTACTTGGACAGTGGTTGCTCCAAGCATATGACAGGCAGCAAGGACAATTTATCCAACTACAAGTCCAAGCTAGGACCAAAGGTGATATTTGGTGATTCAATGAGTGGCCAGTCAGAAGGATATGGAGTAGTAAAGATTGGAACAGTTACCTTCAAGAAAGTAACATATGTAAGAGGACTCAAACATAACCTAATATCCATAAGTCAATTATGTGCTGAAGGTTATCAGGTACACTTTAACTCTACCTCTTGTTCTATTATTAATAATGAAAACCAAACTGTTTTAATTGGAATTAGACAAGACAACATATATCTAGTAGATTTTATTTCTGCCAAGACTGATGTTTGTTTACTCAATATCACTAGTAACCAAAATGAGTTGTGGCATAAAAGGTTAGGACATGTAAACCTTAAGAATATAGCTAGGCTATCTAACGACAACCTTGTTAGAGGTTTACCTTCTGGCCCCTACAAGAAGGAAAACCTATGCAGGGCTTGTCAATTAGGCAAGCAAACTAAAACTAGTTTCAAATCCATTAATAAAAGTGATCCACCTAGGATTTTGTATTTGCTTCATGTGGATCTATTTGGACCCATTGCTGTACAAAGCCTAGGAGGGAAGTCATACACTTTAGTGATTGTTGATGACTTCTCTAGATTCAGTTGGGTAGCCTTTCTGAGAGCTAAGTCAGATACATTCAAGGTTCTTACAGATTTTCTCAGGACCATACAGATTGCGTTCTCTACTCATTTACATTGATCAGAAGTGATCATGGTACAGAGTTTGAGTCTCTTCTTATGCATGAGTTCTGTGAGAAGGAAGGTATCAGGCAGTGCTTCTCAGCTCCTAGAACTCCCCAACAAAATGGGGTAGCTGAAAGGAAAAATAGGACACTCATTGAATCTGCAGGTACATTATTGGCAGATGCTTACATGCCTCTATCCTTTTGGGCAGAAGCTGTAAACACTGCTAACTATGTCCTGAATAGAAGCCTTATACATAAGCTGAAAAATAAGACCCCCTATGAATTACTTAAAGGGAAGAAATCTAAAATCACATACTTTAAAGTTTTTGGTTGTATATGTTATATTCACACAAATAACAAAAGATACATTAGAAAGTTTGAGGCTAAGGCTGAAGAAGGGATTTTTCTAGGATACTCCCAAGTAAGCAAGGCCTATAAGGTTTTTAATAAATCATCCCTTAAAATTGAAGAATCAGTCCATGTATCTTTTGATGAAGCTAACATGTCTTATAAGGAGAAAGAGATTTCTACCAATAGCTTTTTGCAGGTTCCACAACTGTGTGAGTCTATGGATGGACTAAACCTTACCCAAGAAGTATCAACCCATCCTTCTCCACAGGTTGTTGAAGATAGTGAAGAAGAGATTCAAGTGGAAGTGGCTGAACTTCCCTCAACAGCTAGTAACATTCCTTAAGAGGAATTAATTACAGAAGCTGTTGCTAAACAAACTCCACCAACTGATCTTGTCACACTTAGAGATCACCCCAGATCTCAAGTGATTGGAGACATTTCAGTAGGTGTACAGACAAGGCATCAACTCAACCAAGACTTGATGCATGCTTGTTTTCTCACTCAAATTGAACCTCTCACCATCCATGAAGCTGAGCAAGATCCCCATTGGATCATTGCAATGCAATAGGAACTAAATCAGTTTGAGAGATGTAGAGTTTGGGATTTGGTTCCAAGACCTCATAACTACCCAGTTATTATAACCAAATGTGTCTACAGAAACAAGCTAGATGCTCAAGGGAACATTGTGAGAAACAAGGCTAGGCTTGTTGCTCAAGGCTACAGGCAAGAGGAAGGAATTGACTATGACCAAACCTTTGCCCATGTTGCAAGGTTAGAGGCCATAAGAATATTCCTTGCCTATGCAGCTCACAGGAGATTCAAAGTGTTACAAATGGATGTCAAGAGTGCATTTCTGAATGGAGTGCTTCAAGAAGAGGTTTATGTAGAACAACCTCCAGGTTTTATCTCTCTAACTAAACCCTCTTTTGTATTTAAATTGCATAAAGCTCTCTATGGTTTAAAGCAAGCTCCAAGAGCTTGGTATGAGACCTTAGCAAGCTTTCTTTTAGAGCATAAATTTACAAGAGGAACCATAGATAAAACTCTTTTCACTAGACATCATAAGGACCAAATTTTGTTAGTACAAATATATGTGGATGACATCATTTTTGGGTCTACTGATCCCAAATTGTGCATGAGGTTTGCTGACCTCATGCATTCCAAATTTTAGATGAGTAGCATGGGTGAGCTTTCCTACTTCCTTGGTCTCCAAGTGAAGCAGCTCCCTGATGGTATCTTCCTCTCCCAAGCTAAGTATGCTAAAGAGCTTATTAAGAAGTTTGGGATGGGTGATGCTTCAGGAATGAAAACACGTATGGCTACTAATGCTGTTGTGGATTCTAACGCAGCAGGGAAACCTGTAGATCAGAAAAATTATAGGGCAATTGTTGGATCCCTATTATACCTAACAGCTAGCAGACCTGATATCATGTTTGTCATATGCCTTTGTGCTAGGTTCCAAGTGAACCCTAAAGAATCTCACCTTATTTTCTTAAAAAGAATTTTGAGATATATAAAGAGTTGTCCTAATCTAGGACTTTGGTATCCTGTAGAGTCAGAGTTTGAGTTAACTGGATACTCAGATGCTGACTATGCTGGATGTACAGTGGACAGGAAGAGTACCTCTGGAACTTGCCAGTTCCTGGGTATAAGACTTGTCTCCTGGTTTTGTAAAAAAGCAAACATCTGTGTCTACATCAACTGCAGAAGCAGAATATATGGCTGCTGGCAGCTGCTGTTTACAAATGTTATGGATACAAAACTAACTCCTAGACTATGGTGTCAACTTAAGTAATTCAACATTATTTTTTGATAATACTAGTGCTATTGCTATAGCACAGAATCTAGTTCACCATAGTAGGACTAAGCATATTGAAATAAGACATCATTTCATTAGAGATAATGTAGACAAAAAGAAAATTAACTTAATCCATATTCCTACTGATCTACAGAGAGCAGACATTTTCACCAAACCTTTGGATGAGAAAAATCATCTGTTCTTCATAAATCAACTGGGAATGATCAATGGAGAAGAGTTAAATTAGTTTCTGTCTGCATTCGACGAATTTTCCCGAGTTCGTCGAACGGAGTTCGGCGAATTAGGGAAAGTTTGAGAGATTCTCGTCGAACGGAGATCGACGAATTCCCTGTGTGGAAACAATTTTTGTCGACCGGAGATCGACGAACTTTGCTTCAGAAGATATTTCGTCGAACGGAGTTCGACGAACTGTTTTCGATTATTTTGGATGAGATCGACGAATTATTTATCTATAATTTATTTCGTCGACCTCAGTTCGAAGCACTGTTTCTTTTTCGTGGAACGGAGTTTATCGATTCATATTCTGGAAAACTTATATCTAGGTTTTCTTCGACCTCCGTCCCGCGCTTTCAGTTTTTTTGCTCTTGATTGTCGTTTTCTCTGTCTCTCTTGCAGGTCATCAATGGCGGTTCCAGCAAGCACCTTAGCCGCAATGAAATTCGACACCGGCTTTGACATGGATTTTGACTCTTTCCAGCACTCTGACCCAATTTTTCTATACATTCTGGAAATTTTGGAAGAACTTAGTCTCAAAGATTTTATGACTAGAAGGTTAAACTGCATGCAACTGAAATTCGAGAATGGGTATACACTTCGTCAGTTTCAGAGGAAAATGTTCTGACAGGAAATATCGGGAGTAATGCTGTCTCTCTATCTCCCGCCGTTCTTTCTGAAATCTTTGGGTTGGTAAATGGAGAAGATGACATGGATATGGATTCTGAAGAATACAGTTCGATGCTGAAGTTGATGGGGTTTTCTGGAAGCAACCCTAACAAGTTGTTAAAGAAACAACTTTCCGCCGCCTACCAGTTCTTGGCGGATATCGTGCGAAAAGTACTGATGGTCAAGCACACCACACACGACTACATAACCCGACATCAATTCCTTATCATGTGCGCCGTGGTGAATAAGCGTCCTGTTGATTGGAGCAAGATCTTCTTTGAGTTGATAAAGAAGAAAATCAGCAAGAAAGAGGTTTGTTTTGGAAGAATCCTGGGGATCTTCCTCATTGAAAAGGCTGGTGAATTCATGGTCTCCCCGACCATCTTCATCAATGCCAGCAAGTGCCTCACCTGCGCTTTGTTTGACAGATGGGAGAGGATGACCTCCAAGCCATCCAAGGCTTCCTCCTCTTCCATCCCTGCTTCAGAAGGCACCAGGACTGTTAAAACCACTCCCACACCTGCTGAGGAGAGCCATCCCCCTCCACCATCTCTTCCAGCACCCCTTCCAGCCAAGCAGCCTCCTCATGTGCCTACTCCTTCTCCATCTCCATCACTGGACATCACCAACATCCTATCTCCACCTCCATCTTCCCCTCTACAAGATAATCAACAACCAACACCTCCAGCTTCACCTCATGACACACATATCCTTACACCTCCTCAGTCTCCCCTTCCCCCTCATTTGTCCTCCATTCCATCTTTCACCCTACCCTCAGACATTGCCATGCCAGATGTCACCATTCCATCTTCATCACCATCCACTCATCACATATCAGCTGTACTACCCCCCATTCCATCCTCTTCCCCTTCCTCCTTTGATTCAACTACAATATCATCTATCCTCACCTTCCTCACTCCTCTCATCAAAACCCTTATCGCAGAGGCCATTACACCTCTTGTGAATTCTATTAATTCTTTATCTGCTCAAATTTCTGCCCTTTCTGCTGCCCCATCCTCAGTCGAGGGCCTGACCTCAGTCCCCACTGAACCCAGGCAGGGGGAGATGCCTGATGATGAAGCAGCAGCTCAAGCTTCAGATACAGCTTCCCCAGCAGATACAACTTCAGAAGTTTCTCCAGATTGTACAGATACAGAGTTAATTGATTTGATTAATTTCATTAATACTAATATGGATATTGCTGACATGGATACTGCTGAAACTATTGGTGATTTTTCTCTCAATCACACAGTTAATCTACAAGAATTACTGCAAGTTTTTGATACTGTACATATGCAGTCTCTTCCAGTAGACTTTACTAAGCCACAGCAGTTAGCTATTGTGCCCTACATATCTCCAGCTAGTCCAGCAGTTGCTAAGCAACTCTGTGACAGTTTTGCTTTCCCAGCTTTAGCTTCAATCTCTGCAGCTAGTCCAGAAGTTATTCCAGAAGCCATCTCAGCCCCAAGTTTTGTTATGGATGACTCTCCTATGCCTGATTTGGATGAGCTAATCCTGGCTGATATTGAAGAGGAAAATAAGGCAGCAGCTGAAAGCTCTGTCCCCACTATTTCTGATTCCTGCACAGTCTCCTCCTCAACTGTTGTTGAATCTCCAGTTCCTGAAATTTCTGCCCCTTCTACAGAGAAAGCTGTTATTGATGATAAAGCTTTAAAAGTATTGGATGTTCTATATGACAACCCTCAAGGTTCTGATACTGAAGATGATGAAGCTGATGATGATGATTCAGATGAAGACGCCTCCAAGAAGAAAAAGAAAATGCAGTCAAAGAAAAGGAAGGATCCTCCTCCTCCAGCTCCTAAGCCCAATCCCTCTGCTGACACTCCCTATTACATTTTGCACAATGTTACTCCTTATTAGGGAATGCCTGCATGGATGTGGTTATCCAAGAACCAGCAGAAGGAAAGGAAAAGAAGTAGGAGATATTCTCCTCCTCCAGTTCACAGATATAGAAAGGATCCACCTCCTCCTCCTCCTCCAGCAGCTGGTGCCATTGGCTCTAGCTCTCAGAGATCTGCCCCCATGGAAACCTATCAGAGACAGTTAGGGAGATCCTCTAGAAGCAGCCAGCAGAGGCAACCATCCTCAGGAAATCAACATCAGCAGCAACAATCTCAGCAGTAGCAACAAATATCTGAAGGACAAAAAGCTGACAGTCCTAAAATGCCTTACTCTCCTCCTATTCCATTTGAAGATCCTGAAACTGCAAATACTGCTAAAATGGCTAGATTACAGGAATTAATTGGCCTATCTTTGATCAATAAAGCAAAGGCTGAAGGAAAAGACACATCAGGTTTTACAACTATGTCAAAGTATAGAAAGGAAGAATTGAAAAGGTTTGACAAAGGCAACAAGCTCTTCAATGTTGATAATTATATGAAGCTCCATCCAGAAGCAGTTGTCCCCAGAGCTACATCACTAAAAGTCATTGGGGCAGCTGACATGACCATGATCCAGACAGAGGCTTCAAATCCTAACAGAGAAATTATCTTCAAAAAGCCAGGAGAGAAGTCAACAGAAGACAAATCTTTGCAAAAGAAGAAGAAGTAATCCTTATTTTGTTTCAATTTCTTTCTGCAATTTGTTTTCAAACTATGCTCTTGTTTAAACAAAGCCTATGTATATATATATATCTGCTGCATGTGTTAGTAATTCTCTGCCAGATATATTTCTTTTCCTGCTTTGTTTGTCTGTTTGTTTATGCTTTGAGTCTCTTAGTGACCTCACCCAAATACGGGGAGATTGTTGAATCCCTAGTTGATTTGGGCTAGGTTCACTAGCTTAGGATGTGACCCAACATGTATAGCCAGGGTCAAGTTTGTGTCCTAGAGTCTAGTTCAAGTCCTTAGGTTCAATTTCAGATGGACCAGCTTTCAACAAGACCATCAGAGACTCCAGACTTATAAGATTTCAAGACTAAGTCAAATGAGTTCGACGTTCGTCGAACTCAGATCGACGAAAGGTGTTCTGCGCTCGACGATCTTGAGATAATTCTTAGTGCTGAGCTCGACGATCTTAGTTCTCTGTTCGACGAAGACTGAGTTACTTCAACAAGCTAAAGTCAGGATAACTCCAGAATTTTTCTAAGTCCAGCTTCAAGCTTTGGTCGACGAACTAGATTCTGAGCTCGACGAACTTGGACCTCAAGTTCTCAACTTCTTAGGTCGACGAATGCTGTACTCTACTCGACGATTTATGGTCGACGATTTGAATCCTTCTCAGTCAAAGACTTCTCAGATTCCTGTCCACAATCATTCTCAGCTCGACGATATAGGTTCTCAGCTCGACGAATGAAGATTGTCAGTTCGACGAAGATTGAAGCAGAATTGACAAGATTTCCTTGAAGACAAATTATTATTGTCTGGTCGACGAACTCATCAGTGCAGCTCGATGAACTGTGAACTCAGCTCGACGATTCTTGTTCTTCGTTCGACGATTCCAGACTAGGTCTTCTCCAGTTTCCCGTCCCTTTTCTCGGCGATGAATCCTCAGTAATTAATGCCCAATCCTCTCGGAATGTTACCGTTAGAACGCGCATTGATCATGGAGTATTACATGCCGTTTTTCCATGGGACAGTTAGGGAAATCATTGATTGCCGCTTCCTTCCCAGGCCGACTGCAATTACTACTCAACATTCAAATTTCGAATATTCCTTAGATAGCAAAAAAAGTCAGAAAAGAAAAGGATCAAGAACTACTACACAAAAAAGGCAGTCAGACACACAGAAAGACATTGCACAAAAGAACAATATTACAACAATCAAAAGTTTTCTACTGCAATCAGCCCAGGCCAGAGAACATCTTCAAGAAGAAGAAGAACAAACAATCATTGTCAAGAGTCTTCTTTCCTCAAGCCTACAGGACAACTTCAAAAGGACAACAAAACTCTATCTGTCAAAGAAGTTCCTGAAGCAATCTCTGGTTCAGGCACTCAAGCTTTTGAAGACCTGTCACCCTGAAGCAGTGCTCCAGAATTCCTGATCCCTTCAAGATCTCAGGGGGAGCAATCTGCCGACATCAATCCACAAGTCTTCTTAGTTGTTATTGAGAAAGAGAAGATCTCATCACCCTTTTTCCATCCTCTGTACAGGGTTTTAATTCCCTTCAAAATTATTCCTGGTTACAAGTCTCCTAAAGACTTGGGGTTTTGGTTTTTGAGCACCTGAACAAAAGCTCATTGGTGTCAGACACCTGATCAAAAACCTGAGTGGATTCCTACCATGGTGGTAGAAGAGTGGATGTACCCAGGTTGGGGAACCACTATAAATTTCTTTTGTCGTCTGGTTGCCCTTTTTCTTTTGTTTTGGCTGTGTTGTTCTGTGATTAAATAGGTTGTTGTGCTTATTTATTTTACTTACTGATTTGTTCACTTAGGATTACAACAAAATTTGCAAAAGTTTGTAGTGAGCACAATACTCTATTCACCCCCCCCCCCCCCCTCTAGAGTATTTCATATCTAACCTGCACATTCATAAAGTTTGCCAGCTTTTCCATCGAATTGTCCTTCCTATTCGGAATGGAGTGTGATACCTTTGTTAAACGATCAACGATCACCCAGATAGCATCATCCCCCTTCTGCGATCTCGACAAACCATGCATGAAATCCTTAAATATGTCGTGGAACTTCCATTCTGGTATAGTCAAAGGCTTCAAAAATCCACCTGGCCTCTGACATTCAGCCTTTACTAAGGCACATGTCTGACACTTCGCCGCATATAAAGCTACGTCCTTTTTCAATCCTGACCACTAGAACAGCCTTTTCCTGTCTTTAAACATTTTTGTGCTCCCAGGTTGAATCGACTACTTGGTGAAATGTGCCTCGTACATCAACTCTTCCAGTTATTTGCCCACTTTGGGACACACAATCGATTGTTCTTCCATAAAAGGCCATCATCAATAGTAAACTTAGCATTTGACCCATCCAAAGACTCTACCATGTAGCATTTCATATTGTCATCTACCTTCATCGCCAGCAGAATCCGATCAGCAAGGTCATACTGCACCTATGTCCAGTTCAAAGGTGCTTCAGCACTAGACCTCCTATCAACACAAGAAATCTCCAAGGCCTCGAAATGTAGAATAAGACACTCATCATGCATCTATACTTAACGCATCTGCAACAACGTTACTCTTGTCAGGAACATAACGTATCTTGAACGTGTAGTCCCCAATGAACTCCATCCATCTCCGTTGGCGCATATTCTAGTCCTTCTGATCTAACATATACTTCAAACTCTTATGATCTATATAAATATCGACCTTCACGCCATACAAGTAATGTCTCCATAGCTTTAGAGCGAATTTCACATCCCCTAACTCCAAATCATGGATTGGATTGTTCCTCCTGTGTACTTTCAACTAGCACGGGCTGTAAGCTATCACCTTACCATGTTGTAGCAAAATACAGCCTAAGCCGCTCCCTGAGGCGTCACTGTACATCTCATAGCCTTCCAAACCACATGGCGAGCATAGAAAAGGTGTAATGGTCAAACGACTTTTCAACTCTTCAAAATCTTGCGCACACTCTGGCGACCAAATAAACTTCTGATCATTCCTCGTCAAAGTCGTGAGGGGTAACGCTATCCGCGAGAAGTTCTCCACGAAGCACCTATAGTAGCCGGCAAGTCCCAGAAAACTCTGAACTTCCGCCATAAAAGCCAACACAGGCCACTCTTTTATCACAACAATCTTCCCTAGATCTACTATCATTCCCTCACCACTAATAATATTATCAAGGAATGCTACCGAAGATAGCCAAAACTCACACTTAGAAAACTTGGCATACAGCTGATTGCTCCTCATGGTCTCCAATACTATGCACAAATGATCCGCAAGATCTTCCACAGACTGGGAGTACACCAGGATATCGTCGATAAAGATTATCACGAACTGGTCCAAATACTCCCTGAACGTCTGATTCATTAAGTCCATAAAAAAGTACGGTGCATTCGTCAGTCCAAACGACATGACAGTGAACTCATAGTGCCCATAGAGTGTACTGAACGCCTTCTTGGGAATGTCACTTTCCCTTATTCTCAACTGATAATACCAGGATTTCAGATCCAGCTTGGAGTACACAGTTGATCCAACTTGTTGGTCGAACAGATCATCGATCCTCGAAAACGGGTACTTATTCTTCTATGTCAGCTTATTCAATTCTCGATAATTGAAACACAGCCGTAGACTACCATCCTTCTTCTTCACGAAGAGGGCCGATGCTCTCCAAGGTGACGAACTTAGACGCATATACCCTTGCTCTTGCAATTCCTAAAGCTGCGCTTTTAATTCCGCCATCTCCCTTTGTGTTAAATGATAAGGAGAGTGTGACCCAGGCTTGGCACCTGACACTAGCTCAATGGTGAAATGTATCGTTCTCTCAGGTGGAATCTCAGGGAGATCCTTAGAAAGTACGCACAAACTTAGTCTTGTGTTCGGTGTTCTGTCCTAGTGTGACTCCTTTGAGTTGCAATCAACATAAGAATGCTGCTCCGAGAGCCATTCCATGTCTAAGGTCAAGCTACGGATAATTTTTAAACAACATCTTGACTTCCTTTCTGTACCGTAACATGCATCTGTTTGGTATGTATATAAATAACCAATTTAACCTTCGACACAATGGAGGGCACTACGACGAACAACACGAAAACCTTACATATTAAGAAGCGAGAAGCCCCTTTAATGAACAGTGCTCTCTCAATCAATAGTAGAACAATACCTACTCTAAACAATTCATTCACCGACAACGAATTAGGTCACAAGTATATAAAGTAATTTAAAATCCATAAACTAAACCATACCTGTCACCTCATTACTTTGCTTATGACCTCCTGCCTTTTCCTCTATCTTGTCACTCCAACAAGCGCAAGCTATATGTCCCGGCTTACCACAAGTATAACATATAACTGGGTTTCGCCCAAAGGTTGCTCTGGGTCTTGCCTTCTTTGCCCTTGGGATATTACTACAGTATTCTCGGGAAACATGTACTATCTTGCCACATACGTAGCAATTACGTGAAGTTTGACTAGTAGTTTCTTTAGACACAATAGAAGGGGAGGTTGGTCCAATATATCTGGAGTTCTTAATCCATCTTCGTTACCCAGTCTTTGATGAGTTCGGTACTTTGAGTTCTGGACCTCATTGGACCTTTGCCAAATCTATTTCCAAAGATCTAGCTGACTCCACCAATGCACGGAACCCAAATAACTTTGGTCATAACAATAGAAGTCGTAGATCATCACGTTGACCGTTATAAAATCTATTGACCATAGTCTGTACATCCTCCAACTCAAACCCTGCATAGCGCCTTATCATGACAAACATATGTAAATACTCATCAACTAAATGTGCTCCCTTCACCAAACACATGTCCAACTGCTTATCCAAGGCTCTTCTTGTTGCAGTTTGCTCCATAGCACCAACCAGCATTAAATCCACCCAAGGGATAGGGGGTGGCACATGCCTTCCATGTCGGGCATTGATCATGGCGAACACCACTTCGTCTACCAATCTTATGGTTTCAGCAGAATGAGGGGTCATAGGAACGTCATTAGGCACACTACTCTCCGTGGTGTGCTGACGTTGGGACTGCTTTACACCACTCCTAGTCACCTATAATCGTGATACATTCAATTAGGTGACCAAACATATTGCCAAAAAGCAATTATAGGAATGTTCCTCAAACTTGTGTATTTTTATTCTTAAGTGGAAATTCATGGGTTATTTCATGTTATAACGGT
The DNA here is from genome assembly GCA_039583875.1 of Platanthera guangdongensis. Classification (NCBI taxonomy): domain Eukaryota; kingdom Viridiplantae; phylum Streptophyta; class Magnoliopsida; order Asparagales; family Orchidaceae; genus Platanthera; species Platanthera guangdongensis. The sequence continues at coordinate 127,283,846 of CM077155.1, read as the reverse complement.
AACACACATACATGTGCTCACCACCCCTTAAAATAATTCACCTACAAATTCAAATAAGAAAGACCGACACAACAATCTAATACCAAATTGTACGGATAGTTAGTGGAGTTACTTATTGAAATCACAATATAAACAAGCATCCTAACTCAGAGTGCATTCTAGCAGAAGTATTTTAAGATTGTAACCAGAACCCAATCAAACGAATGTCCACTAAACCAATCAGGAATGAAATGATGAATACAAAAATAGTTATGGCCTTAAGGCCTTACAAAGTTTCCTGAAATAATATTGTTTTACATACTTCGACACTCACGACCGCCTAAGCTGGGCCACACAGGATCTCAGCTCAACACATTGGACCTCGGGTCTTCAAGAGATGAGCCTCACCAAATGGCCCCCAGGTCTCCACAAGACAGACCTCTCAAAACATTGTCCACCAGGTATCCAAGTGAAAAGCCTCACAAAAACATTGGCCACCAGGTCTCCAAGAGACAGGCCTCACAAAAATATTGGCCACCAGGTCTCCAAGAGACAGGCCTCACAAAAACATTGCTCACTGGGAGCTACCGTCGGACATAGCATGCGGTAGGGGACAGACTATCGATTTTTCCCCTACATATGGGTGTTTTACTAAAACCCATCTCCAGTACTCTCTCTCTCTAGCAACCTGCACACCCCATGACTCCGAAATTTACATACTACCACGGAGTCTTCTCCGGTATACAAACAATCATCACCACTCCAAGCCAACTTGTTTGGATGGGATTCACAAAACATGCATATTCCGTACTTAGATTCCAGATCTAAATGCAAAGACAATGGGGATACAGTCGACCAACACATTGGGAGAACTACTTCTACATGTTCGTGGAGCATCTACCCTCACATGCCAAAACAAAGCACTTCACATGTCCAATGAAGAGGATCGTTACCCGTGAATTTCGTTTCGACGCCATGAGAGAGATTCTAACGAGATAGAAATGACTGTTATGGCTTTGCCTCCATAGATCCGAACTTGTCTCGCGGATCATAGCTCCGAATCTCTAATGGTGGCGAGATCTCCTTTGTCCGACTCTCCTCCTACCGCTCCAGCCGCTCAGAACAAAGCCTCAAAAGGAATGTAGTGAAAACGCCACTTACTAGTCTTTAAATAGAGCTACCATCGTGCAGTAACTATCGACCGCCGCGTGGTAACTATCTACCGCCACGCGGTTTCTGAATCGATGTATTGTTGCGCAAGCCACCGGCCAAAACCTTCAATCATAGGTTGACATGTAGCTGTGTCATAACTTCTCTGCTAAAGTCGGGCGATAACAACATACTGCCACGTGGTAGATGATGCGTCGTATCAATACAACGCTCTTGAAGCTCTCAACGCTCTCAATGCCTGACGATACCTCCATGCGGTATTGCTACTGCCAAGTAGTATCGTTACCGCCACGCGGTACCTCGCGGAGGGGTATTTCTGCTTAAACAGCCTCGCTACTGCTGACGTTAACTCTACCGACGGGCGGTATCTCAAATAAATCATTTCCTGCTTCAGGAAACTTGGGGCATTACATAGGACATTGTGATCCATGGACCCAACAGTTCTTAATCTCAGCACCGGGAGAGTTCAAAACAGGGATGACAATAGCCAAACCAGAAATGCTGATCGAACCCTTGCTTTCTTGAACCCGATATTCTCCTCTGAGTTAAGGAATGAAGACCTAAAATAGAAAGTGAGAAATGAGAACACGTACTAAAGAGGAAGACCTGAAAAGCTAAAATCAATCTCACAATACATAAAATAGAACAAGAGAACCTAAAATCGGAATACAGAAACTGAGAAAGATAAGAGGATACCATTAATCGGACTACAGAAAGTGAGAAAGGAGAAACTGAGAAACCTAAGGCTCGAAGAATACCTGAAATCAAGAAACGAGAAAGAGAGGACGCCTCCTCCTCATGGACAAATATGGGATGCAGCCTGTCAACTCGCAAGAGGTGCGCCAAAGATCCACCAATAGGCGGAGTGTGTTAACGTACGCGAAATATGGCCTGCAGTGGCACCTCCCTTCGATAATCAAGATGCTCCAGCGGGTCGCTTCCGGCTTCCTCACGGACATGTCAGGATACTTCACTGAAGTACTTGAAGCACTCCACACGCTAACAGGAAGAGGGGTGATACTTCCCTCTATCAGGAAAGAGAGGCAGACCCACGATGGGAGGTTTTGCCGGTCACGAAGAGCAAAAAATGATGAAATGAGCGGGCTTCAGTTCCTTTTTGCAAAAATCTCAAACAAAGCATGTGCCTCCAGGTACGCCCGCCTCTGACTTCGTGAGCGATGGCCTGTCACCATCCGAGCCCATCTCTTTCACTCCCTCAACAATGGGTCCGGGAAGGATAAAGTGCATCGCGATCCGACAAATGCGAGCCGCTGCACTTTACCAATCTGATGGATGAGAGCACGTGGAAATGCGTGCACATCTCAACACACACATCTCAAAGCGAGTTAAGATGTGCACGCATCTCCGTGAGAGTTAAGATGGGCTCGCAGCCGTCAGATCGCCCCCACTTTACCGTGTGGTGCATTTGCTGCACTTTACCATCCCCGGACCCCTCAATAATTGTAATGAGGAGTGGTATGTCATCCTTGATTTCCCTACAAAACATTGTAAAATTCCAGCAAATAGTGAGGTTTGATTGGCACATCCCCGACTATGTGGTTTTTCACCCCACCCCCACCGCACCCCTCTTTCCAGTCATCTCAATCTCTGACTGTTTGTAAACTCGACCACTCTCGGGCTAAGACAGTGCAATTTAAACCTATCTACAAGTGTCTCAAGTTGGCAGCAACAACTATCAAATATATAAATATATCAGTATGATATAGACATTGAAATAAAATTTGTTGAAGCCACAACATGATCTCAACGAGTGTTCGAACCCAAGGGGGTAGCTCGCACTTCTCCCAAACTTGAGCTCCTGACCAGTTCACTCGGAATTACAAAACTGACATTGGGCTGTAGCGTGGAGGTCCCACCACACACCCAGAAGATCTCAAGAGTGTTTCCCCTCCCAAGCCAAAAGTTGAGTTGGACACCTTGGAGGGCTTTCACAGCCATACTAAAACAACCCAAGGAGTAAGAAGCCAAAAGAACTGGATCCCCTCCAAAGGTTCCCTCAGGGTCTATTTATAGAAGTCCAAGCTTAGTTTACAAACAACGCAACTTCGTTGTTCTGAAATGATATACACAACACAAATTCGTCTACTAAAAGCGTAACTCTGCTGTTCTGAAAAGCTACGGGCAAGACAATATGGGCAATATGGTAAAAGACACCAATGGGCGAGTGATCCATGAAAATTCCACTCGCATGGGGTGACGAGTGCTCGAGTCCAACACCCTCCTAGCCTCCACCTTTATCGCTTTGAAGGCCCCTTTGAAGATCACATTCACCGAGCTCCCATTGTCAACCAGAATCCGGGAGACCATGTAGTTCTCAATCGCCATCTAGATCACCAGGGAGTCACAAAAGGTATCCCCATAGTCGGGCATGTCCTTTGATGAGAATGTAATCTTCTCCTCTGGGGGTGGTGTAACGACTCCATCCGTTCACATAGCATATAATAGAAGGTCCGGCCGGGGCCCCACACCATATGCCACAAAATAGGCGATGAAGTCATGGGTTAATATCAGAGTTGCGCATCCTAACTCATAGCATTCTAGCAGAAGCTTTTAACATAAATACTGAACACAAGCCATGAATGTCCACTGATATCAATACCCACATTTATATAGGAATGTACACCAAATACAATTTTGTTTGGCCTTATGGCCTTACAGTTGCTCTTGACAAGTGTGGATTCCAAACATCAGCGCGCAGGCCGGCCACACATGAACAAAACACTATATTCTTTATTTAGCCTTCAAGGGCTAGTAGCAGCAGCAGCGGCAGCAGCAGGTACTTCAGCCCTTATGTGTCCCGCTCGGCTCTCCAGCACCTGCACAGGGACAGCCCACCAAACGGTGGCAAACAAAGCAATGGTCAGTATTCAGCTGACCAATTTATAATGACCCTACCCCTTTTCCGGGGCAGTGGCATTCCTTCCCTGCAGGCATAACAATTCATAGGCAGATATATAAATATCACACATTGTGCTCTAACGTACAAATAATCCATCACAACTGTCAGCCACACGGCCCGACGATCCGTGCACTCAGGGCAAATTCTTAGTGTACCGGCGAACCAAGATCCCATCACCGTTCCAGGGATGAAACCCAACGGTAAAATTGAGCATTTAGTCTTTTCGGCGCGCATGCCTTAGACTCTCATTATGCACTCCAACTGACCACACTTTCAGGTCTTCAATTCAGATGAACATAACGCAGGTACGGATCAGTCACCTCCCGTTGCTTAAGTCACCTTGTCATCACTGAATACCAATGTACTTGAGGCCAAATCTAAGGCGCGGGTCGGTTTCACCTTTCCTGTTCTGCATGAGGCCTTTTCAAGAGCTCATCAAGCTCACAATAGTCATACTTTCCACCAAGGACTGGCTTCACAATAGCCACACTGTCCACCACAGACTGGCTTCAAAAGAGCGACAATGTCCACCACGAACTGGCTTCACAAGAGCCACAATGTCCATCAAGGATTGTCTTCCCAATCAACAAGGGGAGTTCATGCTAGCATCCTTCACGATCGCTTAGCGGGTTCCGCAGAACTCACTTTCTGCACCCAACTCCGCCCAAACCCTGCAGCATCCTGCATTGCCAGAAAACTGGTCTTGTCATAGCCCACAGCCCAAACATCATAAGGGTATTTTCCGGGACTACCACTCCAGTACTTCCTGCTACTGCCCTTCATAGGTCCAACCCTTAGACCCCACAAACTACACGTTTAACCGCGGAGACTTCTCCGGTGTGCAATTGAAACATCACCAATCCAGACCAACCTCTCTAGATGGGCTTCACACAACATGTCTATTTCGTACTACACTTTTCCGGATCTATATGCAATACTATTGGGGATTCCAAGAATCAACCCAAGGAAATCCCTTCGCTAGCCACCCTCTGCTGGGGAAATCCATGCACATGCCAAAAAGAAGGACTTCACATGTCCAAGAAGGAAGATTGTTACCCTTGACGACCTCTTTGGAGCCATGGAATTCTAGCCAGCTGGAAAGCACCACAGCAGCCTAGCCTCCACGACGCTGGCCTCGGATCTCGAATCGAAACTCTGCAGCTCCACCGGTGGCCGGCTCCTTTTCTCCTCCTCCTCCTTGCTCTCCCTTCTCTCTAGCTCTCATAAAAAGAGAATGGCCTAAGTTCAAATGAGGATTCTCTTCTCATTCTCGGCCTTAAAGCAGCAGGGAGAAGCCTGGGTCATCAAATCCTAGATGAAGGAAATGGACGGCCACAAATTTTCCACAAAGGTCTATTTTTTGGCTGACACAGCCTGTAACACGCCCGTGTCACAGGCCGTGTACCTTAAGCGGCACACAACCGACTTACCCAGAGTAGGACACGACCATGTGACACGCCCGTGTCCCAGGCCGTGTGCCCTGACACGCCTTCAGACACGCCCGTATCTGTGGCCGTGTACCTCAGATGGCACACACCCAATTCAGCCCTAACAGGACACGACCATGTGACACGCCCGTGTCACAGTCCGTGTACCCATAGACATACCCGTGTCCTGCCCGTGATCATAAGGCCTCAATGCCTTGGCCAATTTTAGAGAAAGATATGGCCATGTGACACGCCCGTGTCACATGTGACATCCCCGTATCACAGGCTGTGTTCCCTACTCGAGTATCGTCAAACACATTTACTCGAGTGGAGGTCGACGAACCAGAGGAGGACACGCCCTCGGACACGCCCTCGGACACGCCCGTGTCACAGGGTGTGTTCCCTCTCGAGCACTCGTCGAGTGCATTCCGTCGAGCACTCGATAGGCTGCTCAACCACACAGAGCAGGACACGGCTTGGGACACGCCCGTGTCCCAGGATGTGTTGCCCAAACTTGGGATTTGGGGTGTTACAACCCTCCCCTCATTACAAGAAATTTCGTCCCAAAATTTGCATACAGTAAGGAAATCAGCAGTCATAATGTTATAACTTTAAACATGTCTGTTATAACAAGAGATGCACTGTACAACAGTTTACACAAACAGCTAAGTATATTCAGTCAGCATGGTCTTCTCTTGCTCCCATGTTAGCTACTCACGGCCACAGTTGTCCCACCGGACTTTGACCATCCTGATTGTCTTGTTCCGCAACTGTTTATCGGCTCGATCCTCGATCCGAATGGGCCTAACCTTCGTCGTTAGCCCATACTCAACCCATACACGATCATTCTCGATCACTTGAGTTGGATCTTTGATGGCTTTTCGAAGCACAGAGATGTGAAATACATCATGTAATCCACTCACTTCTGCCGAAAGAGCTAGCCAATACGTAGCTTCTCCAACTCGCTTCACCACTTCAAACTGACCAAGATATCTCGGATTTAACTTTTTCAGACGCCGAATCCTGGACACACCTTTGAAGGGTTTAATCTTCAAATATACTCAATCGCCCACCACGAACTCCACGCTCCGGTGCTTGGCATTGGAGTACTTCGCTTGTCGATCCTGGGCTATCAGTAGTCTCTCTCGAATAGAGCATATCGTCGAGTTAGCTTCATCGACTTCTTTACGCTTATAGAGTTTGGATTCACCTACTTCTTCCCAAGCTAACGGTGTATGGCATTTATGCCCATATAGTGCTTCAAATGGTGTCATACTGATGCTCGCTTGGTAGCTGTTATTGTAGGGAAACTCCACCATATAGAGATTATCTTCCCATCTCTTACCAAAATCCAGGGCGCACATTCGGAGCATATCCTCCATTATTTTGTTGGTCTTCTCCGTCTGGCCATCCATTTGGGGATGAAAGGTCGTACTGAACGTCAACTTTGTTCCCAAACATTTATGGAATAGCATCCAATCGTTTGATGTGAATCGCCCATCACGATCGCTCACAATGCTACGAGGAACACCGTGCAGCCGTACGATCTGCTCCACATAGAATTTTGCCAAACTTTCCACTGAATCGTCCTGCTTATTTGGAAGAAAGTGAGCCACTTTCGTCAACCAGTCTACAATCACCCAGATTAAATCATTCCCGCGTTGAGATCTCGGCAACCCGTGCACGAAATCCATCGAAATATCATCAAACTTCCATTCTGGAATCAGTAATGACTTCAAGAACCCTCCAGGCTTCTGGCATTCCGCTTTCACCAGTGCACAAGTTTGACATTTAGCCACATAATGAGTGATATCTTTCTTTAGTCCTGGCCACCAGAACAACTTTTTCATATCCTTGAACATCTTTGTGCTCCCAGGGTGAATTGAGTATTTTGTAAAGTGGGCTTCATACATCAATTCTTCTCTCAACCTACCCATACTCGGGATGCACAAACGACCCTCTTTCCACAAAAGGCCGTCATCCCAGGAGAATTGGCCATCTAGCCCATCCATTGCATAGTGTTGGAGACTTTCATCCAGCTCTGTTGCCCGTCGAATTCTGTCTGCAAGGTCATATTGTACCTCAGCCCAGTTTAAGCATACATCGGCTGTGGAATTCTTGTCAACACAAGAAATCTCTAACGCTTCCAACTCCTGGATCAGACGTGCATCATGCATCTGCAACCAATTTTCCCTTAATGGAGTCCTCCGACTCAAGGCATCAGCGACCACGTTTCCCTTCCCGGGAGTATAATGAATATCAAAGGTGTAGTCCCCAAGGAACTCCATCCACCTTCATTGTCGCATATTCAGATCCATATGATCCAACAAGTACTTTAGGCTCTTATGGTCCGTAAAGATATCCACTTTTACGCCATAAAGATAATGCCGCCATAACTTAAGTGCAAAGATCACCGCCGCCAACTCCAAGTCATGGACGAGATAATTTCGTTCATGCACTTTCAACTTGTCTGAGCCATAAGCAATCACCTTTACGAACTGTAGAAGAATGCATCCTAAGCCGCTTCCGGATGCATCACTATAGATATCATAGCCGTCTGTCCCACATGGCGACATCAACACAGGTGTCGTGGTCAAATGACTCTTTAGCTCTTCAAAAGCACGTGCGCACTCCGACGTCCAAACGAACTTCTGATCCTTCCTCGTCAGTGTGGTCAGAGGCAAAGCGATCCGCGAGAAGTTTTTTACAAAACATCTGTAGTAGCCTGCCAATCAAAGGAAACTCCTGACCTCGGCCACCGAAGACAACACCGGCCACTCCTGTATGGCTCTTATCTTTGACGCATCCACTATTATGCCCTCTCCACTTACCACATGGCCAAGAAAAGCCACCGAAGACAGCCAAAACTCACACTTTGAGAACTTGGCATAGAGCTTATTCCTTCACAAGGTATGCAACACCAACCATAAGTGGTTAGCATGATCAGCTTCTGATTGAGAGTACAGCAAAATATCATCAATGAATGCAATCACGAACAAGTCCAAGTACTCTCGGAACATTCGGTGTATTAGGTCCATTAACACCGCTGGCGCATTACATAGCCCAAACGGCATTACTGTGAACTCATAATGACCTTAGTGTGTTCCAAATGCAGTCTTGGGAATGTCACCTTCCCGAATCTGCAACTGGTAATATCCAGACTTCAAATCCAATTTGGAATAGACGGTTGATCCCACTAGCTGATCGAACAATTCATCTATCTGTGGAATCAGATACTTGTTCTTCTCTATCAGCTTATTCAATTCACGGTAGTCAATACATAACCGCAGACCACCGTCCTTCTTTTTCACAAACAGAACAGGTGCACTCCAAGGTGACAAACTTGGGTGTATATATCCCTGCTCTAGCAACTCTTGCAATTGGACTTTCAATTCAGCCATTTCCTTTAGCGTGACGCGATATGCGAGTGGGCCACAGGTTTCGCACCTGGAACCAACTCAACAGTGAAGTTGATCTCCCGCTGGGGTGGTAGCCCAGGAAGATCCTTTGGAAACACATCTGCAAACTCTGATACAATCGGAACATCACTCATGTTGGCCTTTGGCTCAACAGCCTGAATCAGCGTGAAGAATAACTCCGCGCCCTTCTGAACAGCATTGACGACTTGGAGTGCGGACATCAAGGTCCCGCCCACTCCTCGCATACCCGCAAACTTAGTTTTAAGCTCAGTATTTTGGCCCAATGTGATCTCTTTTGACTTGCAATCAATAAAGGCATGCTGCTCCGCGAGCCAGTCCATACCAAAGATCATATCAAATTCCGATATTGGTAGAACAGTTGCATTCAAACAGAAATCCTGACTTCCAATTTGAACAGCCACATCGCAAGCCCTATCCGCAAGCATCAAACAACCATTCGGTAATAACACCCTTACGCTCTCTATCTTCACATGACTAGGTACTCCAATCCGAGTTACGAAGTCCTTAGACAGAAATGAATGTGAAGCACCCTTATCAAACAGTGCTCTCGTCAGCGTGTTCCGTATCATAACAAAGCCTGTGGCAATAACATCACACACAAGCTACACACAAAGCATAAAATAAGAAAAGCAATTCAAAACTTAACTCGTACCTGTGACGACGTCACTCTGCTTTATGGCCTCCTGCTAGCCAAGATTGTAGACTCGGGGCTGCACCTGGGATGCAGAGGACTCCACCACTACCTTTCCCTTCTCAGCATAAGACGCTCCCACCTTCTTTTCTCCCTTTGGCGGACCAACCCGACAATCACGGGCTATGTTCCCCACTCTACCGCCAGTGAAGCAGGTACGAGTCTCTGGCCTCGAAGTTGCACCTGATGTAACCATAGAAGGAGCTTGTCCAGACAACTTAGATCTCTTGCCCCATTTCTTGTGAGAGTACGATTTCCCGGGGCAGGGCGCTTTGAACTCTGGCTTTGTCACGGCTAAGGTCCGCTTTCCTTGTACCCGCTTCATATTTTTTCCAGCGTACACGCAGTATCGACCAACGCCTGAAACCCTTGGTTCACCAAACTCGAGAGTAGGAATCGCAACTCATCCTGCAGTCCTTCGTAGAACCTATTGGTTTTTCGTTGCTCGTCGGCGAAGATAGAGCCCGCATAAAGTCCCAACCTCGTGAACTCATGCAGGTAAGTCTCAACACTACTTTCTGCTTACCTTAGCCGTTGGAACTCATTTTCCATGGCAATGAGTTAGGTCGCTGGTAGGTGCTTTACCAGGAATAGTCGCGAGAACTCCTCAATCGAGACTTGTGTTAACTGTCTGCCGTCAAAGTGGTGTAACTCGATCTCGTCCCACCATAACCGAGCCTCTCCTTCCAATAAGAAGTTGGCCAAGGTGACCTTCTGATCTTCCCCCATCCTAATCGCCATCATTATACGCTTGACACGCGACAACCAATCCTCCACCTTTGTAGGGGATCCCATACCCGTGAACATAGGGGGATTGAAGCTCATGAACTGCTTCAACTTCCGTTCAGTTGCTCGTGCATCAATAGCCGCAACAGGTTCTGGCCTCGCCGCAACTTGGTCTAACACCACTGCCGGCTGTGCTTGTCTACCAGGCTGTGCTTGAACCATTGCAAATAGCACCTCAGCAACTAAGCAGACAAAATCCGCAGAAGGGGGAGGTGTAGGCACCTCAGCTGGTGTCGTACTCTCATCAGAACGCTGGGACTCCGACTGCCCAGCACCACTACGGGTCACCTATCGGGGAATAAGACACACATTAGTGACCTCGCACAAGCAATAACAACAATTTAGGAACACGCAGGTTCCTCAACCAGTGTATTTGCATTCCTAAGTGGACATTCGAGAGTTCATTAGTGTTAACGCGGTTCACATGTACACGTGCTCGCCACCCCCATAAAAGAATTCGACCACGAATTTGAAAGGGAAATACCGAGACAGCTGACACCAAAAATGTAATGACTCCATCCGTTCATATAGCATATAATAGAAGGTCCGGCAGGGGCCCCACACCATATGCCACAAAACAAGCAGCGAGATCACAGGTTAATATCAGAGTTGTGGATCCTAACTCATAACATTCTAGCGGAAGCTTTTAACATAAATACTGAACTCCAACCATGAATGTCCACTGATATCAAAACCCACATTTATATAGGAATGTACACCAAATACAATATTGTTTGGCCCTATGGCCTTACAGTTGCTCTTGACAAGTGTGGATTCCAAACATCGGCGCGCAGGCCGGCCACACATGAACAAAACACTACATTCTTTATTTATCCTTCAAGGTCTAGCAGCAGCAGCATCGGCAGCAGTAGGGACTTCAGCCCCTATGTGTCCTGCTCGGCTCTCCAGCACCTGCATAGGGACAGCCCACCAATCGGTGGGAAATAAAGCAACGGTCAGCATTCAGCTGACCAATTTATAACGACCCTACCCCTTTTCCAGGGCAGTGGTATTCCTTCCCTGCAGTCATAGCAATTCATAGGCAGATATATAAATATCACACATTGTTCTCTGACGGACAAACAATCCATCACAACCGTCAGCCACACGGCCCGACGATCCGTGCACTCAGGGCACATTCTTGTTGTACCGGCAAACCAGGGTCCCACCACCGTTCCAAGGCCGAAACCCAACGGTAAAATTAAGCATTTAGTCTTTTCGACGTGTAGGCCTAAGACTCTCGTTATACGCTCCAACTGACTACACTTTCAGGTCTTCAAGTCGGACGGACATAATGCAGGTATGGATCAGCCACCCCCCGTTGCTCAAGTCACCTTGTCACCATCGAATACCAACGTACTTGAGGTCAAATCTAAGGCGTGGGTCGGTTTCACCTTTCCTGTTCGGCATGAGGCCTTTTCAAGAGCTCATCAAGCTCACAATAGTCATACTGCCCACTAAGGACTGGCTTCACAATAGCCACACTGTCCACCACAGACTGGCTTCACAAGAGCCACAATGTCCACCACGAACTGGCTTCACAAGAGCAACAATGTCCACCATGAACTGGCTTCACAATCAACAAGGGGAGTTCATGCTAGCGTCCTTCACGATCGCTTAGCGGGTTCCGCAGAACTCACTTTCTGCACCCAACTCCGCCCAAACCCTACAACATCATGCAGTACCAGAAAACTAGTCTTGCCATAGAACACAGCCCAAACATCACAAGGGTATTTTCCTGGAATACCACTCCAGTACTTCCTGCTATTGCCCTTCACAGGTCTAACCCTTCGACCCCACAAACTACATGTTTAACCGCGGAGTCTTCTTCGGTGTGCAAATGAAACATCACCAATCCAGACCAACCTGTCCAGATGGGCTTCACACAGCATGCATATTCCATACTATACTTTTCCATATCTACATGCAAGACTATTGGGGATTCCAAGAATCAAGCCAAGGAAATCCCTTCGCCAGCCACCCTCTGGTGGGGTAAATCCATGCACATGCCAAAAAGAAGGACTTCACATGTCCAAGAAGGAAGATCGTTACCCTTGACGACCTCTTTGGAGCCATGGAATTCTAGCCAGCTGGAAAGCACCACAGCGGCCTTACCTCCACAATACTGGCCTCGGATCTCGAATCGGAACTCTGCAGCTCCACCGGTGGCCGGCTCCTTTTCTCATCCTCCTCCTCCTTGCTCTCCATTATCTCTAGCAGAGCTCTCGGGAAGCTAGCGCCCGGCAATATAGATATCGCTGGCGATAGCTGGTTCAATTTAATTGAAGAGGCTCTTGGGATCCTACTATGTGGCCGTAGCAGTTATCACGAGGCGATGGCAGTGGGTGTCGTGTTATAACCGACGCCAGCTATCGCACGGCGTTAGAATCTTATCGCATGGAGATAGTGAATCTATAATGGCGTGGCCACATGTTGGCCTGTGATTGGAGGTCCTGGGTGGTTACACGTGAAACGAGGCGGTGTTGCGTGGCGGTAGCTAGTTACAGAGCGGCGGTAACTATATTTATAGCCCTGTTTTGGTCATTTCTCTTCATTTTTTCTTTTGGAGAAGGGTTTTGGCCTGGTTTTCTGGAGGAGCAGCAGCACCGGGAAGGAGGGTTCTCCCTGCTATTAGAGGTTTGGAGTCCAGATTCACAAAGCGAGTTCGGATTTGTAGAGGCAAAGTCGGAACAGTCGTTTTCAACCGTCTAAATTTCTCTCATGGCACCAAAGCGTACATCAAGGGTAACGATCTTCTTCCTTGGACATGTGAAGTCCTTTCTTTTAGCATTAGAGGTAGACACTCCATGAATACGTGGATGTAGTTCTCCCAACAGGTAGATCTATGTATCCTCGTTAATTTGCATTTAGATCCGGAATCGAAGTGCGGAATAGGCATGCTGTGTGAAGCCCATCCTAATAGGTTGGGCTTGACTGGTGATGTTTGTATGGTTTCCATGTCAAAGAAGACTCTGTGGTTATCGTGTAGATTTTCGAGTTACGGGGCGTGCAGATGAGTACGTTGAGAGTACTTGGGGACTGTCTAGGAAAACACCCGAAAAAGGGGAAGAACTGATAGTCTGTCCCCTACCGCGCAGCGGTAGTGCTACCATCAGCGATAGCTTTCTGTAAGCTATGTTTGGTTGCAAAACTTGTCTTTGGGAGACTTGTGGGCTATTGCTTATGAATCCTGTCTCTGGGAGACTTGTGGGCTATATTTTTGATTGAGCGTGAGCTTAATTTGCTCAACTTTGGGGGCCATGAGTGCTAGCCTAAGTTCATAATCGGGTTATGAATAATACAAAAATGGGAAAGGGGATGCTGACCCCAATCGTGGCTGATGTGCCTGATGAATTGAGCACGAGAAACGTTTGAATTGTACCCAACCCTTGTCATCCATCTTAGAGTGAGTCATACAGTGGATCTGCGGATCGTTATGACTTTGCCGGAGGCTTGGGATGTGGTCTCTGGTTATGGCCATGTGAGACTAAAAGCTCAAATGCTGATGACTGTTTGTGAACGGTGGTATGACCCTTGAGGTCTTGTGCACCAAGAGTGTGCATGAGAGCACGGGGCGTTAGGCGTTTGTGCGAACATCTGTGGTGAATGGTACATAAGTTGTACGCTCCTATTGCCATGTTGTGGTTATACTAATGCTTGCAGGGAAGGAGAACCGCCACCTCGGGTGAGGGATGGGGTCATTATAGTTTGGTCAGCAAATGTTGACTATTGCTTTTATTTACCACTATACGGTGGAATGTTGCGTGCAGGTGGGGCTGTGACAAACGGGAAGTAGTGGGCTAGAGCCCATAAATGTTGTGCAGGCCCTTGAAGGCCAAAGAGAATACTTGCATTATTTTATTGTTCATGTATGGTCGGCCTGCATGCCGAAGTATGTAACACATTTTTATTAAAGTCGATCATTGTAAGGCCTTAAGGCCAAGACCTTATTTGTGTCTTTGTTTTACATTCCTAATTGTGGTAGTGGATATTCATGTAGTTGTTGGGTCTATATATAACATTTAAATTACTTCTGCTAGAATGCACTCTGTGTTAGGATGCAAAATATTAGATTATGGTTTCAATTTAGTAACTCCTTGGTCTGTCAGTAGTATATGACGTCGGGCCCCAGCCTGACCTTCTACTAGATGCTATGTGACGGATGGGGGTGTTACAAGTTGGTATCAGACTCTGGTGTCGGTCTTCCTTATTCGAATTCGTGGATGAATTCTTTTATGGGGTGGTGAGCACTGGTATGTGTGTTGTCATTATAACATAAAAGAACCCATGAATGTCCACTTCGGAATGAAAATACACATGTTTGAGGAAGCTGAGTGTTTCAATGATTGCATTTTGGCAATCTATTTGTCTCCTAATCGAGTTTTTTTTACAATTATAGGTGACTAGGAGCGGTGCGGGGCAGTCACAACAACAACACTCAGAGGATAGTAGTGCGCCTATGGACGTGCATGCAACCCCTCCTTCTGCAGAAACCATATGAATGGTATCGGAAGCAATGTTCGCTATGATCAATGCTCAACTAGGGAGGCAAGTGCATCCTCATGCTCCTAGGTTAGTTCAAGAGCTGGTTGGCATAACAAAGCCTATAGTGGCAGATCAGGTAGTGGTAGAGCCTGTGGTGTAGATAAGAGCTACGGAAAATGTGTTAAAGCATATGATGAGCTTTAATCCTCCAGTGTTCTTGGGGACTGGAACCCCAATGCAGGCTGGGGACTGGCTCGCCGGGATAAAGAGAGTCATGTCAGCTACAGAGATTGAGGAGATGTAGAAGGCTATAATTGATACTTACCTCCAAGACGGCGAGGCAAGGCTGTTGTTGGATGAGTTAGAGCTGCACCTTTTGGCCGATAGTCAACTCACCGACATATTGATGGAGGAGTTCTCGAGACTATTTTTGGCACGGTTTGTCCTGACAGCGTAGAAAATAGCAATGGAGAATCAGTTCCAAAGGCTGAATTAATGAGAGAGTAGTGTGGATGACTACCTACATGAGTTCACAAGATTAGGACGTTATACTGGATCCACTTTTTTGGATGAGGAGCGCAAGACCAATCGATTTTACGAAGGACTGCACGATGATCTAAGGTTATAGCTCTCAAGTCTGATAATGCAGGGCTTTCTAACCCCAGTCAATATGGCCCGATCTTTGTAACAAGATTTGAAGAGGGTTTATAGTAAGAAGGACTTGGCAGTGAAGAGCCCAGAGTTCAAGGACCAAGATCGCAGAATGAAAGTAAGGGTTAGATCTGAAATACTCTAGAGGGGGTGAATAGAGTATTTAGGGTTTATCAAACTTTTTGCTAATTAACAAATCTGTCCTAAGATAATTCAATCTATCACTGGTGCTGCAGAAATTAAATTAGAACCACAAACACAGCAAACCTAAGCCACACAGCCACAGCAAGAACAAAAGAAAAAGTGCAACCAGACAACACAAGAATTTTATAGTGGTTCCCAAACCTAGGTACATCCACTCTTCTACCACCCTAGTAGGAATCCACTCATGTTTTTGATCAGGTGACTGCCACCAATGAGCTTTTGATCAGGTGCTCAAAAATCAATCCTCAAGACTTTTGATCGGGTGACTTGCAACAAGGAATAACTTTTGAAGGAAGTTAAGAACCCTTTATACAGTGGGGGATGAGATAGTGATTATGTCTTCTCTTTCTCAAATACAACTGAGAAGACTTTAGTAGATCTTGATTTTAACAAAGCTCCCCCTGAGATATAGATTTGTTCAGGAAGGATGGAGCTTTGCTTCAGGGTGAGTAGGCCTTCAGTGTTTTAGCCTTGACCAGCAGGTATCCAGGTGTTTCTTGACTGATATAGTAATAGTTGTCCTTTGAAGAATCCTGGGATGAATACAGAAGAAGACTCTTGATTTAAATGGTTGTTCTTCTTCTTCTTCAGCTTGCTGTTCTTTCTCTGATAAAGGGCTAGGGCTTCTTGTTCTCTAGTACTGTATGATTGCTGTTACTTTTTTGTGCTCTGCGTGTTCTCCTGAGAAGAAGGAAGAAAACCCTTATTTCTGTCTTGCATGTGCTTACTGCTGAACGAAGAAAAAGAAAACTCCTTTTTATATTTCTGTGTAATCTTCCTTCCGAATTTTGAATTTCTTCCTTCATTCAATGCTGACGGCCTGGAGAATATTTGCGTTGATTTATTTCCCCAACTGTCCTATGGAAAAATGGCAAGCTATAATCCTGATGAAGATCGTAATCAATGCTTGCTTCTAACGGTAATATTCAGAGAATATTTAAGCATTGATTACTCAGGAATTATTGTAAAAAATTAAGGACAGGGAGGAAAATATCTAAGTCTGGAACTTCAGAGAAATCGTTGAGCAGAGAACAGAATTCGTCGACCTGGATCCAGAGTTCGTCGAGCTGACAAGTCAAGTTCGTCGACCAGATAATAGTTGTTCGTCGAGCTGAGATCCAAGATTGTCGACCTATGAACAGATAACTGCTTTCTCTAGACCCTTGCCAACTCTATGCATCAAGATCGTCGAGCTGATAGTATAACTTCGTCGACTGGAGTTCAGAATTCCATGTTTCTTGAACTTAAGAATGTTGAAGTAACGTGTCCAGAAATCGTCGACCTCAGAACTGAGTTTGTTGACCTAAGAACTTATTTTGTCGAGCTGAGAGCTTCTAACTGTTACTTGATAAATCTTGCCAAGACGGTGGTCTAAGTTCGTCAAGCTGAGAAGGTGAGTTCGTCGACTGGAGTGTGATCTTGGACTTAGAATACTTAGATGTTTCTGGAATAAGATGTTAAAGTAGAATAGCCAGAGATCGTTGACTTGAGAACTAAGTTCATCGAGTGGAGTTCATAGAGAAATTTTGGACTTGAAATGTTGAAATATGGTGTCCATAAATCGTCGACCTGAGAACCAAGTTGGTCGCGCTGAGAGCTTCAAACTGTTAGTTGATAAATCTTGCCAAGACTATGGTCTAAGTTCAGCGAGCTCAGCTAAGAGAATTATCTTTGATTTCGTCGAGCTGAGCACGACTTCCGTCGACCTGAGTTCGACGAACGTCGACCTGATTTCGACGAACGTCGAACTCATTTTCTGAGTCTTTGAAATTTCTCTAAGTCTTGAGTCTTTTGCAGTTTGTTGATGGCTAGTCCATGCAGTGTTGACTCTAAGGACATGGCCTATACTCTAAGACTCATACATGACCCTAGCTATACATGTTGGGTCAAACATCCTAGCTTAGTGAACCTAGCCCAAATCCAACTAGAGATGCAACAATCTCCCTCTATTTGGGTAAGGTCACTAATTACAGACATACAAAATATACAAAGCAATAAAACATATATCTGGCATGAAAAATTTAAATGTGCAGCAAATATATGTATACAGTAAGCTTTGTATCATAAACAGATATTTTTACAAACAATAGAGAGTTTAGAAATAGTTCAAAATGTTCATTTCTTCTTCCTGGGCTCCATTGGCTTATCCTCCTTAGCTTTGTCACCTGGCTGAGTAAATTTGATTTCCCTATTAGGATCAGCTACTTGAGCTTTTGTCATTATCATGTCAGCATCTCCAATGATATTTAGGGAGGTAGCTCTTGGCACTACAGCTTCAGGATGCAATTTCATATAGTCATCAACATTAAAAAATTTGTTAGCCTTAGCAAACCTGTTAAGTTCTTCCTTTCTGTACTTGGACATTATAGTATATTTAGATGGATCCTTTCCTTCAGCTCTTGCTTTGCTGATCATGGATAGGCCAACCAATTCCTGTAACCTGGCCATCCTAGCAATTGTAGCTGTCTCAAGATCTTATAAGGGTACAGGAGGGGAAGCAGGTCTCTTGGGGCTTTCAGCCTTTTGATGTTCAGTGAATTATTGTTGTTGATGTTGTTGATGCTGCTGCTTTCCAGATGAATAATGCCTTTACTGGCTGCTTCCTGAAGAGGAGGACCTACCCTGGTGTCTTTGATAGGTTTGAAACTGGGCAGTCCTCTGAGTTGAAGAACTGGAAGCACCAGCAGCTGGTGGAGGGGGAGGAGGAGGAGGATCCTTTTTGTATCTTTGAGGAGGTGTGGAATATTTCCTGCTTTTCTTCCTTTCTTTCTGTTGATTTTTGGACAGCCACATCTATGCTGGCATGCCCTTATAGGGTGTGATCTTCTGGAGTATATAGTATGGAATGTCATTTGCTGGATTTGGTTTTGGGGCAGGAGGTGGATGAGCTTTCCTCTTCTTAGATACTTTTTTTTCTTAGGCTCATCATCCGAGTACTCTTCATCATCATCCTCATCATCAGAATCTTGAGGAGTATCATATAAGGCATCAATGGCCTTTAGTACTGATTTATCAATGGGCTTTTTAGCCTGAATAGGAGCTGGAGAAGGAGCTGGAGGAGGAGAACTGCATGGAGCTGGAGCTGGAACAGGAGGGCTATACATAACAGTGCTTTTAGCCACTGTTTTATTTTCTTCTTCTATATCTGCCATGATCAGTGCATCAAGATCAGGCATTGGTGAATCATCCATTATGAAGGTAGGTGCAGAACTATCTTTTGGAGGGGATGAAATAATGATGACATCAGCTCTGGGTAGAGATGGAAGGACAGGAGCCTCTATAGCTGGAACCTTTATTGTAACAAAACTAGCCTTTAGTTGCTTGACAACCTTGGGGCTTATGGGACAGGTGTATGGGACTATAGCCAAAGATGGCTTGATGTTGTACTCTGGAAGGTTATTAAAATAGGTTGTATCAAAACTGCTCAATAAATTTAAAAGAGTAACTGTGGGATTTATAATAAAATCACCAGCAGTTGTTATTTCCTATGGGACCTGCTCATCTATTTCCATATCAGATTCAATAAGATGAATTAAATCAAATAAATCTTGATCAGCATCTGCATCTACTTCTACTGCTGCTTTTTGCTATGTTTGTTGCTGCATCTACTGCTACTGCTGTTGCTGCTGCTGCCACTTCTATTACTGATGGTGTTGTTACTTCTTCTGCTATTTCTACTGCTGCTTCTTCATTAAGTATCTCCCTCTGCCTAGTTTTAGTGTACACTGGAGTCAGGCCCCTAACTGAAGAGGGAGGAGCTGAAAGAGAAGATATCTTATCAGTAAGAGAAGATATGGAAGTAGCAAGAAGTGAAATAGCCTCTACTATAATTGTTTTGAGGAGGGGAGTAAGAAGTGCAAGGAGAGATGGAATAATGGAGGGGTCCAATGGTAAAGAGGCAGAGGGTGTTTCAGTAGAAACAGAAGGAGGGATGGAAGATGCTGGTGGAGGAGGAGGTAGAGAATCTATCATTGAAACATCTGGGATTGAAGAAGTATGGAAGGGATATGTAAGAAGATTAAATTAAGGGAGGGAGGAGATATTTTAGGGGGGAATGGCAGCCAAATGGGGTGGGAGTGGAGATGAGGGCGGTGATGGAACTGGTGTATCATGTTGGGAGGGTGGTGAGTTAGGAAAGTGAGTGGGGGATAGATGTACTGGGGATGAGGCAGGTGTAGGAGTGTGAATGGTGGTTTGAACTATGGAAAGGAGTTGTTGTACCAACTGAGGTTGAGGTGGGATGGCTAGAGGTGAGCGAGGTGGAGGAGGGAGATCTTCAGCAGGGTGGGAAGTGGCTGGAGCAGCCGTAGTACTCTCAGAAAGCCTAGTGGAGGAGGAGGAAGCCTTGGAGGGCTTAGTGATGCTCCTCTTCCACCTGCCAAATAGTGCACAGGTGAGCCTCTTAGAGGTATTGATGAATATGGTCGGGGAGACCAGTGATTCAGCAGCCTTCTCCTTCAGGAAGATTCCCAGAAGTCTTCCAAAATAGACCTCCTTTTTATTATTTTTCTTCTTAATCAGCTCAAACAGAATCTGAGCCAAGTTTACCTTCTTCTTGTTTACCACAGCACACATTACCAGGAATTGGTGCATGGTTATGTAATAATGTGTAGTGTGTTTGCCCAGAAACACTTTCCCCACAATATCTGCTAGAAATTTGAACTCGGCAGACAGGTGTTTCTTCAGCAATTTATTTGGGGTTTCTCCAGTATACCCCATCATACTCAGCATCACATCAAATTTCTCAGTATCAATTTCTAACTCTTCTTCACCGTTAATTAATCCAAAAAAAATTGTTAGAATGGCGGGAGTAAGTGGAACAACATTACCAGAGATTGTGCCAGTCATAGAGTTTTCATCTGTGGTGTAAGAAGTATAGACCCACTCTCTGATCTCAACACCAGATATTTTGATCCTGGTGGATAGCAGATTCTTCAACTGCTGTTCTTCAAGGAGTTGAAGGATGTCCAGAAAGATAGGGTCAGAATGTTGGAAGGTATCAAAATCGACATCAAACCAAGTGTCGAATTTCATTGCTGCGAGGCTGGCTGCTGGAATCGCCATTAGTTCACCTGCAAGAGAAAAACGAAGATCAAGTGCAAGGTAACTGAAAGTGCGGGACGGAGGTCGAAGAAAACCTAGATATAAGGTTTTCCAGAATATGAATCGACAAACTCTGTTCCACGAAAAATAAATAATTCTTCGATCTGAGATCGACGAAATAATTTGTAGTTAAATAATTCGTCGAGCTCAATCTGAATAATTGAAGACATTTCGTCGAGCTCCATTCGACGAAGGTTTTCTGAAGTAGTTTTGTCGATCTCCGTTCGACGAAAACATCTTCACTGACAGAGAGTTCGTCGACCTCCGTTCAAAGAATATCTCTAGAACTTTTCCCAGTTCGTCGAACTCCGTTCGACGAACTTTGAAGAATACGTCAAGTGCAGACAGAAGTTAAATCAAAGCTTCTCCATTGATCATGCCCAGCTGATTTATAAAGAACAAGTGATTCCTTTCATCCAAGGGTTTGGTGAAAATATCAGCTCTTTGTAAATCAGTGTAGATATAGACAAGTTTGATTTTGTTTTTGTCTACACACTCTCTAATGAAATGATGCCCAATGTCTATATGGTTAGTCCTACTGTGATGGACTAGATTCTGTGCTATGAATATAGCACTTGTGTTATCACATTGTAGAGTTGAATTATTTAAGTTGAACCCATAGTCTAGGAGTTGGTTTTGAATCCACAACATCTGGGAACAACAACTGTCAGCTACTATGTATTCTGCTTCAGCAGTTGATGTAGACACAGATGATTGTTTCTTCCAGAACCAAGACACTAGTCTCATACCTAGGAACTGGCAAGTTCCTGAGGTACTTTTCCTATCAACCCTGCATCCAGCAAAGTCAGCATCTGAATATCCAGTTAAATCAAATTCTGACTCTGTAGGATACCAAAGGCCTAGACTAGGACAACTCTTTATATATCTCAAAATTCTTTTTAGAAAAACTAGGTGAGATTCTTTAGGGTTCACTTAGAACCTAGCACAAAGTCATGTGGCAAACATTATATCTGGTCTGCTAGTTGTAAGATATAATAGGGACCCAACAATTCCCCTATATAACTTATAGTCAACAGGTTTCCCATGTGGATCATAATTTATTACAACATTAGTAGCCATAGGTGTTTTATTTGCTGAGGCATCAAACATCCCAAACTGTTTAAGAAGCTCTTTAGCATATTTAGCCTGGGAGATGAAGATGCATCAGGTAGCTGCTTCACTTGGAGACCAAGGAAGTAGGAGAGCTCACCCATGCTACTCATCTCAAACTTAGAATGCATGAGGTCAGAAAACCTCTTGCATAGTTTAGAGTCGGTAGACTTAAATATGATGTCATTGATGAATTGTAAATATACCTATATTTATGTATAATAAATAAGTTGTTTTAGTTTATTTTTGTTATTTTTGTATATTTTTCTTTAATAAATTGCTTCTTTTTTGTAAAAATTGTTCTAACTTAAGTTATTTTTGTTTCCTGAATTTTTCATGAAAAATTGCAAAAAAAAGTCAAGTACACGCCCGTGTACTGTTGGTCACGCCCGTGACCAGGGCGTCACATTTCAAAACCCGTGAAATCGGCCGCAAATTGAAGAAATTGATGAACATGCTCGGCCACACGCCTGTGTCAACCTGACACGGCCGTGACCAAGCCCTGTGTCACCACGCTCGACGATTATCGACCGATCCAACACGCCCGTGTCCAATGATCCGACACGCCCATGTCATTCCCGATCGACGATCAAAGCTTCCAGCTCGACGAAATTCGCTCGACGAACGTCGACCAACCAGACACGCCCAGCGTCACACGCGTGACCTAGGGCATGACTCCTCCACCTGGCCGACAAGACCTGCACGGCGAATTTTCGACGCGACCCGCGCCCAGATCCACCTCCCCGACACGCCCACCGTCACGCCCGTGACATGGAGCCTGACCGCCATGTGACCACCACATGTCCAGTCAAAAGTCAACTTTGTCGTCAATTCATCGGATCGAATCATGTACATTGCTGACATGCCCCCTGACACGCCCGTGTCAGAGGACGTGTCCAATGGAAATTTTGTCTATAAATAAGCAGCTTCTGCTTGTAATCCTGTTCCACTTTTTGGATCCATTTTGTATAGGGGAAGTGCTACTAAGATAAATTTCAAATGTTATGTAAGGGATATTTTCTCCCCCTCTCCTTTGTTTTTGTTTTCGTTCCTTTGTAACCCGTTATTTTAGCTTAATAAAACGTGCCTTTCATCTCTTTATTTGGCTTTGGAATAAATCTAAACAACTAGCCTTATGGAATCTTATTTAGCTTTGTTTTAGCTTTGTTTTCGCTCTTTTTATGTGTGTGTGTGTGTATGAGAATAAATTTCATGTTTTTATGTTTAGTTATTTTTACTTAGTTTTGGTTAGACTTAGATTTTGATAGCTTTCTATTTCATTCCTATAGATCCGTAAAAACGATTTCAAAGTGTTTTCAATTTTTTAACTTAGATTTTTCTTTTTTTATGTGGTAAAACTTTTTTGTTCTTTTCACTTTATTTTCACTTTTTAACAACTTTTACGGAGTTATAGGAATGAATATATAGTCATTTTAGTTTTTCGTGCACTTTGATTTTGTTTTAAACTTTTGCCCGTTTAATTTTTTTGTCCTCGTTTTATTCATTTCTACCGCATTCTAGCGGTAGAAATGTAATTGTTTTAATTTTTCGAGCACTTCTATTTTTGCGTTTATTTGCAAAACTTTTTGCTTCGTTAATTTTTATTTTAGCTTTTTATGCATTTCTACCGCATTCTAGCGGTAGAAATGTAGTTATTTTAATTTTTCGGTAACTTAGTTTTTTGCCATGTTTTATGTGTGCGCATTTATTTCCGCCTACTCGTTAAGAGTTAAATGGCGCATTGCTTTTATTTCCTTTCCAGTAGAGTGTGTGAGTTTTTCATTTCAGTAGAGAGTGTGTGTGCGTGTGTTTTATTTTATGTCGAGAGTGTGTGTGCGTGAGTTTTACTTTATGTAGAGTGTGTGTGTGTGTTGCATTTATTTACTCCTAATCGTTTGAGTAGGACTCGCTTTCATTTCTCCCGCCCACGCATTTGCGCCGGGACTCGCACTTTACTGCTTTCATTTCAGTCCTACTCGTTTGAGTAGGACTTGCAATTTACTGCTTTATTTACTGCTTTCCTTTACTACTTTCTTTTCCTGCTTTAATTTACTGCTTTCTTTATTGCTTTCACCGCCTGTCGTCCCCATTCCGATGAGTGGCTAACCATTCTTAGCCCTCAGTATCGAAGAGCATTGGGGCAAATAAAATTTCCTTAAATAATTAAAGGTCTTGTTTTTCTAATTAATTAAAAGTACTTAACGTTTGCCTAGGGTTTACGATGCATAGAACCACATAATCGATGTGTGGTCTCTATTTCCGTAGTCCATACGCTAGCTAGCCGAGAGGCCGTGCATATGGACCGATCACCCCTTGGTAAATGGAGTTACGCACTAACCTTCTAGTGAGGAGGCGCGTAAACTCTACCGGATTGGGTTCCCCACCCAATAGCGGGGTTCTTAGCGTAATGCGGGCGTTAAGAGGAATTCTTCGTCGGACTAACGTTCGGTCGAATAGTCTTAGCGTTCAGGTGAGTGATAGTCCTAGAGATAAGTGAGCTCATTCTAGTGGAACGTCCACGGCCAAGTCTCCGCCTTAATTAATTTGAAACTTAGGATCTCTTTTTATTAAAAGTTTATTTTACTTCAATTTCGATTCGATGTCGTCGTGCTAAACTTTTCATCGGCTCCACCTTTATTGCTTTCTCTTTTATGCTTTCTTTTTTTTTTGTCATTTTTATTATATATAAAATACCCGACAAGTAATTATCGGAAAAATAATAGTCCCCACCAGGGAAGAGTAGAAATAATCGAACCAACCCCGAGAACAATACGACCTCGATATTCCACACCGGAATATCCTGTACTACACGCGATAGATGCACTTGCCTCCTTTCGTTAAAACTCGATCTAAACCATTTTATATTCAAATAAATAAATCTGCGCGCCCCATTTTCTAAATAAAAACCACTCCCGCCTTTTTCCTTAAATAAACCACCCGGGGTGCCGCGGGAATACTCACCAATTTTTGGAGTTTTAACCGCATCAAGTTTTTGGACCCGATGCGAAAATATCAATCAAGTTTTTGGCGCCGTTGCCGGGGATTTTTTGAGTCGTTATTTTGAACCCTAGAAATCTATTAATTTTACCTATATCTATATATATAACAAAAATTAAAATTGCCAACAAAAAAATAATACTGATACTAATAATAATAATAATAATAATAATACTAACACTACCAAAAAAGCCTTACAAAAAAATAGCTTATTTTAAAAAAAACATATAAAAATAAAAACTTGAAAAACTTATCAAATCAAAAAAAAATCTAAAAAAAATAACTTAAAAAAAATTTCATTATTTTTATGCAAAAAAACTCTAAAAATCTAAAAAATAAAAACCTAAAAAACTCTAAAAAAATATAAAAAAAAACTAACTGCAAAAACAAAATCTTAAAAAAAACTAAAAAACTAAAAACCCACAAAAAAATCTAAAAACCAAAAAATCTAAAAACAAAACAAAACCTACCTAAAAAACAACTAAAAAAAACCAACTTAAAAACACCAAAAAATATAATAATTTGATTTTAAAAATGTATATATTTTGTTTAACTTATTTTATTTTAACTTGTTTTGTTTTAATTCGGCGCACTTCACACTTTTGTGCGTGCTAGGAGATCGCTTTTCTGTACACGCTCCTGTAGCTAAGACGTTAGCTACTTCCGAGTCACCTACACTTGCCCCCTACCGTCCGCACACTTTATGCCGAGTTTATCTTTTTCGTTTTATTTTTTCTGTTATATTTTTGTTATTTCTTCTAAAATAATGCAGGGTTTCAACCCGGACCACCCCGAACTCGTGTAAGGGTAGTTCCGACCCCACTCCCCTTTTATTTTTGTACATATTTCATTCTGTCTATTATTCGTTCCGCATACTTAGATTGCAACATTGGGGACAATGTTAGGTTTAAGTATGGGGGTGTTTTCTTATTTTTTTTCATTTTTGCATGTTTATATTCTGCCATAACAAAAAAACATCAAAAATACAGAAACATTACAAAAGAAATCAAAAACTCAAAAAACAATTCTTGTTTTTACCCTCAAAAAACTCAAAAAAATCATTAAAAAAAAATTTTCTTCTACTTTGTAAATATTTTTGTAAAACAAATCTCTCTCCCCCCCCCCCTCTCTTCTTTTTTGTAAAAGCTCGCTTTTTAGCATACCCGCGCCGTTCGACTCATCGAACCAACCACCTAAATAAGAGTCTGTTCGCGGGCCATTGAGTTTTTACTTTGTACTTTTTTGTAAAAATCTCTCTTTCCCCACTATCTTCTTTGTAAATAACATTTCTTTCTCTCCTTTTTCTTATAAATAACTTATCAAAATACACTAAAAGAATCAAAAAATTTAGAAAAACCAAAAACCCTAAAAAAAGAAAATAACTCTAAAAATCCTAAAAATCAAAAAATAAAAAAAAGATAAAAAAAACCTTTAAAAGTTCAAAAAAAAGATAATAAATCAAAAAAATAAAATACAAAAAAATGATGAAAACTCTAAAAAATCGAAAAACATTAGAAATTATGTAACAAAATAAAATCAAATATACCATATCTTAACCCTTTTTGCTTTCTAAAAATCTAATTTCGAGTTAATTTATATGCGAATTTTACTTATTATTTGTTTACTATTTATTTATTAATTAAAGCTTGATAGATTTAAGTGTCTGGGTTAAGATTTAAAGAATTTTTTATGTCTTTTTTTTATAATAGGGAACTTGTTTTTCACCGCCAGCTCTAATTTTTATAAATAGAAGCTCGTCTTTTATGTTAGAAAATAAAACCATGGATTTCCATTATTTCTACTTCATGTTTTTAGAAATATAGGAACGTTCATTTTAAAAGATTGCTCTCAAAACTTTTTTATTAAAATCTAGTTTTCTATTTGAAAAAAAAACCCACTCCATTTTTTTCATGTCTTATTTTGCATGCTTACCCCTATTTTATTTCATTAAAAAG